>JAHRHZ010000013.1:23339455-23362933 GCA_024137785.1 Ginglymostoma cirratum
GTGGTATACTGCATCCGCTGTACCCGTTGTGGCTTCCTCTACATCGGGGAAACCAAGCGGAGGCTTGGGGACCGCTTTGCAGAACACCTGCGCTCAGTTCGCAACAAACAACTGCACCTTCCAGTCTCAAACCATTTCAACTCCCCCTCCTATTCCTCAGACGACATGTCCATCCTGGGCCTCCTGCAATGCCACAGTGATGCCACCCGAAGGCTGCAGGAACAGCAAATCATATTCAGCCTGGGAACCCTGCAGCCCAATGGCATCAATGTGGATTTCACAAGCTTCAAAATCTCCCCTCCCCCAACCGCATCCCAAAACCACCCCAGCTCATCTCCACCTCCCTAACCTGTTCTTCCTCTCACCTATCCCCTCCTTCCACCTCAAGCTCCACCCCCATCTCCTATCTACTGACATCATCCCGCCCCCTTGACCTGTCCGTCCTCCCTGGACTGACCTATCTCCTCCCTACCCCCCTACCTACACTCACTTTTACTGGCTCCATCCCCGCCTCTTCAATTTGTCTGCCTCCTCTCCACCTATCCTCTCCTCTATCCATCCTCTATACGCCTCCCCTTCTCTCCCTATTTATTTCAGAACCCTCCTCCCCTCCCCCATTTCTGATGAAGGGTCTAGGCCCGAAACGTCAAGTTTTCCTGCTCCCAGGAAATGCAGTAACTTGCCAACAGCCATGACTTGTATGGATGACTCACCGCAGTCAAGAGCATCTATGGACTAAGCAACTAAGGACCAACCCCACTGAGACCCAAACATAGTGCAGCACTCATCAGGGACAGAAAGAAGCGAGAGCTCATGGGAAGGAATAGTTTGAGAAGCTCTTCAAACCAGGATTCAGTCCTTGATGTGACTGCTCTTGACCAAATGCAACTCACTACCAACTCAGCAAAACAGCAGCCCAGCATGAGGTTGAAATGGTCATCCATCAGCTGAGAAATAACAATGCCAGTGCAGATCAAATCCCTGCTGACATAGCAAAATATAGCAGAGGAGCATTTGTGGCTGGCACACACAACCTCCCCTCTCTCATCTGGAAGGAGGAAAGCACGTGAGGAATGCTGTAGCTGCGACCATGTTCAATAAAGAAAATATGACCAATTGTGATAACTGCAGAGGGTTATTGAATTGAATTAGCTTTATTTCCACAGGGGAAGGGAGTGCAAAAATCTTCATCAGTCACATTCTTCCAGGGACTGCACAGGTCAATCTGGAGATGCAGATTCTATCCATCAAGAGACAAAATGGACATGATCTTCGCATTAAGACAAATTCAAGAAAAATTGGGACAGCAGCAACAATGTGTAGATTGCTTTTCAATCATCCTGCTCAGATATTGTTATAACTACTCTGGGCAGGAGGGGCCTTCTGCATGTTAATCTCCTCATTAATACAGATAGTTCATAAATGAGGCTTCAGCAGTGATCCTTGTACAGACATTGGGCAGGGCAAATCGACAAGCTGCTCACTGGTCTATCGGCTTCAGGAATGGGATAGTTTAAATTTTGAGCCTCATATAAATAATGCTGGCCGACTTCTTGCCCACAAGGAATGGCGGTCATGAATTCGCTGAGAGCTTGGAAAAATATTTTTGCTCCTCTTGACACCACAAAGCTTTATACTTACCTTGGATGGCCTCCTCAGTCATGTATCAGCCTGGAGTGGCTGCTTCTTCACTCAGGCCCAGGTGAAGCGTAATCAGGAGCCTATCAATGTAACAAGGAGCTGGAAGAGTGGAAAACCGTGAGGCCAAAATGCCCCGTCTGTTTCAGGTCGATATTGGAGAGACATGAAGCCAGTTAGAATTAAAATCATTACAGGCATTTCTCTTGATATTGATGTTCTTATTCTGCTCTCGTCTGTGACATCAGATAAAAATATAGGCTTTTGGCTGCATGAAGCACCTTACACACACATCAGCACTTCAACGCATTACAGGGACAAATTTCCATTTCTAAGTCTACCTCTTCCTAGTTGATCGAGATGCCCTAATTAGAGAGAAGTGCACCAAATATGAGAAAAAAGTCTGTGTTGAAATTCACATCCAATGGGATTTAGATTGCAACCACTCAAAGACATTTACTTTAATGTGCTGACTCGATGTACCTAGTGTGTACATTGTGTACAATGAGTACTAATATTTATTCTGTACTTATGGGAAAATGCAGTGTTTGTTAATGAAGTTGTACAGTGATTCAAAACAGATTAGAAAGTCAAAGTCAGGGGACATGTACCAGGATGAAGTTCAAACAATTCACAGGGCCTCTAAGGTTGATGGGATGCTTCTGTCAACGGTACATGATCTCAGGAATTAAGTTCTAACAGAAATTAATTTGAAACTCAAAAGCTGGGAGGCTTTCAGACCAATTCCATGCCTGTTTGCTCAGAATCTGCAACAGCAGAATCCATTTTCTTTCTGATGTACAGATTGTGCGGTTGCATGCTGATAAATGAAGTGTTATGGAAGCATTTCCCCATAGACCCATTCAGGATATGACAACAGGATAAGTCTGGATCCAGACTTTTTGTTAACCCATGTTCAAGCATCAAATTGTTGTCAACATGTTTTATGATGTTGAATAAAATTTGCATGTAAAATAGAAAAAAATTGCAATAATTGAATATTAAGAGAATACCTATTTGCCTCTCTCCAAGTCCAGAAGACATTGAAGCAGAAATAGGTCAATCAGCCCTTGAATCTGCTCTGCCAATCAATGAGAACATGGCTGATCTGATAATACTCAACTCCACCTTCCTGCCTTTTCCCGAGGAGCCTTGATTCCCTTAGTGATTAAAAATCAGCTTTGAATATACAGCCTTCTGCAGTAAAGAACGCTACAATTTCACTACCCACTGAGAGAATAAATTCCTCTTCTTCTCCTTCTTAAATGGGTGACCCCATATTCTGAGGTCATGCCTCATGGTCCTTGACTCTCCCCACAAGGGGAAACAATCTCATTGTTTCTACCCTGTCAAGTACCCAAAGAAACTGATGTTTCAATAAGGTTGCCTGTCATTCTTCTAAATTCCAATGGGTACTGGCCCAACCTACTCAACTTCTCATCGTAAGACAGTGCCTGCATTCCTGAGATCAGCCTGGTGAACTTTCCCTGAACTGCTCCCAATTCCAGTATATCTTTTCTTAGATAAGGGCTCAGAACTGTTCATGATATTCTAGCTGCGGTCTGATCTGTGCTTTCTATTGATTCGCAAAACATTCTACTTTTACATTCAATTCATTTGAAATAAAGTTTTTCTTTGTGTGACTCATGGATGGGCACTTCCAAATCTCTTTCTGTAGCTTTCTGCAGTCTTTTTCCATGTAAATATTATTTAGCTCCTCTACACTTTCTGCCAAATTTCCCTACATTATATTCCATCATTGGTCTTGCAAAATACCAGGTTGCATAATTTTGAAATGTTTGACTTGGAAAATGGCCACCGGCTGCCGAGTCATCGTAGAATGTCGAAATTTTCCTACAAAGTTATCGGGCTCTCATTTGTATCCATTTTGGTTAGAAGGATGCTGGATTTCATGCCGGATTCAGTTCCATGTGCATTGGGACCAATCCCATAGATAGAACTGAGGCAATCCAGGCAGATCCATTTTCAATTATCTAAACTTTCTTTATCTGGATTTGTAAATATAAATAATACTATTCAGTCAGAACTGAGCAAACAAAATAGCCCACTACATCGCAAACACACAATTCCATTGTTTGACTCCATAGTTATTGTGTAAAGCATTCAGCACTGTCTAACACAATTCTTTTAAACTTTAAACAGCCTTTGAAAAGACTGAGCTATATTAAAAGAATTTTTAAAAATTTCTTAAAATTCATTCATGGGATATGACTCTGATGCAGCCAGATTTATTGCACATTTGGGAGGTGCTGTCAAAAATGTTTTGATGAGTTGCTGCAGTCCATCTTCATTCTACACCTGTGATGTGTCAGTGCTCTGCAAGCTGTTCTTTAAAGTGGTGAAAGATATGTCATTGCTATCGCTTCACTGAAGTTTGTAATAATTTCCAATCCTGAGGTACTTACCTTAGCATGAGCAAACCTGAATGAACATTCTTATCATCACCTATCAGCTGCACTGAATGAGAAATAACCTAGTCTTAGCTGAGCTCTCTTCCATGCCCGTTACCACGATCAACTTTATGGAAGCATGAACATTATAGTGACAATGGTACATGTTTACAAATACAAAAGTTTTGGGAAACAAAAGGGATTGATTCATTCATAACTTTCACTTAAAAAAATTGACCTACAGCCAATAAAAAAATCAAACATTTAGACTCTGTAGAATATGATTAGCGAAAGAAAAACTGCAAGCCTGTGAATTCTCTTAATCTTGCGTAAAGAAACATTGTGTATTGGACAGAATCAGAGAGCCAGAGCTATCAGCAAGCAATATTTGCCCTAGAATTTCTCTGATATTGGGCTCTCATCCAAGAATGCCTAATGGCACTTGGCTGAGAGTTAAGAAATCCACTGGACTGTTGGAACAACTGAGCCCCAGACAAAATGTTGCTTGTTTGAAAGCTCTGGCTTCTGAAATTCCAGCATAGAACATAGAACATAGAACATTACAGTGCAGTACAGGCCCTTCGGCCCTCGATGTTGCGCCGACCTGTGAAACCAATCTGAAGCCCATCCAACCTACACTATTCCATTATCATCCATATGTTTATCCAATGACCATTTAAATGCCCTTAAAGTTGGCGAGTCTACCACTGTTGCAGGCAGGGCATTCCATGCCCTTAATCTATGGTGGTAGAATTTACTTTCCTGATTAGAGGAATTCTGAACTAATTGAAGATGTTTGGATCAGGCTGCTAACCTATAATGCATTATCCAAAATTTTCATCCCCTAGGAAAGGTGCGGATCAGAAAAATTCTGAGATCTGCATACCCAGCACAGGAATAAGCAGCTGTAGAGGCACCTTCTTTAGTAACAGGAAGAGGATGTAGTCTTCAGTTGGGCCAGCCAGCCTGGTACACAGGTTGCAGTTAGACACAGGGGTTATCCAATACTGAACTAGGCTCTATAAAACCTCCCTTCAGTGCTGGGGGGTCTGCATCCTAATTAAAATGTAAATTTAAGCCCCTCTAGCTCTCACTCCTCACCCCCTCCAGTTACAGGTAGTCCTATACATGCCAACTCATCTGCCTCCACCACTCATCTCCCATGATTTCTCAAAACCTACATTTTGAACTACAATAAGATTCTGCTCATTCACCGACGATATACCATATAGAAAGAATGCATCTATCAGTGACTGTAGAATGTTAAAAACAACTTTAAAATTGGTGATTCATTCACAGGTTCTCAATATATTGAAATGAAAATTTACTAACCCTATAAGCCTTATTTTTTGCACATTCATGGATCAAGAACCAATTATGGTGTATAAAGCTGGCCAGCACTTATTGGTTATCCCTAGTTGCCTTTGAGAAGGTGGTGCTGAGCTGCCTTCTTGAACTGCTGCAGTCCATATGCTGTAGGTAGACCCACAATGCCATTAGGGAGGGAATTTCAGGGTTCTGATCCAGTGACTGTGAAGGAATGGTGATATATTTCCAAGTCAGTGTGGTGAAGGGCCTGCAGAGGAACTTAAAAGTGGTGGTTCTCCCATATATCTACTGCTCCTGTCCTTCTAGTTGGAAGTGGTTGTGGGTTTGGAAGGTGCTTACTGTGGATTTTTGGTGAATTTCTACAGTGCATCTTGTAGATAGTATTCAACTATTCAGCCTCAGAGATGGAGGGAGTGGTGCTTGTGGATGTGGTGCCAATCAAGCAGGCTGCATTTTCCTGGATGGTGTCAAGCTTCTTGAGTGTTGTTGGGGTTGTACCCATCCAGGCAAGTGGGGAATATTCCATCACACTCCTGACTTGTACCTCTTAGATGATGAGCAGGCGCTGGGGAGTCAGGAGCTGAATTACTTGCTGCAGTATTCCTAGCCTCTAACCTGCCCTTGTAGCCACTATATTTATTGGTGAGTTCAGTACAGGTTCTGGTCAATGGTAGCCTCCAGGATGTTGATAGTGAAGGATTCAGTGATGATAACACCATTGAATGCTAAGGGGCATTGGTCAGATTGTCTCTTATTGAAAATGGTCATTGCCAGGCATTAATGTGGTGTGAATGTTACTTGCCACTTGTCAGCCCAAGCCTAGATATTGTCCAGATCTTGTTGCATTTGGACACGGACTGTTTCAGTATCTGAGAAGCCACGAATGGTGCTGAACATTGTGCAATCATTGGCGAACATTGCTACTTCTGACCTTATAATGGAGGGAAGGTCATTGGTGAAGCAGCTGAAGATGGTCGGGCCGAGGACACTACCCTGAGGAATTCCTGCAGAGACACCCTGGAGCTGAGATGACTGACCTCCAACAACCATGACCATCTTCTTATGCGTCAGGTATGACTCCAACCACTGGAGAGTTTGCCCCCGATACCCATCAATTCCAGTTTTTCCAGGGCTCCTTGATGCCACACTCGGTCAAATGCAGCCTTGATGTCAAGGGCTGTCACTGTCACCTCTCCTCTGGAATTCAGCTCTCTTGTCCATGTTTGAACCAAGGCTGTAATAAGCTCAGGAGCTGAATGGCCCTGGAGGAACCCAAACTGGGCGTCACTGAGCAGGTTATTACTGAGCGAGTGCTACTCAATAGCACTGTTGATGACAACTTTCATCACTTTACTGATGATTGACAGTAGATTGATGAAGCAGGAATTGGCCAGTTTGGATTTGTCCTGTTTTTTATATACAGAATATATCTGGGTAATTTCCACATTGTCAGGTTAATGCCAGAATTACAACTGTACTGGTAGAGTTTGGCTAGAAGAGAGACAATTTGGAGTACAAATCTTTGGTACTGCTGCTGGAATGTTGTCAGGATCTGTAATCTTTCCAGAATCTAGTGCCTCCAACTGTTTCTTAATATCATGTGGAGTGAATCAAATTGGCTGAAGACTGTGATGCTGGGGACCAATGGGATTGGCCAAAATGGATCATCCACTCAGCATTTCCTGCTGGCCATTAATTTAGTCTTATTGTTTGCACTGATATATGGTTTCTTCCATCATTTCGGATGGGGATATTTGTGGAGCCTCCATCTCCAGTAATTTGTTTGTCTATCACCATTAATGACGAGATGTGACAGGACTGAAGAGTTTAGATCTGATCCATTGGCTGTGGGATCACTTAGCCCTGTCCAACATTTGCTGCTTATGCTGTTTGGTGTGAGAGTAGTCTTGTTTGGTGGCTTCACCAGGTTGACACCTCATTTTCAGGTATGCCTGGTGCTGCTCCAGGCATGCTCCTGCACTCTCTATTGAACCAGGGTTGATCCCCTGGCTTGATGGTAATGGTTAAGTAGGGGATTTGCCAGGCCATGAAATTAGAGATTGCGCTGGAGTGCAATTCTGCTGCTGTTGATGGATGCCCACTCTTGAGTTGCTAGATCTGTATGAAGTCTTTCCCATTTAGCACTGTGATAGTGCCACACAAAATGATGGTGGTTATTCTCAATGTGAAGGTCGGACTTTGTCTCCTCACAAACTGTGTGGTGGTCACTCTTACTGCTCCTATCATGGACAGATGCATGCGCAGGTGGCAGATTGATAAGGAGGTCAAGTATGGTCTCTCTCTTTTTGGTTCCCTCACTGCCTGCTGCAGACCCAGTCTAGCAGCTTTGTCCTTTAGGACCCAACCAGCTCGATCATTAGTGCTGCGGCCAAGCTGCTCTTGGTGGTGAACTTTGAAATCCCTGACCCAGATTTTGCACACTTGCCTCTCTCAGTGCTTCCTGCAAACGTTGTTCAACATGGAGGAGTATTGATTCATCAGCCATGTGCTGACGATATGTGGTAACCAGCAGGAGGTTACTTTACCTTGTTTATCCTGAAGCCAAGAGACTTCATGGGGTCCAGAATCAATGTTGAGTACTCTCAGGTCAACTCCCTCCAAACTGTGTACCACTGTGCCACTAGTTCTGTTGGGCCAATCCTGCCAGTGGGACAGGCTTTATCCAGGTAATGGTGGTGTCTAAGGCATTGTCTGTAAGGTATGATTCTGTGATTATGGTTATATCAGGCCGTTGTTTGAGTAGTCTGTGAGACACCACTCCATTTTTGGCACTAGCCCTCAGATGTTGATAAGGAGGACTTCTCCAACATCAACAGGATTCCAGAATATTAACCAAATTTCTGGATTAATAGTCCAGTGGTATTGTCTTTAGGCCATTACCTCATGGACTGTAAATCATCCAGATCCCTTAAACCACCAAGAATAGAAACTACAAACACTTGAAAAATTTTAACTTAATGTAAATTTTTAGAACCAAATGAGGAGTGGTGAATTGGCTTCTCTCTTTTTACTAAACCCCCGTAAGTGCAAACAAATATGTTTTTTTTTAACATGCAGCTATATCATACTTCAATAACTCAGTACCTGCCAAAATTAAGGGCCTAATCATAATATTTCTTTGAATGAAATAAGAGGGACTTATTTGTTTTTACAAATCCAAGAAGGAAAAATCAAATGTGACGTCAAAAACAGACACCGATATAAACTTTTAAAAAAGGATGTGCTTAATAAAAAGGAACAAACAATATGGCGTTTAAAAGGTCATTATGTCCTTGAGTTGTAAGTGTTGATTCTGAGACGACAGTTGCTTATTTTGTGGCTTATAGCCTCAGCTGAAGTGAAATCTATAGAAGCATCAGCTCTCAGTAAATGTTTGTTCGTACAGTTTGCTTTATCACCACTGCTGGCTTTTGAAAGGTTACGGAGGAAACAAGGAGATACCAAGCACTCCAGTCTGTGTTAATCTGAAACTATTTTCTCCATTTGCTCAAAAGTGGTTTGCCCGAAATTCAGTCCACATGTCAATCAGATTATCCAGATTTAAAAAAAACTGCAACTTTCTTTTCAAACGTGAGACGTGTAGACAAATGTCGATCAAAAATAGGAGATGGGGTCTTCTTCATCAGCTGACTGAGTTTGAGTTCCGTTCGATAAAATGTTAACTTTTATCTCAAATGCCTTTGTTTATCACATATTGGTTTCATGAAATTAGCTGAACCAAGTCAAGTGATCACTGTGAAAATTATAGGTCAGTGTTTCATTTTTTTAAACATAAAGTCCATGAAAGGTGACTGGTATGAAAATCAGATGATGAAAATTGAACATTGGTCTTCCATGTGTTACCCCTATCATGAAAAAATAAACTTTGCTCAATTGACAGAAGACTTTAATAAATATCATAGTGGCTGTTGTCTCTGTCACAACCATAATAGGTGTGTCCTCGTAGTGAGGACCTAACAACTTATAAATCTAATTTAAAAGCCCCTTTTGGTTTCTGAGCACTTCAATTTAAAAAAAAAGCAACTCAGCTTTTGTCTTAAACATTATGAAGGGTTAGTTTATTATATAAATGTCAACAATAATTGCATAAGTAAAAATTGATAAAGTTGGTACTGATAAAAACATTTAAAGTTTGAATAAAAGTTCAGTATGAAAATGAAAATGAAAATGGAGTCAGCCTCAACTATAGTTGCAAGCTTGGGTTGTTTCAAGTTGCACTTACAAATGAGGGGGTTGAAAACTTGCGTCAGATTCAGCAGCTGTAATATTGAATAGTTAGTGGTTCCAAAAGATGGATGGAGCAGAACTGGACCATAGACTGACTGAAGCCTCTGGCTCTCAGTTGCCTGGTGGAGCATGACAGCCCTGGATATCTTCATCCATTCTTTGCTGAGAGGCAGTGACTGTTTCAAGATTATATTACCATGGTCTTGGCATAAATGTGGCTACTCAAACCCAGACTTATAAACAAACCAAAACTTAAAATGGCTATTTTTCCAAATCTGTTGGATCATCCTTGCATATTACTTATCAAGTTAGACTAGGTTTGAGGCACAGAATCACATAGGGTCTTTTGGTTGAGGCATTTAACTGTCTCAGCCATGACTTTGGATGGCTCTTTCGGAGTTCTGGTGAGATAGGAAGGACTATTTACCTTCAGGGGGAACCACCGTCAAGGAACTTTTGTTTCCGCTTGAAAATGTTAACTGAATTTTGAATGATCTCTTGTGACTTCTTCTCCAGACAAGTCTGACCTGGCCCCAGTACCTGCTGATTCACTAGATTAATCTTGCGATTTCTGAAAGCCACTTTTTCAAAGTTTCCTTTTAATCCATTTTAATGACAAATATATTTTCTTTACAAAATATATAACAGTTCCACATCTGTGACACTTGCTATGCCATTTTGTTTCGTTACACAGTACATTCATGGTACACTCACCTAGATCGACTTAAGGTTGTGCAGGGAGCTGAAGTTTAGCTGAAGCTGGACCAGATTAACAGCTCCAATCAGGGAGCTCTATTCAATGAGGTCGAGCTGGCTGACCTCGTTACAATCACTATATCCTCCATTCGCATATTGTTTATACATAATGGTGTGCAGTGCACCGTACTTTGCATGACTGAGAATGCCATGTTAGCGCACAGACAACTGTTGGGTTTCTGGCAGCACTCAGGATTGTTATTAAAAAATTGCATGTGGGAAACTATATTATGAGCTTAAAACACACAGAATGCTGACCTGTTCCTGTCATGGCTTTAACTCAGGAAAGGACTTGCAAAAAGGGTTACAGAAACAAGAATAGGACATCTAGACCTTCAAATGCAGCACAAAATTTAATTAGATCACAAGTAAGATGGGTGAGATTTTCATCTTAGAGGTGGGTAGTTATAATCAAAAAGTTTCCAAGCTAGCAGTTGTGGGACTGATTCAGACCCACTGCCTTCAGATGTAAATCAGATGCAGCCATGGTGACTGCTGGTTACTGATGAAAACTAGTGAAAAGCTTCTCATCCAAACATGCATAATGAGGGTAGGCTGAAAGTTTAGACTTCCATTTGTTTGTTGAAAGAGATAGAAAGAAAGGAAAACTTTATTTGATTGCCAGATTAAGCTTTTTTTTATTCTTGGATATATTTAGTCAATGTCTCAATGTTTATTTATGCAAGATCAAGAGGTGTGAAGCTTTTATAGTTGTTGGTATAGATACTTTGAATGTCTGGTTGTTTGATGTTTTTATAAGATTGTCATAACTACAGCGCTTTTTTACAAAGGAAGTTATGGATGATTGTTGTCTGATGTTTTTCCCAACACGACATTGTTCCAACATGATTTATTGGTTCTGACAGAGTGTAATTAGGTAAAATGACGTGGACACAGTATGGGGTTGGCGTGGAAGGTATGATGGGTCATTAATGGTGAGTGAGATCATGGGTTGGTGTAGAAGGTAGAAGAGGCAAGTCTGGGTGAGTGGAGAAGCATGTGTTAACATGGGGGTATGGGTAAGACTGTTTTGAATTAATCTTTTGAAAAACTACCGATTCTAGATTATGACTCCTATGTGATGGCTAGAACCACAGCTGGCCCGTTTGCACAAAAATGGCAGGGTAGCTAGGAGACACCCAACTCTATCACAGATTGAGATGCTTACATCTTCCGCCTGCACCTGTGCAAATTGCAGATTCTGGGAACATGAGTCGGAATAAAAGTGGGGTCTGACTGTCGTTTCTCAAGGCCTGCAGCTTCTTCCTGACTCAGTAAAAATCCTGCTCATGTACTCTATCCTTTCATCCATATTTGTAACCCTGACCGAACACAAATCTGTCACTCTCAACATAGGAAATTTCAATATACACCATTCACAGTTTTTGGGAGAAAGTTCTAGAGTTGGATTCGTAGAGTCATACAGCCTTCTGCCCACCATGTCTATGCTGATTGACACACGTCATACTACACTAATCCCATTTACCTGCACAAGGTCCATAACCTACTATGCCTTGGCATTTTCAGTGCTCATCCGGATGCTTTTTAAATGTTGCACTTTATCTTATGAAAATGTTCCTTTCTCATTTTACTTTCAAATGACCTTAAGATGGTATCTCATTATTCAGGAATTTCCTCACTGGTGGAAATAGTTTCCCTGCAATGACCCTAATGAATTCTATCGTCCTTTCTAAACTCCTCAGTTTGATTACCCTTCAACCACTGAAATGTGAGGAATTAAAAACCAAGTAGGCTTCATAGTTTAACCTTTTACAATATGATATCATTCTCGAGAAACCGTGTTGTACCTGGCCAATTTAACTTTCCCTGACACTTGATGCCCAAAACGGAATACAGTATTCCAGTTCTGCATATTAGAAATATCACTTCCTCATTTTGGAATTCCAGCCATTTGTGCTAAAAAGCAAATATTTTGTGAGCTGTTTTGGATTATTTTTGCACCTGCGCAATAGCTTTTAGGGATTTATGGATATGAATGCTCATATTCCTTTGTCCCTCTACAACTCGGAGTCACATGTCAATAAAGCGCAACCTAGATTAGGTGATAAATCTGAAACGGTATTCCAGATGTCCAGTGCCAATTAAAAAGTAGGCATTACACTCAAAGGAGCAGAATGCACAGAGCCCCAAACAAATAAAGTGGCACACATCAATCCAGGAACAAAATGGCATTTGTCTCAATGTGGAGATTAAAAATGATGTTTCACCATTCTCTTATCAAAGGTGCTCAACAAGCAATGAACAAATTCAGGGTCTTTGGCAGAAGGTCCAAAATGACCCAGATGGATGGCAGCTGTAGGACTAGACTGGATCAATTCATGTAGTCACAACTTTAATCTCCACTGAGACACCTGAGTGCTAGTCCTGAATACCAATATTGCATACTCCAACCAGGTATTGAAAGGGACAGACACCAGCAACATGAAGCAAAAATTCAGAACTCTGTACTGATCACTGGAACAATAATATACTACCCAAGTTATCAAACATCATCAGGACCTCTCGCTCAAACACAAGTGTAATTAAGTTCTGTATTAGCTATCTTTTTAGATAGCTATAGAAGAAAGGTAGCAGGAACAAAAGATGGAACACATCTCTGATCAGAAGGCTGAAATAGTTGTACTAGCTGAAAGCCCTTGCCAGAAGAAATAAAAAAGCAGAGGTTTCTCTTTTCCTCAAATATTCCTTTCTATTGACAAACTTCATAGTTGAAGTAGTTTTCACTTTTAGGAAATGTGAAAGTGGGGTGTGGGTAAGGAAGTAATGCATCAGCCAATTAATATTGTGAAGTTAAAATAAAACAGTGGGGTATATTACAGCATCACAACAGTCCAAACCAGTACCTCCCAGTGTGAACATGTCCATCGCCCACAACTGCACTAGAGGTGGAGCTGCTGTCACATGTTGGATTCAGATGACCTGCTCAGCAATGGGATGCTATCATCCCTACCTGTATACACACATTTACAACTTTCCATCTCTTTGTTTCCTTCATCCCTGAAGATTTCTCTTCCTTGAGGAAAAGGAGGAAGCAAGTGGCAGCTCTATTGACATCTGCAGCAGAGTCCCAGATGGAAGGCAGCCATGGGCTATGTCCACAGTGGCACAACAGACACAGCTCCAGAGGTAACAATGCAGCAACTTCTAGCCATGGAAACGGTTAACATTTCATTTATACAGAGGCAAAGAAAAACCACAGCAGCTTGTTGGTTTAAATTTATACTGCAAAATCTTACGTTGATTTGATCATTTCATTATCTTTATTGTATCCATGTAATAAGGATTTGCATGCAACCTTTGTTTCTGGATGTATAAGTCCAAGACTGATTATCTAGATTATCTATGTATCAAGGTAAAAACATAAAATGTTGAGAATATATAGATTACCATCTGCGGAGAGACAAGAAAGGCCTGGAGGGCAGAATGGAGCTTTCAACTTCACTGAGTGCAAAAGTGGCAAGAACGGTTTCATCATCCATTATACACCCCACTCGATCTTTTCTTTCCAATTAAGTCACCAAAAAGGAAATGTGAAAACTGGCATTAACAGTCTATGACAGTGTAGTAAATTGAAAATTCCAGACTAGAGTCAGTCAGTGATGTCTACCATAGAATAAAAATAAAGCTTGCTGTCTTCATTTCTCTGAATTAAAGGCATGAAAACTCCTAATATTCCAATCTCCAGCAGGGGTGGGGCAAGGAGGTAAATCCCGAATCCACTGCAGAAGAAACAGGGATTGAACCTCATGCTGTTGGCACCAATCTAATGTACACAGGTCAACTGAGCCAACTGGGCCCTCAAGAAGCCCTGTTTGTTGTAGGAAACATGTAGGTCTACATGAAATGAAATCAGATACTGTGGATATATGAGATCTGAACTAAGAACTGTAAGGGCTGCAACTTGGAGAGTGAAATGGGGTTAGCATTTCAAATCTAACATGACCTTTTCTTAGGCTGATGGGATATTGAGAAAATCTATTGGGTGAGGCTGGAGGACAGCAAATCTGTCAGGGGAGGTGGTGCTGACTGTGGTGGTGGTTTGGGTAGGGGGAATGTGTCTGTTGGACAAGGTCGGGGGAGTGACTCTCTCATGCGAGGCCAAGGCAAGAGTGAATGTACACGATGAGGCTGAGACATGACTCAGTCTGTAAGGCAGGCCAAAGCCACATGTTAAGTGAGTCAGCTTGGGCGGGAGCTGGCGGGTGGTGAGTCTGCACTGCATCTGTGGAGGTCTTGGAACAGATTTGAGTCTGCACAGAAAGACCTTGGAGGGTTGAGTAACTCTGTCGGGGGGAGTAAGCCTGCCATGATAGGGGATCGGGTGGTTTCAGGCCGTCTGACTGCTGAGGCGAGGAATGGGTAGCTGGAGAGGGTAGGGGGTAGCATCAAATGGATACAAATGGGTGAGGGAGAATTCTGCCAAAGGGAACCTGTCAGCAACGGAATACCAAGCTAACCGGAAGCCAGGAAAACTTGAAATCATGGATAGTGATTCTTGTATATTTTTTGTGTTTTTTTTTATGAAGTGCGCAGCAGTTATTGAAGAAAATAACTTCTGTTGCTAACTTATGACTGTTGTCTTGTGCCAATTTAAATCTGTTTAGCAAACTTAAGTTTTCCTTTAATGTGTTTGCATGAAATTTTACGGAGGTTTGATAATTATTAAATATAGACTCATAAGAGTTATACAGAATGGAAGCAGATCCTTTGGCCCAACTCATCTAACCTGACCAGCCATCCCAATCTGATCTAGTCTGATTTGCCAAGATGTCACCTAGATCCCCCTAAACCCTTCAATTCATATAACCTTCCAAATGCCTTTTAAATGTTTTAATTGTACCTGCTTCTACCATTTTGTTCGGCAACTCATTCCATACAGGCACCATCCCCTGTGTGAAAAAGTTACCCCTTGGGTCCTTTTTAAATCTTGCCCCTCTCATCTGATATTGAGAAATATTTCTAATTCTGTTTTTCTAAATCCAAACACCCCATATGTAAACACAGATATAGAAGATAATGTAAGTATGTGCATGTTGCCAAACAAAGGAGTAAGGCAGATTGAAAAAGTCGGCCCTGACAATAAAACAACCCTCAAGAAATCTCAAGAAGATCTCTTGAAAGATATATATTTTTACCCACCAATTACCTGAAAGTTACCACTGACCTGAAACTGAACTGGACTGCCAAACAAATACTAGTTACAAGTGCAGGTCAGAGTCTAGGAAGTCTGCAATGAGCAACTCACGTCTCTGCCTTATGAGGGTCCAGTTATAAGAAAAGAGTCAGGAATGTAATAAAAATAAATCTCTCCACTTGCTTGGATGGGTGCAGCTCCAACAACAATCATGAAGCTCAACACTGTTCAGGTTCACGTACACTTACCAGCCTCAAATTTCAGCCTCTTCATTCACTTTCCTCACTACCAATACATGATGGCAGCAGTGTGAGCCATTGATATGATGCACAGCAGTAACTAAACAAGGTTCCTTCAATAGCACATTCTAAACTTGTAACCTCTATCCCCTAGAAGGACAACAGCAGAAAGATGCTTGGGAACATGACTTGCTAGTTGACCTCCAAGCCACACACTGTCCTGACGTGGAACTATACCACTGCTATTATGACCTGAACCAATATTACTACTGATTAATTCAGATTTCAGACTAAAATCTGATGGATAATAATTTGTTTTGTCCTTGTTTTAATAAGATGATCTCTCATTGAAACACAAGCTTACAATGTTGCAGATTTAATTTTAATAATAAAGCAAAAGTTTATTAAGTGAAATAAATAAAGATAAATAGAATAAACCAGTGAATTTACTTATAGCACTAATTCTGAGATTTTAGAAAACTTGGTAACATATAATCCCATTATCCTCAAAGACAATCCTTTACAGTTCCCTAAACACATTTGTTGAGGACACAAAATCACACCTTTTTCGGTACTCGCACCAGATAAAAATCATCTTCTCTAAAATCTCTATGGTTTTAATTTAGCTGTGACTTCCACTCTCAGTCTGGAAAACCTGATGGCTTATCCCTTGAACTTCAAGACATCCGACCTTAAATGTTCTCAAATTCAAATAAACTCTTCAGGGTGTTATCCAAACAGTCCTTGTCTGGTGCTAGTACTAAATTTCTGTGGCAATCTATTGCTAACAAATCTAACTCTCTTCAGCCTTTGTTAGGAGCAACTGCCTGATATAGTTCTGGTTGCCACATTACCAAAAGGATGTGGATGCTTTGGAGAGGGTGCAGAGGAGGTTTACCAGGATGTTGCCTGGTATGGAGGGCGCTAGCTATGAAGAGAGGTTGAGCAGATTAGGATTATTTACATTAGATAGACAGAAGTTGAGGGGTGACCTGATTGAGGTCTACAAAATCAAGAGAGGTATAGACAGGGTGGATAGCAAGAAGCTTTTTCCCAGAGTGGGGGACTCCATTACTAGGGGTCACAAATTCAAGGTGAGAGGGGAAAAGTTTAAGGGAGATATGCGTGGAAAGTTCTTTACGCAGAGGGTGGTGGGTGCCTGGAATGCGTTGCCAGCAGAGGTGGTAGAGGGGGCCACAATAGCGTCATTTAAGGTATATCTTGACAGATACATGAACGGGCAGGGAGCAGAGGGATACAGATCCTTGGAAAATAGGTGACAGGTTTAGATAGAGGATCTGGATCAGCGCAGGCTTGGAGAGCCGAAGGGCCTGTTCCTGTGCTGTAATTTTCTTTGTTCTTTGTTCCTTGTATAACCAGCTTCCTCCGAGACTTCTGGAGAATAGCCCCAATCTGAAACAAAAAAAAAACCAAGGAGAAAAAAATTCCTAAGTTTCCGACTGAAACCTTGGTGCACAACTGTTTACCTGGCTTAGTCGTAAACTCACCTAATGTAAACAAAAACCTATTAGTCCTAGAAGCTAATGGTCTATAAATTGTTTTGAAAAAAATCACCATGGCTACAAAACTACTTGCAAGTTAATAAGAAAACCCCAAAATGTTACTAATTCAAAATTCAAAATCCAAACATAAATTAATGAAACATAAATCACATACACTACATCACACAAATCCATTAGTCATTGGGTCTGTTCCGAACAGAACCAGGCATATCCCAGCAGCCCCAGGATCGCAGCAATTTAAGAAAGTAACTCAGTATCACCTTCACCAGGGGAAGCATGGGTGAGTAATAAATGCTGGCCGAGCTAGCAACATCCACATGCCATGAACGAATAAAAAAAAGTTATATTGGGCTTGGAATATTACTTTTGTCTCTCACTCCCAACAGATGTGCCAGACCAGCTGAGTTTCTTCAGCACGTTCACTGTCAGGGATCTATGGACTTTCATATCCTTCTGAATATCAAAGCTGCTAAGGTTCCTGGCATTTACAGTAAACATTCTCATTCTCTCTTCACACTTGTCTGGATTAAATTCCATCTGCTACTTCTCTGACCAACTTTCCAGCTGATCTAAATCCTGCAGTATCCTTTGACCATCTTCCTCACTATCTACAGCTCTACCAATTTTCATGTTGTCTGCAAACTTACAAATCACACCACCTACATTTTCATCAAAGGCTATATACATAACATATACAGGACACAGCATTGATTCTTGTGGAACACCTGTGTTCACAGATCTCTAGTCAGAATTAATATCCCTCTACAACTACCCTCAGTCTCCTATGACCTAGCCAATTGTGTACCTAATTTGCCAACTTACCATGAATCTCAAACGACTTAATCTTCTGGACCAGCCTACCATAAGGGACATTGTCAAATGCTAAAAGTCCATGTAGACTACATTCACTGCCTTACCTTCATCAATCAACTTTGTTGCTTCTTCAAAAAACTCAATCAAGTTTGTGAGATAAAATTGTAGAGGCTCCATTTTTCTTTCCTTGATATGGCTGACCCTGGATCTCTCCCCATCTTTCCAGGCCTGCCACTGGGCATCTACCATGACCATCAGTTTTCGGAGTGGAACTTAAACCCAGAGCTTCTGGCTCAGAGGCAGCTGGGGAATCACCCTCTTCGCTCACAAGATCTTCTCTGCAAATATCCTCTGCAGGATTTTAACTGGGAGCAGATTTCTGAGAGATGAAGAGAGAGTATGCACCTTGTCAACACTGTTAATGTGTTAATTATGTCAGAAGGCCCTCATCAGAGAGGTGCAACTGATTCCCCTTGTGGATCATTCTACTAATTTCCAAGCCATTGTGTACTGCAAAGGCTAATCGAATAGGTCAGCACTAAACCTGAGAAGCCAGTCAAGAGTAAACTATGAAGAGCTCAAAAATGAGGGTTTCCCAGGTGAAAGAAATGAATTTGAATGTGGGAACATGTTCCAGGTTATTGGTAAAGAGATTTGTAATACTTACTGTTACCAGGAACAATGTATAATTTTAAAAAAGATGTTTACGTAACCTTCCTGTTTAAGACCTACTTGTTTAATATCTGCATATAAATCAATTGCGTGCATGCTGCTTTTGGGTGCCCTGTAAAGAAACAATGTGCTCTAGTGTACGTTTATTTCTCTTTAGTTACCAAACTAATTTGAGATAATGCAAACCTGCCTGCTATGTGTTGCTAGTACCACCTTTTGGGGTGACTTGAAGGGCAACAGCAACAGGAGATTTGATTTACAGGAAATACGATGTCTATACAGATGAAATACAATGAAAACTGTTACTACAAACGGTGAGTGATTATTGTCTTATCACAATGAGCCATTTCTGTTTATAGTAAACCAGTCAACTGAGGCCTAGCACCAGAATGATTGCACTCTTCTGGTGTCTGTTATACAGGCAAGAGCCACTGCCTCCCTGGTGGCATTGCCACTTAACACACTTGATTGCATCTCTCAGTAGGTGGGACTTTCACCTCGGGGTCCTTCTTTTGGAGGTGGGGGTGAAGGTCCACCACTGGCCTACAAATTAAAGTGCTTGAGCGGGACAAGATGCAACAATTCTTCCTGAAACAAGGCAGCATGGGGCTCTTTCTGACTCTCCAGTAGTGGCTGAGAACCCCACTGCCTCGTCAAGATTTCTTTCAACGCGAGAACAGCTTTCGCCAGAAAAATCCAGTGAGTGAATAAAACTGAGGAAGGACTATTTCCTGGTCTACAGACTCATCCTTGGAGGTGATGATTCAATGAGGCAAGGAAGGAAGTTCTCTTTCCTGGAAACAGAAGGAGGAATCCAGCTGTCTTCACCAAGCTGTAAGTCATACAGGCTGTTGGCAGCTAAATGTTGCACCCAAGACTTGGATCCAGCGTCGGAAACGCCTTCAAGGTCCAGTAATATGTGCTTACTGAAACTTTCATTGGCAGCTATCATTCTGTACACCACTCCACTGACCAAAACACCATGGGGTCAAACATACTCTCCTGTTTCCTTCTCAAATATTCGTCTGAACAGTTCACCATCCCTAAATCAACCCCTGCAGCCCCATACTTCATAGACACTGTCCTCAACTGTTTACCCTGCATTATCAGTCACCAGGAGCATGATGAAATACTCCTTACTTGCCTGGATGTACGCAGCTCCAACAAAACTCGAGAAGCTTCATAACATTCCAGGACAAAGCAGCCCACTTTATCGGCACTATATCCATGTCTATTAACTTCCTGCACCACCAATGCTCAGTAGCAGCAGTGTGTACCATCTATAGAATGCACTGTAGAAATTCACCAAAGCTTTGTTGACAGCACCTTCCATACCCATGATCACTACTATCTAGAAATGGTGGCCTTTACATCCAGAGGATCGGAGTACTGTGGGCAGATCTGGACACCACACCTTGGGAAGAGTATATTGGCTTTGGAGGTAGTACAATGCAAGTTTACAAGAATGATACCTAGACTTCAGGGGTTAAGTATGAGAAGGGATTATATAAAATAGGCCTTTTTCTCTAAAATTTAGAAGGTTAAAGGGTGATCTGATCAAACTCTTAATAACATTAACAGGGAAAGACAGGGTGGATAAAGATAAACTATTTCCACTGTTTGGGGATTCTAGACGAGGGGGCATTGTTTGAGAATTTTGGCCAGACTATTCAGGAGAGAGGTCTGAAGCACTTCTTCACATAAATGGTGATAGATATTTGGAACTCTCTTCCACAAATGGCAGTGGATGCAGCAGCCGTGCTGATTTTAAATCTGAGACAGATAATTTTTTTGTTAATCAAAAGTATTTAGGGACATGGGCCAGAAGCAGATAAATAGAGTTAGTCCATAGATCAGCCACAATCTCATTAAGTGGTGGAACGGTCTCGAAGGGCTGAATGGCCTAATCCCACTTTTATTTTCTATGTTACAATAGAAAGATTGGCCAACTTCATAGTGAGCCAGAACACCTACATCCTGTCTGCAAAAATGAACCTGAGCCTCCTGTTGCTTACCACTTCAACACACTACCATGTTCCCTGGCCAGCATCTCAGTCTCAGGCTTGCTGCAGTGCTCCAGCAAAACTCAGCACAAGCCAGAAGAACAGTGTCTTATTTTCCGCTTAGGGACCCTGCAGCTTTCAGTGTTCAATAATTTCAGGGTCTGAAATCTTCTCCCACGTCCTTACCCCAACCCCAACACACCAGGCCCTGACATCACAGGGACCGCTACTACAACCATCCCATTGACACCCATCATCGATCTTCATTAGCAGCTGTCAATAACCTCAGGCTGAGGTTTACCATTCCCTTGTCTGCCCAATTGCTTTTATCTTTATCTGGGGTCCATCTTCACCTATCATTTACTCCTTTCCCCTCCCATCTTCGGCATACATACCATCTTTTCCTTACCTACAATCAGTTCTGAAGAAGGGTCACTGGACGTGAAATGCTAACTCTACTCTCTCTCCACAGATGCTGCCAGACTTGCTAAGTTTTCTCAGCAATTTTCTGTTTTTGTTTCTGATTTCCATCATCCGCAGTTCTTTGAGTCTTTTTCTGGCATGGCAAGTCATTTCCAGTCAATGACCGAGTGCCTGCTGGCCTAGATTTACACTCTCGACAAGCTCTGGCTCTAAGTTGGCACGACATTAATCAAACTGTCACTGTGGTGGTCAAATATAATTTTCGCATGCAGCCAAAGCTCTCCTGCTCTGAGGAAGGGTCACTGGACCCGAAACATTAACTCTGTTTTCTCCTTCACAAATGCTGCCAGACCTGTTGAGCTTTTCCAGCAACTTTGTTTTTGATCTCTCCTGCTCTGGATTAGCAAGGAAGTGGATGAGAACATCCTAGGCTTCTCCAGCCTGCACCTATTACCTTTCAGGATGTGCTTCTTCCTTAACTTCTGGGGATACCAGTTGCTTTCCACCATCTTCTGGTACTCGATCTTCTCTGCAGCATCATAGGTCTAACAGACAATTCAGCACAGCCAATGTCTTGATCCATTGTGGCCCTCGTGGTTAAGATAACTCTGATTGTATCTCTTATGCGTCCCTGGAGTGGTCATCCTCATAGATTTCAGGAATCAGGCCTGGAGTGGATAATCCTGTCCTCCAGCAGCCTGTCACTGAGGCTGTTTGGTTGAGAGCAGAATCTGAGACTATCAAAGATAATCCCCTGGTTCCTCGGTGGCTCACATCATTCTCTTGAAATGGTCCCAGCCTGGCTATACATTAAACGGGACAAAAACCCTGCTATGAAAAAAATACACGTGGCTGCTCCTCTGGCCCATTAATTGGCACACAGATGCAGTCTCCAGCAGCCTGGACTTGTGGAAGCTCCATGAACAAACTAAAGCCAGCATCTCTCTGGGTTTGACTGGCCTCACCTGTCTCAATGTTAGTTTGGTTGGAAACTCTTGCAGAACAACAACAATCGATGCAGTTGTGCCCTGCAGACGGCAAGATGCTCAGTATGTCATCAGCTGGCCCTGGAAGGATGTAGCAAGTGAGGATTCAGCCACCTTCACTGCTACTGGCAATGGTGAACCAGCGGTGCCTCTTCAGTGAAGATCTTCTTCCAAGGCACTGTAGAGGTGTGTCACCACCTGCTGCAAGTGCTTTTAGAGGCACTGCATTGCAGAGAATCAGAGGCTGCTGATTCCTAGCCAATAGATCCTGTGCTGTGGGTATTGCTTGGTTCCAAGTGTACCCCTGTGATGCCCACCTCCTCTGTTCTGTGCTGCTGCATTTGATGAAATGCAGCTGCTGCTAGAGTTGCTGTCCCTGTCACTATGGCTGCTGATAGAGGGCTCTGCAGTTCCTCCTCAGAGGTTCAACCAACTTCAGAAGATGTTGAATGCAAAGAAGCATCATCAGCAAGAAAAGGTTGATTCACTTTCAGACGTATCTGACGTATTGAAATAACTTGCACACATTTGTTGAACACAATGAATTCAGTGAGTTCCCTCTGAAGGTGAGGTCCCTGCCAATACATGCCTTTTACTGTGGTTGACTGCAGGTTTCTTGGATCGCCTTTTATACTACTCATACCTGCTCAGTTTTCTTTTATTATGAGTTCCTGCTGCGTATTTACATATTCTAACCCGCTGAGCTACAGACCCAGGAGAGTTGATTTTCCCACAGGCTTTGAAACCTCAAAGTTGAGATCTATGCTTGATTTATAGATACACAGAGTACAAGGGCAAGGAGGTTCAATGGACTTGTATAAGACACTAAATAAAAACCGAAAGAACTGCAGATGCTGTAAATCAGGAACAAAAACAAAGTTGCTGGAAAAGCTCAGCAGGTATGGCAGCATCTGTGAAGGAGAAAACAGAGTTAACGTTTCAGGTCCGGTGACCCTTCCTCAGAACTGATGGTGGCTGGGAAAACGTCAGTTTATATGCAGAAAATAGGGAGGTGGGTGGGGTAAGAAGTAAACAATAGGATAGAGCCCAAAGAGAGAGAAAGACAGTTGGACAGACAAAGGAGTTGCTAACAATCAGGCTGGGAGGGTGAATAGTTGTTAATGGGGAATGTTAGTGACTAACAACAGGGGGTGTGTAGTGGCAGGCTATCTGGTAACAAAGCCTGGTGTGTGGGGTAGGGGGCTGGGACATGGGACAGTTTAGGCCCTAAAAGTTTTTAACTCAATATTGAGTCCGGAGGACTGTAGGGTGCCCAAGCGGA
>JAHRHZ010000013.1:23363333-23387496 GCA_024137785.1 Ginglymostoma cirratum
AGAAAATTTCTGATGAAGGGTTTAGGCCCGAAATGTCAAGTTTTCCTGCTCCTATGATGCTGCTTGACCTGCCGTGTTCATCCAGCCCCATGCTTGTTATCTTAGACAGGAATATGATGTTCTCATATATGAAAAGTTAAAAGATGGGAGGGCACAGATTAAAAATAATTGGGAGAAGAAGCAAAAGTTATATGAGGGGAAATTTTTTTTTATGCAGCAAGTGGCTGAGGTCTGGAATGCACTGAATGAGATGGGCTGAAGGCAGGTTTCAAAAAGGATTTAGATGGTTAGGTGAAAATGAACAACGTTCCTTCTATGCTGTCACAATTCTGTCATCTTGCAATTCAAACAAGGTTCCCATGCCCTGATAATAAGACTAGTCGTGGAATTTTCTGGAAGCTGGCCCCCTAATTAACTGCCTCCATATTTGGCATCCAATTAAGGAGATTGGGTGAGCTTCCAAAACTGCAGTCCAATCAGAGAGTCGGCAGCTTTGGGTCTCAACAATCCTCACTGGGAGTGGAGCTCCCATGTGCTCACACAGAACGTCTGCCCTGAAGACTTGCGAAGCTATAAGAGAGATTGGGATGGAAATAAAACCTTTCTTCAGGTCTACTTGCTGATGTGTCTCTGGCCCATAGTCCTACCATACGTGCAGAGAGTCTTTGGCATCTTTTGCCCCCTGGCTGTTGCTGGAAGATCGCTTCATTTGAGCTGGTAGCGTGGGCCATTCTAATGTTGGTAAAATGTTGGTGCCAGCTCAAAATAGCCTTCAGGTGGGGCTTTAATGAAGCTGGCTGGCTTCATTATTGACACCATTCCCAGCATGCTCCTGGGGAAGTCCCAAGGAAGAAGGAATTTATCATGGAACTGCCTATTTCCCTGAACCCCCAGTTACCACGTGACCAAGAGAACTCTACTCATCTTGTGTGCTGATGGAAAAGGAGGATTCCATGCTTACAAAAGCTCTCAACTTCCAAAAAAAATTTTAGCTATTTTCCTGTCAATAGCACAGTTGTGTTGGCATGGGAGGATGGCAGTAAGAGGGTCGGGCAATACAGTTACCATGGACGCACATCCTAGCCTCTAGGAGAAGGGAATAGATTATTGTGATGCCAATTACTTGTCAATTCCCAGGATACTCCCAACTCACATCTTCATGAATCCACTTTCAGCAGGGTGGGAGAATCCTGCCTGTTATGAAAAATACCATCACTGTGAATTCAGGAAAAATTTTGTCAGCAGAATGTAGTCAAAATCTGGAAGTTGGAACTTGTTGAGGTAAATGGTATAAATATGATCAAAGGAAAGCTAAATAGGTACAAGGAAGAAAAAAAATTGCTTTGGTGGGATTCGATTGTCCATTCCTAATTGCCCAAAAATCAGTTAAGAGTCAACCAGTTTGCCGTGGTCTGGAGTCACATGAAGGCCAGACAAGGTAAAGGCATCGAATTTTCTTCCTTAAATGACATTAGTCAACCAGACAGGTTTTAATAACAATGATTACATGGTTGCTATCAGACCAGTTTTTTGTCCCAAATTTTTATCGAATTCAAATTTCACCATCTGCTGTCATGGGAGTTGGACGCCGGTCCTCAAAACATTAGCCTGAGGTTCTGAATTACTAGTTCAGTAATATTATCACAACACCACAATTCCCTCTTTCTATGCTGAAATACTTTTTAATATGCACTGACATTAAACAGAATAGGATGGCCGATAAACATGTACGTGTAAGGTATATTTTGATTTCAAAAAGAGTTTTCCCTTCGGGCTAAAGTAGCATTAGCAGTGACTCAATACGATTCGAAATATGGGGGAAATAACTCTGCAAGTTTCTCACAATTTCCTCTTCAAACTATTTTTATTCATTTACACTATTTCTGCAGAATTCTTCCTGTTGCACCACATGGGAATTCCATATATAGATTAAACTCCATGAATAATTATTTATCAACACAGCAATGCATATTATTTTCTATCATACATCTTGGTAAGAACGAAGAAACATTTACCTGTTTGTTTTTCAGACAGGTTGTACAGAATTGATTTGAGACAATGCCGACAAGTAGTTCTTCCTCCTTGATGTTTTAAGGATTTCACGCACACTACATCAGTATGCAAGCTCAAACTGTGATACTGAAGATTTGAAAACAAGACCAGACTTGACACTGTGATTTAAAAAAAAAGTGACCGTACTTTGCCACCAACTGTAATAAATTTATTTTCTGGAAAGCTTTGTCACGAATTAGACTTTGGTGTTACTGGATAATTGAAGTATAATACAACGTATAAAATAAGAAATATTTCATTTTTTCTCGAACAGAAATGATTGGTGCCTCTATACTATATTAAATATATTAATTTTATTTTGGCACAGCTTTGTAAATAACTTCTTGTTACAAAAATGGAATGGGAATAAAGTAACAAGGAAATAAAGCACAGCTAGATGATCTTAAATCAGACTACACGCACATATATACTACAAATGCTGTTTTGATGTTATATATCTAATCAAAGTAGCATTTGTAGACGTTCGTATTTAGAGGCACAAAAATTCAAATACATTTTCAAGCATGAATAAGCTGCCACTTCAGAGCCAAAACTACGCAATTTGAAGACTACTGCAGTACCAATTAAAATTAAATCTTAAACACCTTGCTCTAATTCTTACTGGACTATTAAGAAACTCACCCGCAAAAGATAAGGAAAAAGCAACCAAAACATTTCTGTCCCCTTTTCATAAATCCACAACAAATAGATTCTCTCAATGGTCTACGAACAGTGTGAATAAAGCAATAAATCCAACATGGGTTCCTATTTCCCACATGAACATCAAGATTCTCTCTCACGCACAGCAACCCATCAGTAAGTTGTGTATATCCCACTGCAAGTGCGATTTATTTTGTGCTCAGTAGTTTATCGCTGACATTTCTTTGTTAAATTAGGAGCTTTATTCTATTACAGCATCTTTGGTGTGGAATCTTTCTGACAAATGCTAAGCATTTATTGCTTTATTCACACTGTTCATAGACCATTGAGAGAATCTATTTGTTGCGGATTTATGGCAAAATTATGGATCATTTTCTTGCAGTAATATATTAGTTCTTTCTAGATCAGGAATGGATTTGAATTCTAACCTGTCTGCACTCTAAGAATAAAATTCAATGCCATTAGTGATAAAGGCTATTCCCTCCTCAATAACAGTGAGTAATAAAAACACAGTGGGCACAATTTTCAATGAAGATTGGGAATGGACACAATGGCTTCTGGGGCAGTCCCTGTTTATGTTGAATAAAGCTGCAACTCATCAGTTTTAGGAATGCAAGAAACTGCCCTCACACTCGCACTATGGGCCTGGGACAGGGTTTCTTTTCATTCTCTTGTGGGATGTGGGCGTTGCTGGCTGGGCCAGCATTTATTCCTCACCCCTAGTTGCCCTTGAGAAGGTGGTGACGAGCTGTCTTCTTGAACCGCTGCAGTCCATGTGTTGTAGCTTAACTCACAATGCCATTGGGGAGGTTATTGTAGGATTTTGTGCCAGCCACAGTGAAGGAATGGCAGCATATTTCCAAGTCAGGATGATCTGTGGCTTGCAGGGGAACTGGCAGGTGATGGTGATGGTGGTGTTCCAAGGTGATTTTCTAGAATAGGAAGTAATATCTGAATGTGGGATCATGAATGGGTAAGCTGTACTGCAGAACATTTTGTTTTTTGGGGAGATGCTGACCTGCTTTCTCTGAGCAAACAAAAAGTGTAAAGTATCCTGGCCCAATTTCTGAATGGCCTCCAGCTGTCCTTATTAATGATGCTTTTTTGATTTCTCATCAACTTTTAGAAGTAGTTTAAATTGATCACTAACAGAAAATTGTGATTAAGGGCCAAAAACTGGCATTGGACACCAATTTGAATTTTTGAAAATTTGTTCAAAGGGTATTGGCTCAATTACCGAGACAAGCATTTATCGCCCATCCTGAATTGGCCTGGAGACATTGATGGCATGCTGCCTTCTTGAACCACTGCAGTCCTTGACAACCATACCGATCCTGGAGATGGAGTTCTGGGATTTTGGCCTAGTGATACTGAAGGAATGAACAATCATACCATGTCAGTACAGTATGTGGTCTGGAGGGAACTTGCAGATGGTGGTGCTTACATGTATCCGCTGCCCTTGTTCTTCTAAGTTGTAGATGATGTGGATTTAGAAGGTGCTAGCTCAGGAGTCTCATCTTGTGAATGTTAAGCACTGTTGCGAATGTGTGTCAGTGGTGAAAGAAGTGGATGCTGGAGGGGATACCAATCAAGTACGCCGCTTTTGACCTGGACTGTGCTGGGCTTCTTGGGTGCTGTTGGACCTACACTGTTCAGAGAAGTAGAGAACACCCAATGATATTCCTAAATTGTACCTCGTGGATTGTGGACAGACAGAGGAGTCAGGAGCCAAGAATACCTACCATACCTGCTGTAGAATACCTACAAAATGATCAGAGGATTAGATAGGGTGGACAGTGAGAGTCTTTTTCCTAGGATGATGACGTCGGCTAGTATGAGGGGGCATAGCTGCAAATTGAGGGGTGATAGATTTAAGACAGATGTCAGAGGCAGGTTCTTTACTCAGAGAGTGGTAAAGGCGTGGAATGCTCTGCCTGCCAATGTAGTTAACTCAGCCACATTAGGGGCATTTAAACAGTCCTTGGATAAGCATATGGATGATGATGGGATAGTGTAGGGGGATGGGCTTAGATTAGTTCACAGGGCGGCGCAACATCGAGGGCCGAAGGGCCTGTTCTGCGCTGTATTGTTCTATGTTCTATGTTCTAATTCTTAGCTTCAGACCTACTCTTGTAGACGCTGCATTTATATGGCTAGTCCATTTCTGTTTCTGGTCATTGCTAACACCCAGGATGTTGATTGTAGTGAATCCAGTGATGGTAATGCCATTGAATGTCAAAGAGCAATGGTCGGGTTTTTTTTTCTTGTTGAGAATGGCCATTGCTTTTCAATTGTGTGGTGCGAATGCTACCTTCCCTGTATTAGCTTAGCCTGGAGGTTGTCAAGTTCTCGCAACATTTGGATATGGCCTGCTTCAGCATTTGAGGAATTGTGGATGCCGCTGAATATTCTGCAGTCATTGGGAAACATCGCAATTCTGACCTTATGAGGCCATTATGAAGCTGCTGAAGATTTTTGGACTTATGACACTACATTGGAACATTGCAGTGAGGTTCTGGGACAGAGATGATTGATCTCCAACAATAGTCCACGACAGGTGAGGACCTCAGGGTCCAATAGCTGAGGTTGGAGGCTCCTGAGATTGGCTGTGCTTGGTTTGGAGGCTGGATGCAGGATGGAATCGGGGGCCTGAACAGGATCAACACTGGGGCCCATATTCATGTTCCTGCCCCTGCCTCGAACAGCCAAGACCACCTGTTTTAGTGCTAGGTACAGTTCTGCTCCTGATTTTCACTGACCTTTGCGAGAGTTCCATGATGGAAAATCCTGCTTTTATGTAGAAGGAAGTTACTCGCACCTCATCTCTGAAATTCAACGCATTTGTCCATGTTTGAACAAACTCTATAATGAGTTCAGGAGATCAGTGGCTCAGATGTAGCCAAACACAGACAACAGATTATTCCTTTGCAAGTGCCACTTGACAGAACTGTCTACAATGCATTCCACAACTTTGTGTATGTTTGAATGTAGACTGATATGATGACAATTGGGATTGCTTAAGTCTTCTGCTTTCTGTGGACAGGATATACCTGGACAATTTTCACGTTGATGAGAGAAACAGCTGAGAGATACAGCTAGTTTTGGAGCACCAGTCTTTCATGCTGTTGTCTGAATGCTGGTAGGACCCAGAACCTTTGTAGTATCCTGTGTTTTCAGCTATTTCTTGATAATAATGTGGAGGAAATGGAATTGTTGAGGACTGGCATCTGTGGCTCTTGGCTCTTCTGGCTGAAGACTGAGGAAAATGCTTCAGCTTTGTTTTTTGCACTGACACAATTTAGCACCCCATCATTTGTGGAGGTGATTTCTCCTGTTAGTCACTTCATTGCCCATTAATACTCAGTGGATGTGGCAGGACTGCAGAGCTTAGATCCGGTCTTTTGGTTGCAAGATTGCTGATTCCTGTTTATTGCAGGCTGTTTGGCACACAACTAATTGTCTACTGTCACTTTACCAGGTTGACACCTCATTACTTAGATACATCTGGTGTTGATCCTGGTTTGCCTTCCTCCCACTTCATTGAAGCAGAGCTGATCACCTGACTAGTTAGTAAAGGCATGAGCCAAGTTCTGTCATTGCAGATTGTGGTTGAATACAATTCTTTTGCTGTTGATGGCCCACAACGCTTCATCGAAGTCCTGTCCTGATTTGCTAGATCTGTTCAAAGTTTGTGCAACATAATAGAGGGTTATCTTCAAATAAAAACAACACTTTGAGTCTCCACAATAACTATGCAGTGATCACTCCTATCAATTATATCTAGGACAGATGCGTCTGCTACAATTCAATTGTTGAGGTCAAGTAAGCTTTTCCTCTTGTTATTTTGCACAAAACTCACACAGACCTAGTTTCACAGTTATGTCCTTTAGGACTTGGCTAGCTTGCTCAGTAGTGATATTATTGAGCCACTCTTGATACACATTGAAGTTCCCCACCTCGAGCACCTTCTATGCACTTGACATCCCCAGTGCTCCTCCCAAGTGAGAATACAGATTCTCCACATGATGGAGGTTCAATACAAATCCGTGTCCCCTGTACATTAGTTCTGAATTCGTATTCCAGTGACATTACAACTAAACTACGGCTCTGATTGTTTCAGCTGGGCGCATGGTTTGCCCATTCTCAGCCCTTACAGGACGTTGCATCAGGCAGTTTTTGAGTGTCAATGGAATGCCTGAAGGACCCTTCCCTTCCAATTCTTAATTCTTATTTGGCCATTTTGTTCAGGTGACAAAGGCATGGCTGGGTGCTGAATATTGTACGTTTCAGATTTTTTTCCTTAACAAGTCGTCTGTACTGACACTATTATCATAAGACACAGGGATAGAAATTTAGTCTAACACTTTAATAATTTATTAAACTATGCCACTTCTGAGAAATTAAGTAAAACAGGTGACAAGTCTGATTCCACAAATTGAATAATTTATGCAAAAAAGAGGTAATCAAGAAACGAAAATACTCTCAGCCATCTGTTCCTCTCTGGTATACATACACATTGACTTGCACCTATGTAGAAGTCTTACATTTTACTTTCATCCAGTCCAAAACACAGCAACCTCAAAACACCCACTTTCCCAAATTTCCAAATTGTAATCTGATTTTTTTTAAAATTTCAGTTGCACAGTTTGATAGAAGAGATGTAAATGGATTCTCATATACTTTATAGTCTTCATGTTGATTCAACTGTCTCATTTTCCTAATGTGCTTCGTCAAGTGCTTCCCATTTTTGTGGATCACTAATTTTTGTGAATCTATTTTTTGAAGTGCATGCTGTTGGCATCTACCCTAACACAGTTTTACAACGGTTAAAGAATAATACTAGCAGTCTCCAATAAGTTTCAAAACAGCATTTATAACAGTAGGTTATGTATCATATTCTTCAACCTTTTGAAAGGATTTCTGTAGTTCTCCTTGTGCTTTGATTCCTTTCTGCTTCCTCTCCAAAATAGAGATATTTATAGTTTCAAGGTTACATGTCAGCTTACAAAACCCCATCCACATGGCAGTCCCTAACGCCCTTTTTGCATTATAAAAGGTTTACACTGGTGATTAGCTAATGGAATAACACAGTGTGGAGCTGGAGGGACACAGCAGGCCAGGCAGCATCAGAGGAGCAGGAAAGCTGACGTTTTGGGTCGGGACCCTTCTTCAGAAATGGGCCTGCTGTGTTCCTCCAGCTCCACACTGTGTTATCTCTGACTCCAGCATCGGCAGTTCTTACTATCTCTCACAGGTTTGACCAACCTTGTTTATCGCAAAAGTGATAACTTCTCTGTTCCCCCAAGTAGTGATCAGGCACCACCAAAATGCAGTAGTGTGCCACACTTGACAAGATGCTACACAGAATTCTGACAGCTGCCTGGAAGGGGCTCATGGCATGATGATTCATGGCCATGGGAACCTTCAGGGCCACCAGCACTGGTGGTCTTTGGTGCAGTTAAAATTAGTCTCCCCACCGTCATATTTGCTGTTATTGTTTGCTGGTTTTTGGAGGAACTGACAGCTGCAGGTGCCTGTACGCTCATCCCATGGTTGTCTCAGCCATTTTCAGCACCTGGAGCAGTATCAGGAATCTCCCCCATTCAAAGAAGGTGGGAGACAGGAAGCAAGGAACGACAGGCCAACTAACTTAACCTCTGTCAGAGAGTTAATGCTGAAATCCATTATTATGGTGGTTAAAACAGGGCACTTAGAAAACGCTAATGTAATCAGTCAGTGGCAACATGGTTTTGTGAAAGGGAGATTGTGTTTGACGAAATTATTAGAGCTCTTTGAGGAAGCAACAAGCAACATGAATAAAGGGAAACCATGTTGATGTGGTTACTTAGATTTCCAGAAGTTATTTGACGAGTGGCCACATTAAATGTTACTACACAAAATAAGAGCTTGTGGTGTTGGGGTAATACATTAGCATGGGTAGAGGTGTGGCTAGACAACGGGTAACAGAGAGTAGATAAAAATGGGTTATTTTTCAAGGTGGTAAGGTGTAGCAAGTGAAGTGTCCCACAGATCAGTGCTAGAACCTCAATATTTACAATACTTATCGATGAGTTGGATTAAGATACCAAATGTATGGTTGCTAAATTTGCTGAAGACACAGAAACAGGTAGGAAAGTAAGCTGTCAAGGTGACACAAGGAATATGTGAAGAGATATAGACAGATTAAGTGAGTCAGCAAAGAAAAAAGCAGATGGAGTGTAAGGTGGGAAAATCAAACATGTCTATGTTGGCAGGAAGAATAGAGAAGCAGCTTATTACTTGAATCAAGAAAGATTGCAGAGCTCTGTGGACAAAGAGATCCGAGTATGCTGAGATCTGAATCATGTGGAATTGTCACATAGGTACAACAAGGGATTAGGTAGGTAATTCAAATGTTGTTAGAATACAATAGGAAAATTTTGCCGCACTTCTACAGGGCATCCATCTGGAGTACTGTGTACAGTTTTGATCTCTTTATTTATAAAATGCCATCGTTACATTAGAAACAGTGCAGTGAATGTTCATTGAACAGATTCCTGGATGAAGAGATTTTTGAGGAAATGTCATTAAGAGAACATAAGGAGTATGTAAACAGACATAGAGGAAATGTGTCATATGGGCCATAACATGAAAAAAAACGTGAAGCTGTTTACTTTGGCAGGAAATATAAAAAGATATTGTGGAAAATGACTAGAATTCCGAGGAGTAGAGAAATCTAGGTGTCCAGTGCCTGGGTCACGAAAAGTTGGTATTTAGGTACAGCAAGCAATTAAGAATGCCAATGGAAAGCAACCCTTTATTACGGAAGGATTTGAACATCAACACAGTTGATGTTTCAGTTATAGAAGACATTGATGATGAGATTACACCTCAAATACTGTGTGCAGTTTTGATATTTTTGTTTAAGGAATGATGTAAATGTATTGGAGGTGATCGAGAGGAGTTTTCCTTGATTGGTACCTGAAGTGAGTGTGCTGTCTTATGAGGAAATATTGAACAGACTGGGCTTGTTTCAACTTGAGTTCAGAACAGAAGGGGCAACTAGGTTGTAATGCTTAATATCTAGAATGTTCTTGACAGGGCTGACATGGAAAGGATGTTCCCTTTTGTGGGTCAGTACAGGACTAAGGAACATAATTGAAAAATTAGACCACACCTTTTTTAATTTGAGAAGAGTGTTTTTTTGCGCTACTTTGGAGCTCTCTGCCTCAGTGTACAGTAATTGAATATTTTAAAGACAGAGATAGATATACTCTTGTTAGGCAAGGAAATTGAAGGGTTTTGGATTGTTGGGAATGTTCTATTCAAAAAGCAATGCTAACAGACAGGATAGGCTTCGTTTATATATTTATGCCATCTAATTCCTCTTTTATACAGCTATCAGGGATACCTAAATAATTGCCTGAAACAATATTCTGTTGTACATTTGTTATTAGATGTGGCTGACCAAAGCTGGCTCTCATCACACTAATTTTTCACCCATACAGCAGGTACAGCAAGGTCCAATTTCTGCCTCACTTCAAAACTGAAAGATTCTTACTGATCTAAATGAACAAAGACTCAACTTTACATAAATATCAATTCCAACTGAATGATGGATCAGAGTTTCACTCTTTAACAAAATGGTTCACAAAAATAAAAGCCATTACATTAAGAGTCACGGTATCATCTCTGGACTGACCTCCAATTAACTGGCACATCTGTGAATAAAATGTATTTGACAGACTTCAAGTAATGAACAGTGACTGAAACAAAGAGCTTGCCAGCTTGATATCAGTTAAGGCGAACAAAATGATTGGATTCCATTGACCCCTGGATAAGAATCTGCAGCAAAGAGATTGATCTGCAAAGAATAACGCAGTTGTATTTGTAGAACGCACGCAGTAGCCCAGGCACTTTAGTTAAATTTCATCATGCGCTAATGATGTGGCAAGTCGTTGAACACAATTTTCGCTTTCTCATCCTGTCAACCTGGCCCTCCTGCAGTTCAGATAATGGCACTTTGTAATTTGACTACCAATTATGTTCAGACCTGTTTATTACCTTTAGATTTCTTATTGTTAGGTCACTGTGGTGAAAGGGAGAGGAGAAGATAGGAAATTTTCACTAATAATTAGGAGTGACCACAGATCTGCTTAAGAAATGGATGCAATGTGTCTCAACTTTCTTAAGCTCCAAAGTCAATGGGCTGGTAAGCAGTTACAGGGTACATAAATCGAGCACTTATGTTGTTGTGAGCAACAGGAGCAAGTCAAGCATTTACGTTTGGAATTAAGACTATAAATTGAGATTGTTTAGTTTGTCAGCAAAAAATAAGTCAGCACCCAAGCAGGGAAACTAGACAGCTGGAAATTGGCAGGAATCCAAGAAGCAAATTGACAGGGATTCAAATGTGATATTGACGACTGGACTTTTAAGTTTTATAAATTTATGTTTAAGAGCAAAATGCTTATCAATAAATGTTTAAGAAAGTGAGGCATGGCCTTCTCCTACATTGGCTTTCAACAGAATAATAGAAACTTGACCGCATAATAATCGAAAAAACTCTCAGGAGACAGAGGAAATAATAGCCGATAAAATCAGTTTCTTTCTGTCCATTAATCAGGTGCTAACCAATTTACTTAGTCCATCTTAGGGTGGTTATGACGGGGATGCAAATATCTGACCTTAAGTCCATTCTCTTCCATACTGGGACAGGAAGATGAAAACAGTAGAAGAAACAAATAGCATTTCAAAATTACTAACAAACTGAGGGGCAAAAGAAGAGGAAATAAACACAATAACTAGAAATTTGGTGCTAGGGAAATTAATTGGGTTAAAGACCACTATTCCTTGACACAGCCTAGGATATTAAAGGAAGTATATACAGAGATAGTGGATGTACATTTAATTAACTTCCAGGAATCTTTGAATTCCAGAGAAGTCCCAGTGGATTGACATTGCCAATGTAAGTATTTTATTTATAGGGGAAGGAGACAAAAAAAAGGTAGCTATAGGCCAGTTAGCTTAACATTTGTTTTTGGGAAAATGTTAGAATCTATCACAAAGAATGTAGTAGCAGAGCATTTAGACACACATAAGATGATCAAGCAGAGTCAGCATGGCTTCACAAAAGGAAATCATGCCTGAGAAATTTACTAGAATCCTTTGCGGTGGTAACAAGCAGAATAGATGAAGGGGAAGCAGTGGATGGTGTTATCATCACTGAATCCCCCATTACAAACATCCTCGGAGTTACCATTGATTAGAAACTCAACTGGACTCACCACATAAACAGTGGTTACAACAGCAAGTTAGAGGCTAAGAATATTGCAGCAAGTAACTCACCTCCTGACTCCCCAAACTCTGTCCACCAACTGCAAGGCCCCAGTCAGGAGCGTGATGGAATACACCCCACTTGCCTGGATGAGTGCAGCCCTAACAACACTCAAGATGCTTGACACCATCAGGACAAAGCAGCCTGCTTGATTGGCGCTACATCCACAAGCACCCACCACCACCACCACCACCACCACTGACGTCCTCCAGAAATTCAATAAAGATCCATCGACATTCCAAACCCATGACCGCTTTCATCTTGAAGGACAAGGACAGCAGATATTTGGGAGCACTACCATCTGCAACTTCCCCTCTAAGTCACTCACCATCCTGACTTGGAAATATATCACCGTTCCTTCAATGTCACTGGATCAAAATCCTGGAATTCCCTCCTTAAGGGCATTTTGGGTCAAGCAACAGCACATGGACTGCAGCGGTTCAAAAGGCAGTTGGTCTCTACCCTCTCAAAGCACACTAGGGATGGACAATAAATACTGGCCAGCCAGTGATGCCAGTGTCCCATTGAGCGAATAACACAAAGTAACATATTTGAATTTTCAGAAGATAATGTTTGATAAGGTAACACACACAGGCCATCTAATAAAAATCCATGCGCAGAGGATCGGTAACAAATATAAGATACAGAGTTGGGATGGCTGGGGGTTTGGTGGGGGGAAGGGGGTGGGTTTGCATTTTCAGTTTTGCAACAGACAACTCGTGTTGTGCCACAGAGATCAGTGCTAAGGACACAATTATTTTTAATATACTTTAATGATTTGGGTGAGCAAAGAGTTTGTTCTTTAGCAAGTTTGCAAATGTATTAAACATAGATAGGACGACAAGTGCTGTGTCTGCAGAGGGCTATAGATAGGTTAGGTAAGTGGGCAAAAACTTGACAGATGGCATGTAAGGCAGGAAGAATAGAGGAGTTAATTGTTACTTAAATAGAGAAAGACTGCAGAAAGCGAGGGAATAGAGAGATTTGAGAGTCCTTGTCTCCAGGTTTCATGGCTAAAAGTGAAGGGGAATGGAATGTTGGCTTTTATTTTGAAAGGAAACAGAGTATTAGAGTAGGGAGGTTTTACTCAACATTTTACTCAAACCACAGGTGGAATATCATGAAGAGATTTGGGTCCCTTATCATGTTCTGGAGTCAGTCCAGAGAAGGTTAACTAGAATGCTACCAGGAATGAAGGGACTGTCTTATGTGGAGAGGTTGAGTCAGTTGGGCCTATACTCATTTGAATGTAGAAGAATGGCAAGCAACCTTTTTAAAACATATAATATTCTTACAGTTCTTGACCACATAGATGTGGAAAGGTTGTCCTCCCCTTTTGGACAGACCAGAGGGTACTATCTCAGAATAACAGGCTGCACATTGAGGACAGAGAGAAGGAGGAATTTCTCCTCTCAGAATTCTTTACCTCAGAGGACTATTGCAGTTGGGTTGTTAAGTACATTCAGGGCTGAGGTAGACATATTTTTCATCAATTAAGGGATCAAGGATTATGGGGAAAAGGCAGGAAAGTGGAGTTGAGAATTATAGATCATTAAAACATTGAGAATAGGAGCAGAATTAGGCATTCAGCCCTTTCAGCCTGCTCTGCCATTCAATACATTCCTGGCTGATCATCCAACTCAATACCTTGTTTCTGGTTTCTCCTTATATCCTTTGATCTCTTTCACCTCAACAACTACATCTAACATTTTATTGAAAATATTTAATATTTTGGCCTCAACTGCTTTCTAGGGCACAGAATTCCACAGGCTCACCATTCTCCTAGTGAAGAAATTTCTGCTCATCTCAATCCAAATAAGCTACCCCATATCCTGAGAATGTGATCCTGGTTCTGGACTCCCTGGTCATCAGGAACATCCTTCCTGTTTTTACCCCATCTAGTTCTGTTGCAATTTTACAGATTTCTATAAGATCCCCTCTCATTCTTCTAAACTGCAATGAATATAGTCTTAACTGATCCAGGAAACAGCAGACAATACTTCCGGCCTCACAAGGTCCACGCAATTGCAGCAAAACATTGTTGCTCCTGTACTCAAATGTTCTTGCAATGAAGGCCAACATATCTTTTGCCTTCAGCACTGCCTCCTGCATCTGAATGCTTATTTTAAGTGACTAGTGTACAAGTCTCAGTGCACCTCCCCTTGCCAAGTTTATCACCATTCAGATAATAATCTGCCCTCCTGTTAAAGTGACCAATGTAGATAAGCTCACATTTATCCACATTATATTTTAATGCCATGCACTTGCCCACTCATTCGACTTCTCAAAATCATACTGAAGCATCTTTGCCGTGTTTTCTTTCAATGGTGAAGCAGACTCAGTGGGCTGAATTGCCTACTTTTGCTTCTAAGTCTTCTGGAAGTAAAGCTTGAGAGCTCAGTCACAAGGAGTTGTTAGGTGCCTTGTATACACAAGTCAGAAACACATTACACCTTTGAGGCCCTGTTACAAAATTGCCTTGCTTGAAGCAGCTGGAGCAAGCGCTGGCCGCAGCTTAGTAGAACCTGACCCGAGACAGCTTGCTACCAAGAAAGTATCTGAATGTGAAACTGAGAGTTAAAGAAAATTGACCAGAACAATGCAGCCCATCCTCACCTGGTTTTCAGCAAAGACTCCAACTGCAAGTTCTGGATAAGTACGATGGTGAGGAAACACGGGAAATGGATCGCTACCCAATAGGTGTGCAGTTAAAAAAGTACATAAGATGCATTACAGACTCACCATCAGTTACTTGCAAACTGTGATCCTTACAACGTACAAGAACATCAACAAAAGCTCGCTCCCCTTCAAGCCACACAGCATCCTGATTTGGAACTACATTGCCTTTCCTTCTTTGTTGCTGAATCAAATAATGCAATTCTGTTCCTAACGGCACTGTGGGACTACCTGCACAATATGGACTGCTGCTGTTCATGAAGGTAGCTCACCACCACTTTCTCACAGGAAATTAGGGGTGGGCAACAAATACCCACATCCTATGAAATCATAAAAAAAGTACCCCTCTAAGAGGGGAGTCTGAGAATCTAGTGCCTCACCTTAAGATAAATTAAGGAGATACAGCTTCATCTCTCTTCATGTGAGTGCCAAAAATCCAAATATTTCAATACTTGAGATTTTAGGTTGGAGTTTATCTGAAAGTCATCATAGTATCTTTGCATATAAAACCAGGCGTTAGTGTATTTCTACCCCATGACATATTTGGCTGACAAACATTATAATGTGATGCATGTGCAGGGGAGCCAAGTCAATATATATGACTGCTTCATGTTCTGTGAAATACTATGTTTACCCTAGGATATGAAATTCAGTGAAGAAAATAAAATCCTTTCCTGTTCCCATTTATCTTAAATGGATGAGCACATGCCTTAAAATAACCATTGGATGAATCAAAGATCTTCCTTACAGACTTGATTCAAAAGATTACCCACTGGAAGGCTTTCCTTTCGTGCAAAAGTGAGCATTTTTTGGTCAAATTTGGCAGATCCAGAAGCGTAATAATTTGCACATACTCTCTTTTTCGCAACAAAATATCTCAAATGAAAGCTGTTGGGTCCGATTGTATTCACAAATTGCAGAGAGAATGAGTTAAGTACTGATGGATAATATGACAATGGGCATATAATGGGAATTCTGGGATTTGACATTCTAGATAGACAATATCAGTTCTTCACATTCCTGTACTCCACACTTTAACTTCAAAAGAAGAACCACTTACGAAACCAGTGTGACATTTTCCATATCTTAGTACTACCCTGAATTAGATTGCCAATTAGTATCAAATTAGGGGCAATTTAGGAACAGGATTGACACTGCCTAAGCATGTTTCACAGATCTGGCATTCACCAGAGAGATATAAAAAATAGATGAGGTTTTTATTCCTTCACACAGATCACATTGGGATCTAATTGTAAAAGGGCAGTAAGCTAACCAAAATAGCGTCAGGTTCCATACCACTCCATGCATTAAGCAGAACCGATAATTTGAATCAGGATCAGTTGTAATCCAGTTCATCCTTTTTTCAGTTGAACAACATATTTAGGTTCAAAAAGATAAAGAGGTAAGGGCCAGGGAGCTGGATTGGAAAAAGACAATGTTTAGTAATGTGAAAGGATATCCAGTCCCAAATTAATTGTGTAGAAACAAAATATCTAACAGGCAGATCATCCTGCAGTGAAAAATGCTAATAAATAAATGCATTGGGAGTGCAACTCAATAAAAACTGTGTAATTTAAAACTAAGCAACAAGAGAACAGAGCATTAGTAAGTTTAACCTCATCTACTTACAGGAAACAGTGTTGATAACTTTGCAGAGGTTAGTAATAACGTTACAAAGATAACTAATCTTCAAAAGTACTTAATTGGCTGTTAGGTACTTAACAATTTCACAAGGTTGCGCAAGGTAACATATAAAAGAAAACACCAACCAACTGTATCACTGTTCATTCACTGTCATAGAGTCAAAATCCTGGGACTCCTTCTTAATGGCACTATGGGTGCCCTACAACCAAGGACTCCAGCTGCTCAAAATTGCACTTTTCACAGGGTAATTAGGAGAGGACAATAAATTATAGGCTTGCCAGTAATTCCCACATCCCATGAACAAATTCAAAAAAATGACCATCATCAGCTGTGTGGAGACAGATTAGAGGGAGATGTTGGAAAAATGAGCTTTTAAGATGTGAGGTGGCACACCTGAAGTCTTAAGCATTGAGAAAGATGGCAGATGTGCCACCAGCCTTAAGGGCATGCTACTTAAGTGGCAAATGAAGGGCCACTTCCTGTTTCTGTGCATTCTGCTTGTGTTGGAGTGGTCTGCCATCATGTGGGAGCTAAATCTGCCAGTTAAATCGAGCAGGTTCTATGGGTTAGGAGGACCTCCTTTTTGGGCACTGTGTGGTTTTAAAGAGAGGTGCCTCTGGTAGCATTATCAACCCTGCAGCAAGACTGCTATCTGTTTGCTGAGACTCATAACCCCAACCTCCAATTGCTGAATCCAACTTGTCAGACTCCTTCAACCACATTTGGAGTGCATCAGCTACCAATGCACCCCGCTCTCCCGCGACCCCCCTCCAAAACATCCTCCAGAGGCAGCCCTTCCTGTGGTCACCACCAGTAGTCACCCTGCTGTACCTGCTAAGCTGTCAACTCTTTGATTGGGCTGACAGCTCATGAGGGTGGCCTGCCAGTTCATTAACTGCTGCCAGCAAAATATGCCCTCAAATCCCATTGATCATCGAAGCAGGTTCACCTCCCATTTCTGGGTCAGTACTTCTGCTGCCTCATAAAAAATTATAGCTTTTCTTCATTTATTGGGAGATTGCAAATATGTTTAGAAAAAAAAATAAATCTGAGAGTTTCACTTATTGTTCCTGTATGATTCAACTTTTTCCAATAAATCTTCCATCAACAATCTCAGAAAATCAAATATTATATAGGATATTGAACATGGATGACCATTTAGATAACAAGTTCAGCTGTTAAAGCCCTTTCTCCGAGGGATTAAAATCAATTTGATTTTGCCTTACAGTGGATAAGATCTATAGTAGCTAATCCACTAACACACACTACATCGCTCATTTCCAATTACTGCAATAATGAAGGATGGAGCTACTTCCTAGTCAGCTGGTCACTGTCAGATGCAAAGATTGCTAGCTTTTCCTTTTACAAACTGTGTCAAAGGACCTATATAAAACAAAACAACAGATTAGAAGTAAACACAATTTTCGATAAATATACTCAAGTACCTCTATCTTATGCAAACTAAGATTTAATTATACAACTCACATCATCTCCATTACAAAGATCACTAGTGTAATTGCCCACTGCCATTCCAATCTCTGCAAACTATCACTGAAATCTTTTTAAATGCAATTGTTAACTTGAAGTAGAACAATTTAGATGCTTTGTTTGTATCCTATTGTACACATTTTGTAAACTGCACTATAATTTGTCCAAAGCTCTGAATGCATATTTTGTCCCATGCTCTTGGTAGGATTTTGCGTTTTGAGTCCGGACCCTGCTGGCTGAAATAAAAAACTTGAAATTTAAAAATGGCCACAGCTAACTGAATAACACTGAGGAGGAGAAATCCATTCAAAAGGCAGCCTAGAGCATAGCTTGTAGGTAACTGGAGGCGGAGGTGGGGGTGGAATGCAAGGACCTACTCTGCCTGGAGTACAGGGATCCCAGGTTGCCATTGGACAATGCATCTAGGCAACATACATGCTCATGAAGCCAAAAGATATTTGTCATCATTTGTAATTAGCCTTGAAAAAGATACTTGCCGCTTGTGGGCCATTACCTGTTACCTTCCTGATTTGGTATCTGGGAAAATGGCACAAGTTGGTACTGGCAATCCAGCTAACTGGGCAGTAACACAAAATCATATGCCCACTACATCCATTATGCTATCCATATCAGGACACAAATATTGCTCTTTGTTCCACTCGTTCATCATTTTATCATCAATGATTTACAAATATTTCAAATCCCTCAACATATTAATTTTAAAAACCCCATCTCCATCATTAAATCTTTCCATGCTCTGATTCTATTCTATCTCTACCATCTTCTTTTCACCTATTCTATCTCTACCATCTTCTTTTCACATATGCCAGACTTACAGTAGTTTTATTTGAAAGAAAAAAAATCATAGTTTCATTTGAAAGAAAAATAAATTGACAGTCAACAAATGTAGTCAATACCGTGAGATGGACAGTGAGTTTAAGTATTTCCTATGGATAAAATATTATGTTGATACTCAAGTAGCAACAGGTAAATGGTAGGAAGAAATTTCCAAACATTTTTCATCGATAAAGGAAGTCTTCTTATATCTTGCTCATAACCTCAGATGCTCATGAACTAGAATTCTTTAACACCTACAACTTAAAAGCCACAATCCACCATCACTGAATAATATTTTGTACTGTTTTCATTTGTAATATGTCATCTTTAAAATTGGAAGTGCTCATTGAGATGTTGGACATTAAACATTTGTTTTTAATCAACGTTGTATAACAGCATGTGTTCTAAACTATTAGTGGATATTGTCATCTACTCCATTGCCTCAATAGAAGTGATATCCATGGAAAAACTACACTTTTGCAACAATTATCTAATATTCATAATTTCTCAGCACTTTCAATTATAAAAAAGTTGCAATATATGTCTCTCTATCATACCATATTTATATAACGCTTAACAGCATGTTGGGAGTTCACAGTTCTTTTGCTCATATGCAGTCAGAACAGGTTCTCTCAGTAATTAAGTAGAGTATTAAAAAAGGCAGGAGTCCAAACAAAGGCCCACGGGACACATGCAGTCTGTGTGTTCTGGCAATTGAGCCTTCAAAGTCCGCAAATTTAAGTCTAAGCGAGAGCGTGATGAAAAGTAAGAAAGAGCAGTTTCAATGTGGATTAATTCCAAATCACAGCACCAGGATATAACAGCATTTCTGACAAACGAATGAGAGCATGAATTTAAGTTTGAAAGAAGCTATTTTTCAAAATCGTTAACACAAAAATACAAAACTACAATAGTGTCATGTTATGAATTTGGGGACATATTCCCCAAGATTTTTCATCCATTAGGAGGAACAAATGTAAAAGTTTTAGACGTTGTACAATAAATTTTATGCTATGTATTCCTGGTCAGCAAGGCTGTGCACCAGGAATTTGATTTTGTAAGATTAGCCTCAACAGCATTTCTCTTGAGGCAACCATTTGACCTCCAAATGTAACAATTTGATAACAATCATATTTGTCAAACAGAAATATCAACAATGAATGAATGACCATTACAGTGGAAGGGAAATTGAATGATAATTAAAAAGAGAGACCTATTGTTTTGGAGCATATGCTGCAATGACATTAAAAGCTGAAAGCTTGAGGTCAATAGCAGGAAAGTTTGCGAGATTCACAGCTACATACAGGGATGTTTTACAGGCTGAAAGGCTAGAATGTACAATCAAATTATGTTAAGGATTGATAAAGAGCATGGTTTAGGCTAGATGAAGACTGCTGAAGCAGTGAGGTTGTGGAGGTGCATTAGGAGGTGGGACGCTGAGCAACATTGGAAAATTGAGCCTTGGATCGGCTATATTGTACATTCGTCCACCTCACCACCCACCACCGCCAAAAGTGATCTTGTCTCCTGTTAATCATTTTAGCCAGGAACTGTTGAGTTGTGACAGCTATGGCCATAATCACTACTGCAGGTTATCTTGTGGGGGGGATTTTCTTTTAACTCTCTCCAGGACTGAAGAGAATACTTCCTAGAGAGTCCCCTACTTGTGTCAGTGTACCTGGCTCCTTGTCTACTTCCAAGATGCTTCAAACTTCTTTTCCCAAGTTTTTAGGTATCTATTGTAATGTCTACATACCCCAATGCTTGATAATGCTCCTTGGAGCATCCCATCTTTCAATACATTAAATACTGTATATAATTACAAGGATTGTAAAGGTAAGCACGGTTCTTATTATGCAGTCTCAGGTTCTTGTGGTGCTATCAATGTACTGTCTTGCTTTTATGGTCATCTGTACTTCTTTTTAAGGAAATATATTGCAATATGGAGAGTTAAGCACGCTCTTCCACTTTTACATCAGTGACTTAAGGAAGAAACTGGCCACTGCTGTCTCATTGTTGTCATCATTATCATCTCCATCAGCTTCCAGAAGGAGAAATCTTTCCTTCATTTGGATATTATGTAGAATGCAGGAAGCTAGAATAATTCTGGAGACATTTGGAAAGTTGTTTTATGAGACACTACCTAAAATACTTTGTAATCTCTTTCTTCTCCCAAGTTTGACAATCCGTTTATAAAAGATGAGGATAAACAGAGATTTACAGGACTGGTGTTCTTATCAGCTCCTATCAGTGCATAGATCCCACTTTGTGAATGTACAGACTCCGATTGTCAACTGAGGTCACAAACACTGACATTTCACACTGGTTAGCTCTTCAGAAATACTTACAGTATGGTGAGCTTACACTGCAAGTATGAAAGCACTCCAAGGAGATCAGCAGCGAGCAAAGTGTGAATGGCTGCGAATGCCAAGATGTCACCAAGCATATCTGTGTTCTGACATCTTCCGTGGAGAACTGTTTTCAGAGGATACTTGGCTGCAAGAGTTAGCTGTAATGTTTTACCATCTGCTGCACTAACACCAGAAGCTAGCATATAGCATAGGGCTGGAGAAAACTGGTGACATGAATAGTCATCCATAACCTAAAGCTTATCTCCATCTCCATGCACATAATACAGAATTACAGCTATACAGCCCTGGAGTGTTAACAAGGAAAACTATCCTCACATTTTCAGCACCACCTTTGCATCAGGAGTCACAATAAACTGTTCGTTTCACTTGCCTGCAGAATTTAATAATACATGCCTGCATGTGTGGCTTCCTTTAAATTCATTTTTGCTTGGAGCTTCTTAATTCACTGCCCTTCAGCATCAGCAAGGGTTATCAATGGGCTGCAGTATCTGCAAAAGCTGCATGGCTTCTTTGGGGGATGAGGTGGGTTTCTATTCCGCGATTTCAATTTAAATATCTCCATCCCTTAATTTTTGTCATAATCATAGCTTTTCAATTCCAGAACCTGGATACTCTTTGCATATGCGTGAATATCTTTCTCAAACTGTGGTTAGTAGTGAAACTGAGCTAACCAAGCAAACCTGTGCATTTCATTTCAAGTTGGTTCTGTCTATTGGCAAAGAAAGTGCATAAGAATTGAGAAATGCAAGCGCCAGAGGCTGAGGCATAAATGTGCATATTTACAAGGACATTACATTTAAACAATGCAAAAGAATAATTTATCTTGTACCATAATAGTTTCCATTAAACATGTGTGCAATGCATTTTTCAGCTTTAAACAGATTAAAAGCTCCCCCAGACCTTGTAGAAAAGATTCAGATACGAAGGTTGTAAAATAAATCTATACATTACACAAATGACAGATCTGCTGTTTGACAAAACAAATAGAACTACAGAGTGAAACTACAAGCAAAATGGTGATGTGGCTCATTTTAGTATTAATCCTTTATTATTAGGACAGTGTTGCAAAATATTGCAAATGATATCTTACCTACTGTTGAACTTTTCAGGATGTTTTTCTCTCATGATATGGAATCTGTGGGCTATTGATGCATCCTAAAAGCAAAACCAAAGAAAAAAAACTGTGAAAAAGACAATCAGTCTTAACTACAAATGATACAGACAAGAATATAATACATTTTCCACAATGGCAAAGAAAACTGGGTAAATGCAAAGCAGATTGTTGATCCACATTTTCCATTTTGTAGCACTATCTGAGGTGCATTTCATGACTATATATAAATCACTGAATGCCTCAATAAGCTTAGCTGCCTGCTGTAAACCGGTGTTCTGTTTTTGCTTTAGAGAGTTCTATAAGTTATAACAACAGAGATGATTATAATAACTTCCTAGATTCGAGAACAGTTTCAGTGGATTGGAAATTAGTGAATGTGACACTGTTATTCAAGAAAGATAAGAAAGACAGATATCTATAAGACAGAATCCTAATGTTAAAAAAAGGTCTTTAGGAAAATGCTGGAATTTGCTTTTAAGCAAGTCTTAAACAATCCACTCAGGATAACATAGTATGATTGAACAGAATCAATGTCACTTTCACAAAAGGGAAATTGAATTTCCAACTTCTTTAGAAGTACGCAAATAGTAGCTAATGGGAAACCACCAGCTGTAGAATAATTAGATTTTTAAAGTGCATTCAATAATTTGCCACACAAAGATAAATATTCAAAATAAGAGATCACGGAATTGGGGTGGTATATTAGAATTGTCAGAGGATTGTTTGATGGACTGGAAACAGGTAGTTGTGAGAAGCAGGGCATTTTCAGGTTGACAGTGGAATTCCACAAGTACCAGTGATAACGCCTCAGTATTAACAATCTATAAAAAATGACTCAGAGAAAGTGATTGGGAGTACAGCATCCATGTTTGAAGATGATGCAATGGTAGATGGGAATTTAATTTGTGAGGAGGGCACAAAGATGTAGTGAAGTGATTTGACAGATTCAATGAGTGGACACGAGTTAGAAGATGAAGGATGACGAGGTACTTTGGTGGTCAGAAAAGAAAAAGGAAATAGTTTTTTAAAAATGTGAAACTTTTAACTAAAGAAAGACTTGGGAATATTTGTATAAAACGCCTTTGTATAAAGAAAGTTGCCTTCTGGTTACATCAATTATTTAAGACTCATAGGAGGAGAGACTTCTTCAATCAAAGGGAATTCTCTACCCCCGAGGGCTATGCTTGCCCCATTATTGAATATATTTAAGGCAGACATAGACAGATATTTTTCCGTTGGAGAATCACTGGATGTAGGGAGCAGGTGTAGAAGTGGAGTTAAGGCTGTTTTTAACCCCACAACCTTGGGCACAATGGCCCATAATGTCTACAACAGCTCCTATTTGTTATGTGTTGGTTAACCTAAAAGTTATAGTCCTGTAAAAATGGGTGCAAAATGGTTAATGTCAAAATATCCCTGCTTTAGGAAGGTCAACATTATCACATGCAGCTTGGAAGCTGAAATGTCTCTTTTAGCAAGTACATGTGTGACAGCACCATTGCTGGGAACTGCACTCTATTTTCTGTTCTGAAATACAGTTCCTATTTTCAGCACAACATGTTCTCAGCTTATTTTCAAACTAATTTTCAGGTGTTTTCAAGTTATTACAACCAGCATAGGTATTGGCAAAGAAAAAGGAAATTAATTCTTTCGACTTCCTTCTCTCTCTCCACACCCAGCCAGTGTCTCTCTCCACATCTCTGCCAGTGTTCCTCCCTGCACCTAGCCAGTGTCCCCCTCCGCCGTCAGCCAGTGTCCCTCTCTACGCCCAGCCAGTGTCCCCCTCCGCCCTCAGCCAGAGTCCCTCTCTGCACCCAGCCAGTGTCCCTCTCTGCACACCCAGCCAGTGTCACTCTCCGCACCCAGCCAGTGTCCCTCTCTGGGCCCAGCCAGTGTCCCTCTCCGGCCCCAGCCAGTGTCCCTCTCCGCACACCCAGCCAGTGTCCCTCTCCACCCACAGCCAGTGTCCCTCTCTGCACACCCAGCCAGTGTCCCTCTCCACAC
>JAHRHZ010000013.1:23388173-23398267 GCA_024137785.1 Ginglymostoma cirratum
TGTCCCTCTCTACCCCCAGCAAGTGTCCCTCTCTGCACCCAGCCAGTGTCCCTCTCCGCCCCCAGCCAGTGTCCCTCTCTACCCCCAGCAAGTGTCCCTCTCTGCACCCAGCCAGTGTCCCTCTCTGCACCCAGCCAGTGTCCCTCTCACCCCCAGCCAGTGTCCCTCTCTGCCCCCAGCCAGTGTCCCTCTCCACACGCCCAGCCAGTGTCCCTCTCCACACACCCAGCCAGTGTCCCTCTTCGCCCCCAGCCAGCGTCCCTCTCCACCCCACCACCTCCAGGAAAAAGTCGAACACTGCATTGCAGCAATCAAACTTAAAGCTTATTTTCTGGTCTGCGTTAGGAGAATTAAAATACTCCTGGGAATGGGAAAGGACCTGAGTTTGAGGTGGCGTGTGAACGTATCCATTGCTATTGGCTTGCAGCAGAACATGTATCTTTTCTGGAATTTTTTGACGATTATTACAACGAAGTGCCTGTAGCTCTGATCCTCTGGCCAATTATAATTCACAGCTCATCTTTTAGGAGCTTCCAGTTGTTTCTGACAACCCTTTTCACACCTACCAAATGGAAAAGAGAGGCCACAATCTTCACAGCTTGCTTTTTGTAGAGGATCCTGACTGACAGCACCAGGTAGAGAATGACCACTAACAGAATGATGTAGCGAGTGTTTTGTCCTTACTCCTACATCAGTTTAAATTGAGGTAGCCCTGCCACACAGCACAGTGCCCTGGGCAGGGGTACCTTACGTAAACAGTCTCTACTCGAATTTCTGCAGTGCAGCACTCTCAGATTACGTTTTAATGGGACAACAGAAGAAAATCAGTCTTTATATAGCTTATGCGTCTTATGATAACCTTGATTGACAAATGAATATTAGGCAACATTTCCTTAGATGAGAGATAACAAGGTGTAGAGCTGGAGGAACACAGCAGGCCAAGCAGCATCAGAGGAGCAGGAAAGTTGAAGTTTCAGGTCTGGACCCTTCTTCAGAAATGGGAGAGGGGAAAGGGACTCTGAAATAAATAGAGAGAGGGGGAGGCAGATGGAAGATGGATAAAGGAGTAGATAGGTGGAGAAGAGACAGACAGGTCAAGGAGGCGGGGATGGAGCCAATAAAGGTGAGTGTAGGTGGGGAGTTAGGATAAGGTTTAGTCAGTCAAGAGAAGACGGACAGGTCAAGGAGGTGGGGATGAGGCTGGTAAATAGGAGGTGGGGGCGGTGTTGAGGTAGGAGGAGCAGATAGGTGGGAGAAAGAACAGACATATCAGGGAGGCGGGGACAAGCTGGGTTGGTTTTGGGATGTGGTCAGGGAAGAGGAGATTTTGAAGCTTGTGAAGTCTACATTGATACCTTTGGGCTGCAGGGCTCCCAAGCGAAATATGAGGTGCTGTTCCTGTAACCTTCGGGTGGCATCGTTGTGGCACTGGAGGCGGCCCAGGATGGACATGTCATCCAAGGAGTGGGAGGGGGAGTTGAAGTGGTTCACAACTGGGAGGTGCAAGTCATTTGTCGCAAACCGAGCATAAATGTTCCACAAAGCGGTCTCCAAGCCTCCGCTTGGTTTCCCCGATGTAGAGGAGGCCACATCGGGAACAGTGGATACAGTATACCACATTACCGGGTGTGCAGGGGAACATCTGTTTAATGTGGAAGGTTTTATTGGGTCCTGGGATGGGGGTGAGTGGGGAGGTGTAGGGGCAGGTGTAGCACTTCCTGCGGTTGCAGGGAAAAGTGCCGGGGGTGGTGGGGCTGGTGGGGAGTGTGGCGTGGACAAGAGAGTCGCTGAGAGAGCGGTCCCTCCGGAAAGCAGGTAAGGGTGGGAGGGAAACATGTCCTTAGTAGTGGGGTCAGATTGCACGTGACAGAAGTGGCGGAGGATGATGCGTTGGATCCAGAGGTTGGTGGGGTGGTACGTGAGGATGAGGGGGATTCTGTTTTGGCTGTTATTGCGGGGAGCGGGTGTGAGGGATGAGTTGCAGGAACTGCAAGAGATGCAGTTCAGGGTGTTATTGACCACTGTGGAGGGGAAGTTGCGGTCCTTGAAAACGAGGACATCTGGGATGTCCGGGAATGGAATGCCTCATCTCGGGAGCAAATGCGGCAGAGGCGAAAGAATTGGGAATAGGTGATGGCATTTTTGCAGGAAGGTGGATGAGAAGAGGTGTATTCTAGGTAGCCGTGACTTCCTTGTCCACTCCACATTCCCCACCAGCCCCACCACCCCTGGCACTTTTCCCTGCATCCGCAGGAAGTGTGACACCTGCCCCGACACCTCCCCACTCACAAACATCCCAGGCTCCAAGAAAACCTTTCACATTAAACAGATGTTCACCTGCACATCCGGTAATGTGGTATACTGTATCTGCTGTTCCAGGTGTGGCCTCCTCTACATCGGAGAAACCAAGTGGAGGCTTTGGGACCGCTTTGTGGAACACCTGCGCTCGGTTCGCGACAAACAACTACACCTCCCAGTCGCGAACCACTTCAACTTCCCCTCCCACTCCTTGAATGACATGTCCATCCTGGGCATCCTGCAGTTCCACAACGATGCCACCCGAAGGTTGCAGGAACAGCAACTCATATTCTGCTTGGGAACCCTGCAGCCCAATGGTATCAATGTGGACTTCACAAGCTTCAAAATCTCCCCACCCCCTACCGCATCCCAAAACCAGCCCAGCTCGTCCCTGCCTCCCTGACCTATCCTTCCTCCCACCTATCCGCCCCTCCCACCTCAACCCCCACCCCCACCTCCTAACTACCAGCCTCATCCCCGCCCCCTTGACCTGTCCGTCTTCCCTTGACAGACCAACCCCCATCCTACCTCCCCACCTGCACTCACTTTTACTGGCTCCATCCCTGCCTCCTTGACCTGTCCGTCTCCTCTCCACCTATCTGCTCCTCTATCCACCTTCCATCCGCCTCCCCCTCTCTCTCTATTTATTTCAGAATCCCCTTCCCCTCCCCCATTTCTGAAGGAGGGTCCAGACCTGAAATGTCAGCTTTCCTGCTCCTCTGATGCTGCTTGGCCTGCTGTGTTCATCCAGCTCTACACCTTGTTATCTCAGACTCTCCAGCATCGGCAGTTCCTACTATCTCTGAATCCATTTCCTTAGCAGATGTAGCTCTTGTACAAAGAGTTCAAAAATATAAATCTTCTAATTATTTTTACAAATTATTGAGACAGATTAGGTGAGAAAGAATTACTTTCAGTGATAATAACTTGGTCTGTACACACACTACTATTTTGAAATACAATCTTTGAACATATCACACAGAAACATGGAGGAACCTAATCAATTACTGTTTGCTCCTATCAATTGTTCCTATCTGTTTATTTTATCTTGAAAATTATTAATTTCTCCTTCATTTTTGAAACATTTTCATTTTTGTAATTACATGTAGGTGCATTTTATCCTCATAAATCTGGTCAAAATGTCCCATGTAGAATGCAAGCTTTAAGCTTTGAAGTGTGTTGTTTACAAAATGTAGCCTGACATGATATTAAACAAGAGGCTGAATGAAACAAACCATTCTAAATGATTGTCTTGAAACTGCAACAAATAGTTTTCTTCTCAATGGTCATGATTGCTGTCCATTAGAAGTACAACTATTTTGGGATTCTGTAGGTTTAAGAATACACGAAAGATCCCATCAACATAATCAACCCAAAAAATACCCTAACGAAATTGTGAGTTAAGCACCCAGATCTAACTTAACATTTACACTTCCTATCACGCTGCATGATTATTATTATTGAAAATCTCATGGCACTTTTAGGTTAAGTAGCAGTTCCCAGTTTCCATTCCCTTCATCTACTATCACAACCTGCCATTATATTTCCAAATCGATGCTTAACATTAAACAAATTTTAAAATTTGGTGCCACTCAGATTTAGAAAGCGATCAATCAGCTATTGCAGTTAAGCTAAAGGAATCAGTAGTCTATGCGAGCAAAGGGTGAAAATTCGGGATGTTACAATGCCCTTGACAGCTATAGGCATGTGCATCATTAGCTTTTACTGGCAAAGTGAATAATTTGCATTGATAGCTTAATCGAAGATGAAGGTAACCTCTTGTGACTTCTGAAACCTGTGCAAAGTGGTTATTGATAGGATGTTATACCGTAGAAACTGGCTTTAGCTGTGAGTAAAACTGTGATACCGTTGATCCCTTTTCAGTTGTGTTATAGTACATGGTCCACTGAAACCACATATCTGTGAAATAAAGACAGCACTAACCTCTATTTGCAAAAGAACTAGCAATGGATGTTTACAATGTGAAACGTCATAAATTGGTCTGCTTCACCTACTTCGTGCATTGCTACAAGAATGCCAAAGGAATATGCATTCTCTCAATCTTATTATGTTAAACCTGGACAACAGCAAGATGCAAGTGGTTCTGAAAACAGAAGACTTAAACAAAAAACTGAAGTTTCTTTTAGTCATTTATAGATCATGCGCTTCCCTGGCTGGACTACTGTTTATTGCCTATCCCTTGAGAAGATGTTGTTGTGAGTTGCCTTCTTGAACTGCTGTAGTCCCTCTGTTGTTGATATTCCCTAACAATAACATTATTGTTAGGGAATTAGTTCCAGGATTTTGACTCAGCGACAGTGAAGGAATGACAAGCTATTTCCAAGTCAGGGTGGTGCATAGCCTGGAGGTAAACATGCAGGTGGTGGAATAATTTACTCTCAATGTCGGAAAGCAGCTCACATGATTTTCCCAACTTTAACATCCATAGTCCAATTTTTGATAAATGTTAAGCTCCAGAATTTAGATAGTAGGAATTTAGCAAATGGTAATACCACTGAATGTCAATGGTAATGATTACATTCTCTGTTGTTGGAGATGGACATTGCTTGGCACTAGTCTGTGCAAAGTTAGTTGGAACTTGTCAGCCCAAGCCTGGATATTGCTCAGATCTTGCTGCATTTGGACATGAACTGCTTCAGTATCTGAGTAGTCACAAATGGTGCTGATCAATGTGCAATGAACAGCAAACATCTCCACTTCTGACCTTACAATGCAGAGAAAGCCATTGATTATGCATTGATAAAGATGGCGGGCCTAATTTACTAGACTAAGGAGCTTTTGCAATGATGTCCTGGACCTAAGGAGAATGACCGTTCGCACCCGCAACTATCTTTCTTTTAGTTAGTTACAATTCCAACCACTGGAGAGTTTTCTCTGGTTTCCATTGACTCCAGTTTTCTTAGGGCTCCTTAATGCCATGCTCAGTGAAAAGCAGCATTGTTTGAAACTCACACCTCTGGAATTCATCCATTTAGTCCATGTTTGAACCAAGGCTGTAATGTGGTCAGGAGCTGAGTTGCCCTAGCAGAACCCAAACTGGGTGTCACCGAGCAGGTTATTGCTGAGGAGGTGCTCATTATTGATGCCTTCTACTACTTCACTGGTGATCGAGAGCAGAGTGATGAGGCAGTAAGTTGACTGGTTTGGATTTGTCTTCATTTCTCATGTACAAAGCATACTGTGGCAATTTTCCACATTGGTGGGTAGATTCCTGCACTGAAGCTGCAAAGAAGCAGCCTGGCTTCAGTATTGTCAGGGCTCATAACCTGTGCAGTATCCCGTGCATTCAGCCATTTCTTGATAACTCATGGAGTGAATCAATTTGGCAGAACACTGGCATTTGTGTTGTTGGGAACCTCAGGAGGAGGCTGAGTTGGATCATCCAAGTGGCACCTTTGGTTTAAGATTGTTGCAAATTGCATTAATGCACTAGACTCTCCGTCACTAAGGATGAGTGATCTGAAGAGCCTTGTCCTCCAGTGAGTTGTTTAATTGCTCATCATTATTTTACTCTGGATAAGGCAGACCGCAGAGCTCAGATCTGATCTGATGGTTTTCTGGTTGCTTAGCTCGGTATCACATGCTGTTGTTTTGCTACTTATTATGCAAGTCATTCAGTGTTGTTGCTTTACCACTTTGACACCTTATTTTTGGGAATGCCTTGTGCTGTTCTTGGTATGCCCTCTGGCACTTTTCATTGACCCAGATTGATGAGGTGATGGCCTTGTGTCACAGGACTGTTAATATAAGGAAAGTTCTGGGGACCCGGAATACAAATCTCACCATGGCAGATGGTGAAATTTGAATTGAATAAAATCTGGAATTAAGAGTCTAATAATGATCATCACTCCATTGTCGATTGGTGGAAAAACCCATCTGGTTCACTAATGTCTTTTAGGGAAGAAAGCTGCCATCCCTACCTGGTCTGGACTACATATGGCTCCAGGCCCACAGCAATGTCATTGACTCTTAACTGCCCTCTTGGCAAGTAGTCATAGGCAATAAATGCTGGCCTAGCCAGTGATGATGTCATCCCATGAATAAATAAAGAAGGAGGAAATCCCCTGGTTTGATGGTAATGGTAGAGTGGATGGAATATGTCAGGCCATGAGGTTGCAGATTATGTGGAAGGAAGTGAAAGTAGAGAGGTGCAGGCCAAGATTTTGGAATTAGCACGGAATCCGAATCAGAGGCAGATGGGAGCGCAACATCAGGCTGCCAGCTCCTGAGACAGTTTGCAACCATCAGTCAAACTTTAAGCCAATTTTACGTAATCAGGGTTCAGGGTTTCACTGATCTCCTGGCTGCTGTCAGATCAGACCTATCACTGATAATTATGGGATTTATTAAGCCCCTGTGCCAGCACAGACTTAGATTGTTAGAAAGCTGGCCCTGACAAGTTCCTTGGGTTCAGGAATATGGAGTGAGGATAAGTGAGGATGTTGTGGGTTGGGGGATTGGGGGGACACATTGTGATGATGCAGCAGACTCCCTCTCTTATCTACTACTGTTGCTGGGTATCCCATAGATGGACTGTCCCTCCCGATCATGCCCAGGCAATGGTGGATGTTTTAAATTGAAATAAAGCCTGACCTTTTCTTCAGGGAGTGCCACTATTGTGAAACTGCTCCTCTTTCTTCATTCCATTTCTGAGCTCCTGTCTTGGTTGGCAAGACTGGTTATCTGTCAATGTTGGAGGGCCTTCTATTGACACTCCTGCCTCAGGAACATTTCCACCAATTTTAATGGGATAAAACACCCATCAACTTCCATTAATGTTCCTTTAAAAATCCAAATGGGCATGTCTGAGACGCACTTCATTTCATCATCATCGATGGCCCACCATTCACAATATTAAGCAATGTTTGTTTTCAATCAGCTGAAGGTTATGAAAATCTCTGAGACACCTCATTTTAGTCCTGTGCTCGCTCTCTCTGCAGGATGAGGATGCAAGATGCATGAATAGTATTCCTTCCTACACCTGTTTGAGAATGAAATCTACATGAAACGTGCTCCTCAGTGGTGTCCCCTTTTCATTTGGTTCCATTTGTGAGGATGGATGACAGTGATGAAACTGGATGCTTATTCTGATAATCTTATGAAGTCCTATACGCACTCATTCTGCTGAGCATGCGTGTGCGCGGCTGGATTGAAAGTTGGAGGCCTGACACCAAGGAGTTGTTTGTTATTCACCTTGTCAGGCTTGACAGGTCATTGAACAATGGACTCAAGCCCTCTATCTGACACCATAACTGATGACCTCCATAACCAGGTCCATCTAGACTCTCGATTGCAGATTTCATCTGTCAAATGCCAGGACGAGAACTGATTAGTTCTCAGCAACTGTCCAAGTCAAGGAGGTCTCAAGAAGGGCATCAGAAAACTTTGGGTCAACCTATGAATGCCTGCTCCCAACAGCAATGAACTACTCAGTTCTTGCCTCCAACATTTTCTCAGCAAGTGGTGAACACAATTATGGCTGCTGCTTGCCTTTACAAAATGCCATTCTTCTCTACAGTCCAAACCCACCCACAGACCAATTGCATGTTTAACACTTGAACATTGCATCATTGACCCTGATGTAGCATAGGGTCAGGACCTGGAAATTATCTGTATGTTAGGTTCTCCACCCCAGTTTGAAAATCTAGCCCATGGTCTAGGCTTGAACACAAAACTGGCACTATCCAATCAGTAATTAGTTAACTTATGCTCATTTTAGTATATTGAAGCTTCAACATACACAGGGCCATTTCTTTTGGTGTTGTTTCTCACAATAGAGAACTCCATCTAGTCTGGAGTGCTGACCCACATATAAAACAGCATCAGTTCAGTTAAATATTCCTAGGTATTTTCTCAATACAACACCTGTATAACACAGGAGTACTGTATTGGTCAGACAACAGGAGATTTTGGCAGCTGTCAAGTTGTGAAACTTGCACAAAATGAGCTGACTGTGGGTGAAATAAACAGAAAATGTTGGAGAACCTCAGCAGGTCTGGCAGCATCTACAGTTTTGAAGGTTAGTCACATCAAGCTCGAAACATTAATTCTGCAGCTCTCTTCACAGATGGTCCCTGAACTGCTGAGGTTCTCCAGCATTTTCTGTGTCTGTTTCAGATTTCCAGTATCCACAGTACTTGACTTTTATTTGGCGATTTTGGTTTCTTCATTCTTCCATTACGAGGCAGCATTTGTTGCTCATTTGTCTGCCTCTTTGGCTTTGAACTGATTGGCTCTCTGTGCCATTTCAGAGGAGATTAAGAGTCTACCACATTGTTGTAGGCCTGGAGTCACATGTAGGCCAGATCAATTAAGAACAGACAATTTCCTTCCCTAAAAAGCATTAGTGAACCCAATAGGCTGTGACTCTAACTGGATGTGGTAACATCAGATCAACACTGAGGACTGAACATTAACAGGTTACATTGAACATTAACTGTATCCAAGGGATGGTAAAAGGGGGCCTCTTTGAGACATTGTTTTACTTAGATCATGATGCCATCTTTTTCTGTCATCATCATGACGTAGCCTCTTATGCATGTGCCCAGTAGCTATTATTAGAGAGAAAATATAGTTAATCCTATTTTGTTAATCACACTCCTATAAAAAGGTAACAACTCATCACGTTCTTGAAGCAGTTGTGTTTATTCACACTGCATGCATCTGAATTTTCATCAATTGGCTACTTATATTGGAGTGCAAGATCTGGAGATCATGTTTTATTCTCATGACCTTATCAAGTAGCTGCCGCAAATGAGTAGTCTGTATGAGAAATTTTTCCTTGTCAGTCTCTGAGATATGGTACTGCTGTGTGACTGGTAATGCCTAGGTCTTAGTTTTGCAGTCTCTTAAGCAGTTAAACTTACTAACTCTTGCGTCGTAATAAAATGCTCAAGCTTCACTTTGTGCTTGGCTTGAAGCTGTTTGAAGAGTTTCCTTAGCTGGAGAAGCTCTGTAGTTTGGCCCTGTACTTCCTTCCTGGAAGAAACCTTGACTATTTACATGGCTTGCTGATGAGGTTAAATCTTGGCCTTAAGCTGATATCTTTACAAATTAATAATCACTTAACATTCAATACTGCCATGATTCATATTTGACTTGAGCATCTCCTTTTCCTTGGATAGCTTTTCAATAGCTTCTTGCAGTTGCTTAACCTTATCTTAGTGGGATTTTTTCAAGGTTTGAATGATTTCCCTGACTCTATCAAAGTTCACCTTGATGTTCTCAGCTCATGATTGTGAATTGGGTCGAAGCTCTGAGACCTCCTTCCCAATGGTTTAAAGACCATTTTCTACTTCCATAATCTGAAACTTCTCGAATATTGTGGCACCTTGCTGCCTATAGAAAATTCTGATGTTTCACGGCTGTTCATTTGTGAGTTAACTATTGCATGCTCCTTCTCAGTTGCTGTCCCTTTAACTGCAAGGACATTTTTAATTTTTGACTACTTTATTCATTGTCACTCTTACCTGAAAGAGCAAATTGAGATCTAGAATTTCCCCAGAGATAAAAAGGTACTGCAGATGCTGGAGAATCCGAGATAACAAGCATGGGGCTGGATGAACACAGCAGGTCAAGCAGCATCATAGGAGCAGGAAAACTTGACGTTTCGGGCCTAAACCCTTCATCAGAAAACCAGGCCCTAAACCCCACCTCTTCCTCCGTTACATTGATGACTGCATCGGCGCCGCCTCGTGCTCCCACGAGGAGCTCGAACAGTTCATCCAATTCACCAACACTTTCCACCCCAACCTGAAGTTCACCTGGACCATCTC
>JAHRHZ010000013.1:23408355-23428645 GCA_024137785.1 Ginglymostoma cirratum
AAAAATCATGTGTTGGATGAAACAGAATTATCCTGTGGTTCACACAATTAGGGCCCCAACTTCAGAGGAGGTATAGATGTGTTTTGCACCTGAAATTTTCTTAACCAATGAAAACACCATATATAAATGGTATGGAGTCAAGAAGGCTGAGGAAAATTGTTTCTCCAGCAAAAAGACCTAAGTTCAACATTTTGTGACCAATTCAAACCTTCAATAGGAGACAAAAATCTAGCTAGAGGATCCTTCATCCCACAAACTCACACATGCCCCAAATGAAAGACCCAGTTTGCAGTGAAAAAGGCCTGAGAGATCACAGGATTCTGCTAACACTCTGATCTAAATATTTTACAAGCTTAACACTCCTCCTATGGTCACCAGAATCAGTTACTCCAAATATAAACCATCATAGCGATAAGCCCTTCATACTAAACTAAGCATAACTAAAATACAGTAATTTGCAGTTTTCATTTCCTAAGACTTCTAAGCATTCTAAGCTCGAATATCAGTTGTTTAATTAGAACTCTGTTTGAAATTCATTTCAATTCTAATGTAATAATGCACTGCCAACTCCAATTTTAAATCAGACTGAGTGCACAAAGATCAGTGGGTTGTTTGACTTTCAATTTATGAAGTTGACCTGAAATTAATTAACAGATCACAAAGAAACAACAGAACACACATACATTAAATACTGCAGGCTATACAGAAATACACAAAATGTATTCACAGGCACTTATCCAACAATTTGTGGTATTTTACCTCAAATTTTGCCTTTCTTGCTCCCTTTCCTCCCTGAAAATTCTACTAAATGCTACACAACCAAGGTAAGTTGACAGCTTGCAGTAACATATCCACAATTCCTCACATGTAATTTGGGACATTGAGTTGGGGAAAACTGGTATGACCCATACTGGTTACAGGGATCGTTAAATACAATGAATCTATTTAGATTATAGCATTAAACATACAGCTGATTGACTGTATGCCTCAGCAGGGGCTCTATATTTAGATGTGACTGGTCCCACTACAGGCCTTCTTGTGGTGCAGTGGCAGTGTCCCTACCCCTGAACCGAGAGACCTGGGTTCACGTCCTACCTGCTCCAGAGCTGGGTCATAACATCCCTGAGCAAAGTGATTAGGAAAAATAGGTCAATAAAATTTACCACTTAAAGCTAGCCTGCACTGTTCATCGGACTGCAGTACGAGCTGGAAGTGGTTACTAGAGCCTTTGAACAGAAAGTTGTGATAGCACAATGGCAAAGCAATAGACAGCATGCTTCAAGGTTCTCCAGTACAGTATTAGAAGTCTCACTGAAAGATGTTGACAGAAAAAGCTAAAAAAATCACCTTTGCAATAAGCCAGGCCAGCCTCCAAAAGGCACTGAGCAGGCAGTGGCCACAGAAAACCATCACTATTAATGCACAGTCAAGGCCCGATGTCTGGGATACAGTGCAGGAAGCAAGTTATGATTTCAAGTCAACAAATGCATCTTCAAATGCCATATTCTGACGAATGCAATACTAACATCACTGACAGCACCATTCACTGCCCCCCATCATTCATTGACCAATAATCTCTGACAAGCACAGATCATATTTTATATTCACTGCTTCACCTCATCTTCATCCACTTAGCATAGTTCAATACCTCACCTTTCATTTTGTACACACTGTCAGCTTTTCCACAATAGGCACATCACCCATCACAATACAATACCATCCCCTATCTATTGTAAGACATGTTGACATACAACTTCAGATAACAGCAACTTATTGGCACGGTCAAGCATAGCTGAGAGATCACATTCACCATCTTAGACATTGGCAGTACATGAAGATTAGAGGGTGACATGGAGGTGCCATCATTTGCAGATCTCTCTCAGGATGATTGCATTCACCGTCCCACAATTGCCACTCTGCCCTTGTCACCCAGCTAAGACTGCTATTGTCCCTAACTGCAGTTGGGTCTTACAAGGCACAGCTGCTCCAGGATGGTCTGCAAACCCATCTGCAATCTGTTCCACTGAAAATAAGCAGCCTCCCACCTGCCATGGTGCAGCAACTGGATTAGGACAGCACAGGAGAACTGAGCAATACAAAGGCCTAGTGAAGCCCACCAGACTGACAGTAAGGGAATGCACAAGAGTGATCATTTGGTATTTTAATTGGTATATATATGAAATATTGGTTGGCTCGTTTGATAAAGTTGTGTTAGAATTGTTATTTTGTGGTAGCTTTTATTGCAACATTGTAAATCGAGAGCATGTTGTGGCAGTCAGTGACAGAGAGAAGGTAAGGTGTGTGACCCCTGCAGAACTGGGATTTTAGGTGGTACTCAATAGAATTACAGTTGACTGGGTGGTCGTGGACAGCCCCATTAGAAAGGGTATTTATTGGCTCCCCCCTCCCTTTCTCTTCCTCCTCAGCCCCTCACTGCTCAACTGAAGGCAAAGACAATGCCCTCATGATGTCAAGATTCTCCAGGATACTACAGTCAATGGCTAATTATGACGTTAATGCCAGCAAGTACTGCAGGGTTCATCCAAAGTGGTCTAAGCAGTGGAATAATTGTTTGAGGTGAAAATCTGTTTCCTGACGTTTTGTGTGATTCATGGCTCTCATTATATGCATGTTGTCTGTCTCCTTGGCAACATGAAAATCAGCCAGAAAGTATAACAGCAACTCATCCTAAAGACTCTGGATGGACATGGCTTCCTGCTGGGAGTCTTTTGCAAACTTTTCTTCTTGCATCTCTGAGTGGATTGTCATCTGCCCTGCTGCAACCCTGGGGGGTAGAAATTATAGCAAGCAGACTGAGAGCAAGTGCTCTGAACAGAACACTCAGTCAAGAACCAAAGCTTCACCATTCAATTGTAGAAAATATAAGCAACTCTGCAAATCACCAAGTTCTCCTGAAACTCAAATAAATCAGGAGAAGTTATTGAGCTTTTTGAGTGGTTAACAACCTCTTTAAATAGCACTGATGAGAGGTCCTTCCCATTGCTGACTACACATTTAACTGTTTATGCTTAAAAGAGGGCATTATCGGCAATGATAGGGTTGAAAATGGCAGCACGAGTATCAAATTAGTACTATATGTAGATTGTATCATATTGCATAATTTCAGCACTAGTGTTAATGCGAGCACTACCGACTTTTGCAAATGGTATCCAGTGTTGCCAAGGAGAGCGCCATGACTTCAGCAACACCAAAACGGAATCCGCAGCTCTGAAACTACATGTGTTTCTGAGCTGAAATTTGCAGGCTAAACCTTGCAAGCCTTTAAATAGGTGACCAGCCCAAGCAGATTAAATCACATCCTTTCTCAGGGTCCATCTTATTCTACATTGCAGAACCACTTGATAGGAATCGGGAACTCAAACAGATCTCTGCCTTGCAAAAGGCAACAAGCCCAGCAATAGTGCTCCCAGCAGCATTCCCCCGAGACCAGCCAATTCAGCTATGATCAGTTTGCTAGCTACATGGTTGAACTACACTCAAACCTTGTTTTCCAGCATATGTAAAGTCTGTTCACTGAAGAGTGGCATTATCAATTCTCTCCTTTTAAAAGCTTAAAGTAAAGCCAAAAAATTTTTTAAAAAAGGCAACCTTTAAAATGGCATGAGTTCACGTCTGATTGGATTACTCCAAGGATTACTTCAAATAACATGAACAGCAAACTATTTTCTCAGTAAGACAACTGACCAGTTATCACTCTCACCACTATGAACTTCAGATAAATTTTACATTCTTTTCTTCATATCACAGAAAATACTAAGAAGTCACTTTGTAAAGTTATCTTTATAATTTCAAACTTGATCTGAATTAGGGAACAAACAAAAAATGTTAATCTTCAACTTCCTTTAGGAAAACATCTGTTTTAATTCAGATTGAAAAAGTAATCAGCATAGTTAATAAAAGTAACATATACCACAGATACCGCAAAACTGAAATAAGAACATAAAATGCAAAAGGACAGGTAGACATTTCTCAAGATGAACAAACACAGAAATACTGAAACAGTTCATCACTGCGTTCTCATTTTTGAGGAAGGACAATAGGAGGATCTTGTAAGACTACATAGAAAGAATAGATATTTTCTATTCGACTCGTTCGGAGATGTTATTACACACCTCTGGAGCAGGTTAGACCTGAACTGGGCCTCCTAGGAGAGGTAGGGGAACTAATATTGCACCTCAAGCATCATCCCCTTCCAAAATAAAATACTGAAAATAATCAGCATGGGAAAGTGGATCCAATGTTAAACAGCATTGATGCAAAGCATGACTGGATAAACACTTAGATTAGATAGATATATTTATGCCTGTTTTGTTGTGTATCATAATCAAATCCATTTTGTTCTCAGTAGTTCTTTGCATTTCTCTGTCAAGTTAACAATAACGGTCTCATTATTAATCTCTTATCTATCAGTGATTAACTACAAACATTACTGTGTTCAATTCAGTAACCCATTACAAGTTGTGAAGCAAATATTACAGCAAGCCAACACATATCTGTGTGTGCAGTTCACATACCCAAAACAGACAAAGTGCCACGCAGAGTTGCAACATATACATTAACATTGCCCCTTTACAAATGAAAGTTTAACTTGCGAGACTATAAATCCCAAAAGCATATTTGCTGAAAGAACAGACGTTGCGATGGTGGCATGTTTGGAGTTACAGTTGATTTCTTACAGTCAGTGATACTGTCTGTTATTCCTCTTTATGTTGACAAGTTTTTCTTTCATGGGGTGTGATTGATGTTCTGGAATTTACTTGCCCTGATGGGCTACAGCCAAGTTTGTTTTCCCAAATTATCTACTGGCTGATTTTGTTCTCAAGCTATTTCAAATGGCTCAAATCTTATTGACATTTAATAATTTGTTCCTTAAGACCTGCTAATTTATTTCAAAGGTTTTGGTTTTAGGTCCTGCATTCTTCTAATCCTATCAATATTTTAGCCTTCTGATGGCCAAAAGTATTTTCTCCTTCATGACCTGCTCTTGAGGCCAGCCTCAACTTTTATCCTTTTTGGGGATTTTTTTTGGCAAACCAGATCTCTTCCATTTGTTGCTTTAATGATTATTTATTTTTCACAATGGTCTGCTTGAATTCTTTCATGAAAGCATCATTGTTGGCATTTAGTTTAGAAAGGATTTACAGCTTCCTGTCATGTGTGCTGCGCATCTTCAGCTGTTTTTGTAGATCTGTAATTTTCTCTAGCAACGTTTTGAACTGATACCAATGGTTCTGTAGCTGCTCCTGTTGAGCTTGATATGGTTTACAAGCAAGAAGCTACAGAACTCCATATAAACTGACAATCTTTTAACTCAATTGATAATACAGAACTCATAGTTTCTCCTGCTTCATTTCTTTCTCTTCCAGCTCTTCGATTATCTTTATAGGCTAATCAGAAGTATCCCCTTATCATCTCTATTCTTAATTTTCAATTGATCCTGACCTAGTAGGTCAGCCATTTTCTCTTCAACTTTCATTTCTTTCTTCACAAAAAAGAGTTGAGATGTCGGTTCTACTCGTTCAGAAAAAATGAAGTGTTCAGTTCTCCTTTCAAATTTATTACTTAAAATGTTCATTAAATAGTATGCTACAATTTCTGATCTGTCTCTGATGTATGGATTATAACTACTGCAAGGTCGTGGCAAGCTGGTACACTTGATATTTGATCCTGAATTGTTTGTGATACAGAACACCTGTGACATCCAGGCAGATTAAGTACACTTACAATCCAACGCTGTTCACCCTGAACATTGTACTGGTGAATCATTTGACCTTCGTGGGGTTTGTGATGGCATTCCATATCTGTGGGTGCATGTAGTTTAAAATTAACAGGGCTAGTGCACTGACACTTGAATCTTTGCCATCTTATCCAATGATGTACAGTCACCAGTTTTCAGAGGGCAGTTAATTTGCAAACAATTTGGATGGTGTGATTTGCTGAAGATTGGGGTCCCTTAAACTACATTTTCCCACTATTTACCACATAGCATGCGACTGTTTGCAACTGTATAGACAGCTATTACAATGGTAATTAACTTTCCAAAATGCTAGCATATGAAAACGTGAGGAAAGAATTACAAGAGAAAACCTAAGGTCACAATATCCAATGAACTATCATCAACAATTTATCAGACACCAAATGTATCCTATAATCTGTGTATTATTTGAAAAAATAAGTAATATGTATTCTTAAAAAGAATGGCAAACTAACCCGCAGATAAAGGTGAATAAGGGGACTGTAGTCATTCAATATCATTCAGTGATTGCTACATTTTGAGATTGCCGATATACTGAATGCAACAGAAGAAAGAATGAAAATGTTGCAACATGAATCCTTACCACTGCTCATCATGTTGAAGGAACTATCTGCTCAAGTGAAGAACAAGGACAACTGTTACCAAAGATCACCCAAAACGTCTAAGAAAAACTGCATAATATCAGAGATGTGTAAGTAAACTGCCTCAACTCTCCATGTTACAGAATGGGTTCAGGAGCAGTGAAGTGTACTCATCTGTCATAGGTTGCATATTTCCTTTCTTTGCTAGAAAAGCTCAGCAGGTCTGGCAGCATCTGCGAAGGTAAAAACAGAGTTAATGTTTCGGTTCCAGTGACCCTTCAAGGGCGACTGGGCCCGAAACGTTAACTGTTTTTTCCTTCACAGATGCTGCCAGACCTGCTGAGCTTCTCCAGCAACTGTTTTTGTTCCTGACTTACAGTCCACAGTTATTTCAGTTTTTATTTACTTTCTTTGCCTAGTTAACTAACTTGGCACACCTAGACTGCTGCTTCTTAACAAACTCAGTAAACTTTCAAACTATAGTTTGTTACCAAGTGGAGACTGCCAATATTAGGTCACTGTGATTGCACAAAGCCTTTAAAATCAACACATGCCACTGACTTCTTCCTCAAAACGGACTGTGCGAAACATGCGTTCATCCTTCTTTGTGTTGTCATGTACAGTTCAATGAACAAACTTTGAGAGTAGGTGCTGATAAACTACTTGCTCGCAAAGCACCTCAGTCAAGTGCGCTCCTGTTGTCACCCAACATCTACAAACATGAAGCTCAGTACGAGCAAGGCAATGCTCAATTTATCATTGCTTGCTTGGAGTGTGAGGCTAATTATAACTCTATTGTTGGCATCCCAGATCAGATAATCTCAGTGAGAACAGGCCACAACCTTAAATTTAGAAAATTCCTGTTTTGCCTGAAGAAAGTGAACAAGATTTATTAATTTGATTCACTGAATTGGATCCTCTTACATCTGGGAATCCGGCATAATTTCTGTCCTGCACACAGCTATGCCTAGAAACTGGGTTCCTCATTTGCAAAACATATTTAGCCAAAGCACTGATTATATTTCATGGTATTATGACTGATATTAACACTATAATCTTAACAATATTGATAACAATGAATTCAGTAAGAACTTGAATTCTTAATTCAGACGGCAGAATTAGTGCGTGCTTAGCGTAAGTTCGAGCTGGATACCAAAACGAATATCTAGTTGACAGCAATGGATTAAAAGCAGTGCTTTGTCTGAGGTGTTTCCGATATTAGCTTTTTTAAATCTAAACCCTGAAGCTGAATCATGGCTATGAATTGTCCCATTTATTTTCAATCACAATTTTGGATGGAAGGAGTGCATTAGTTGATTGGCATTAAGGTTTATTCCAGATGACATAAACAGCTAATTCTTTCCTGAGTAAGGCAATTTAACAGGTACCACTCCTACCGTGAAAACCTTTAGACAATGTTTACATTTTCCTTGCATGAAAAAGGCTATGCTGGGAGTGAATTTTTGGAAAATAGTCTTCATGGTTTGTAATAATGTTAAGTCCCTACAGAACACCGGAGAAATCACAAGAGCTCACAGAAAATATAAAAAAAACTCGCAGAAAATATGGTTCACAAGAAGTGCACACATTCAGAAGTTAAAAGACGATTAATGCTTAAGCAAAATGACAGGGAGTTTCATAGAATATAATGACACCATCTAATAACTATGAAATGTCAAGTATATCCGAGATGAAGTTTTGTGGACTTCATAAGCAACAAACTCCTGAATTTGAAAATACTTGTCTTCAATTCTGGTGGGGCAAACGTATGCCTAAGAGTAAAAAGTGGCTCTCATTTTCCTTAGCGAATCCTTCAGCTATTTTGAAAGCTCAGATTAAGTGTCAAACTACACAAATTGTAGCAGCAATAAGCCAAGTTGACATCCCATTTAAAAATTCTAGTCTGAGGTAGTAATAACTCAAATAAACTTACCACTCCTATAGAAAAGTAATTGTTGATAATAGTATAAGGTACAGGATCTCCCTTTTCTTCTTTGTCATGTGGTATCACCTCAATTTTCCACCTATCCAGCATGACCACTGTGCAGTTCTCAATGTCTTTAATTATCTTCATCAGACTTTCCCCTTCATAACCTTACAGGGAATCAAAACAAAATCAAATTGGTTAAAATGTGTGATGATGATCAATCAATGGCATCATACAATTAAAAGGCATAAGGTCGAAAATGAACATCCAGAGACACTCCACGGTTCATTTTCAGGTTCCTCTCTCAAATCTAAACATAACTGATTCTATCTCACATTCTACGGTGCTGTCAATAGATTGGTCAATGGAATAAAACAACCAGAATATGTTACAAAACAGCCTTAGAAATTATTAAGCCATTCAGTTAAACTAACTGAGCTCAGTGCTGGAACTGCATTTTGCTCCAATGTTTGAAGGCTAATTCTGTGGTCAAGTGCATCCAGCAAGCACTAGGTGGAAGGGACACGGAAATTAATTTAAAATGAGTCCATGATTAACCAGCCTGTGCTCTCAGCAAGTACGGTTTCATGCGGGGTGCACCCAATTACTATTGTCTCTATTGTCTCAGTTTAACTGGTTTAAGTAGAACAGATGGTGAAAAAAATGTTTTTAAAATGCAGGAGGTAATAAATTAACAGGAAGAAATTCCGACATTTTTCCTTTAAAAATTGGCTCTCTCAAAATATTTTACATTTTCTCTGCTGCGCAAATGATAATTTCACAGATGCCTTCAATCCTAAGGACTGGACAGCCGACATAATTCTTTTAGAATTCTGCCCTGAATGCAGCAGCTAGCTTATTCAATGAATTTGGAAAGCCTACTGATCGATACGACAATTACACTGGGAAAATGATGGTTCATCTTGACAAACTGAAGCATGCTGTATGTGGCTGCATCATTGACTTAAGACCATCATTAAATATTGAGATGGACATTCCAATTTGGATAAAAGGAGCAAATTTAGCTCAAATTTGCATAAGTTTTCCAAAATTAATTCTGGATCAAGTATCCCCTCAAATTCATCTTTATATGCAGAAACCTAAATTAGTCAAAGAACCAGATCCATCACGCAATGTTCCAAAACATTTTTTCTTTGTATCCATATCTTTTTCTTGATACTTGCAAATCCTAACCATGAAAACTTTCACTAAAACAAATTAAAATTTATTAATAATTAAAAAATCCTGTTGTCATTCAGGTCGCAAGGTCAGTGGCAAAAGTGGCTGTAGTCTTCAAAACTTTCTGAATATAGGGACAGCAGGTCACCTTGTTGTTGCAATTCTGGTTAAGCCAGTCTTCAATGTTGCCCACTTGTAGCAATATTAACAGGACCCCTGCAGTTCATGGACATCCAGACCTAGCCAAATGTTACCACAAGTGGTGGCGACCCCATTCACACTGTAGTCTTGAAAAGATTTATCTGAATTGTCCATATTTGATTGAGGCAAAGGGAAGCTTCAAGAGCTTTCCCACTGTCTTCACCACTTGTGTTTTAATGGAACACAAAACTTCTTCCCGGAGGATCTTCCACCCAGCACCAGCAGCTATTATCCTGCAAAGTTCTGGTTCCTCTATCTTCACTGCCATGAAGGCCAAAAGTTAATCACAAAAAGTGAGCATTTTTAATAAAAAATAAAAAATAAATTTAAATAAAAAATCTCAAGTTCAGCACTTGGGAGTAACTTGCTTTTAAGTAACAAAAACTACAGAATATTTTGCTGGTGCAGAACAGTTTGGTGTTGCGGCTGTGGTGCTGTGCTAGGACACGGGGCACCTGAATATCCACAGACTGAGGAACAGACTTTTTGGCTTTCATTTTCTGGTGACGAGGTCTCATGGCGAATTCAGGAGAGTAATTTGGACATTTCCTTTTCTTTTGGCCGTTCCTGTTATTTCTGCTTCTGTTTTTAATGCTGTCTTTTGTACACCAAGTTTGTACCGGAGAATAGCAACATAATGTACTTTTTACTGCACTCCTGTATTCCTGCACTTGAGTACAGGTGACATTAAAATCTAAATCTAAACCATTTATCAGTTTTTCAAAAGGTGTATTTTAGTGTCCTCGCACCTGATTAAATAAAAAGACAACTTTAAAAGCTTTGCCAATGGATGGCAAACTGGTACGATTAATTAAACTTCCTGCCATGATGAATTTGATCAAGGAGAAGAAAGGGGGCAAGAGAATGTTTTGTGTGGAGGAAGCTATCGTAAACTGATGCAATAGGTTGCAGAATCTGGATTTTTAAAAAAAAACTCTTCAATCTTTTGTATTACTTTATTTGATCTTGAGAGAATCACACAACCTAGAGGAAACAATACTCCAAGATGGATTTCGACAGTCTAAAATATTGGAAGTGAATTTTTTTTCTCTTACCTCCCCCTGATCTAAGGCATCTTGCCAAGTCATTGCCTGTTCCAAGTGGAAGAACTGCCACTGGAGGATGTTGAGGCAAATTTGCTTTGTCTATGAAACAAGCATACATTTTCCAATACATGAACTCAGCTGTGCCATGTCACAGTTTTTAACATTCTGTAAAAGTGAAACTATGAAAAATAAATCCTCTGAAAGCATGATTTAATCAGGCAAATAAGGTATAGTTCATCTTTGTATATTTCCTATTACTCCAAAGAATATTTTACTGTTTGGAAGTAGTAATGAAAGCTCATTATTAATTTGGATTTGCTGTTTGGAAGTTTTAATATCAGCAATAGTATTCCTGGTGGAAAGGAGCTACAGATCATCCTCACAAACATTCTGCAATCTCTAACATGGCCATGTTTAGGATGGTTCATACTGACTCATTAAAGGGAACACGATTAATCCAATCCAACTGCAAAGTACAAACTGAATAATATTTTGGTTGCAAATCTTGGACTATGAAAGGTTATCTTGCTCAGGATAAAATCTAGCTCTGTCCAAACAAAATGTAGATGTTATTAATATAAAATGAATGATGAATTAATATAGACTGTTTTCTGCATCTCTTGATTACTACATTTATTTTAGCAGTTAGAATTAGATGTGAATGATGAATTAGAAGTCCTGCCCTCAATTAACTTGTGATAATTGATCTAAACTTCTATATTCATGTGCATCATTACAAGTACTTACACAAAGCATTTGGTACGGGGTGGGCTTCAGGGGACGACTAATTCTAAAATCAAAATTTATATGAAATTTAACAGGAGGGGCAATTTCTGTTTAGGGATCATGGGCTTCTCTTTAACAAAAGTGAAATGGGCACAGACCTGCTGTGCCAGATCCTTGACCCACAACAACTCCCCAAGGTTTCTGAGACATTGATGAAAATGGTGCAACTGGGTCTGTGTTTCAATTACTATCTGATACATACAAACGATTAATTAAACTTCCTGCAATGATGAATTCGATCGAGGAGAAGAAAGGGGGCAAGAGAATGTTTTGTGTGGAGGAAGCTATCTTAAACTGATGCAATAGGTTGCAGAATCTGGATTTTTAAAAAAATATATATTTTGTAAAAAAAAATTTCCAGTTAGGGTTGTGGGATAGCAATTATGGCTGGATTATTGTCAGACTAATTCTGCTTTGTTCAGCATAGGAGAAATTGAGGCCAATTGTAGTGCTCTTCCTGCTACCTCAGCTAAGAGCTATGGATCAAGAGATAGTAGGAACTGCAGATGCTGGAGAATCTGAGATAACAAGGTGCAGAGCTGGATGAACACAGCAGGCCAAGCAGCATCATCCCTCTGATGCTGCTTGGCCTTATGTGTTCATCCAGCTCTGCACCTTGTTATCTATGGATCAAGCCTGGCTGTCTTGTCTGGTCTACATAGCTCAATTACTCTCCATGATAAACGTACTGAATCATGGGGAGAATTGCACAACTTGCATTATTAGTTAGTAGTAGTGTTTGCATCCTATATCCTTTCAGTTAGAAGCACGAATCAATCCGACAAAAGACACAGAAACACTTCAATGCATTTTAATCTTTTCTTTGTCGAGGGGCATCTGCCTCTTTCGGTGATGGGCTTCTAAATGAAGTTTGGCTGCTGTACCTTGTGTCTGACTGGATTATGATGGTGTTAGTAATCTCTTGTTTGTTGCTTTTGTTATTTTACTTGTATCATCACCAAGACAACCTGGAGCAGCTTTATTTAGTATTTCGAATATAGCAGCACATTAAGAACGCACTTGTTTTTGGTGGACTATTCTCTAACTGTGTCAAGCCATGTAATTTATATCTTGTATTTCTTGGAAAGTCACTGGCTTAAAATACAAAAAAAAGCTCATTATTATGAAATCAAACTGCAACTCATTTTCTTTTATTTCATAGAATGTGGTCGCTGCTGAAAATGCCAGCAGCTATAGTCTGGGGATATTTCTCAGGGACAGAGTGGCTTGCTAGGCCTTTCTAAGGGCAATTAAGTGTCAACACACAGCTGCAAGTGTGGAGTCACATATAGGTTGGACCATTTCTTTCCCTAAAGGATATTATTAAAGCAGAAAGGTTTCTACGTCAATCAATGGTAGTTTTATTGTTAGTTCAATCAGAGATTTATTAATTGTACTTAAATTTCACCAGATGACATGTTGGAATTTGAACCTGCTTCCCCAGAGCAATATGCTCTCTGGATTATTAGTCCAATGGCATTAGCACCACACCATTATCTCCCCCTTTTGTGAAGTCAATTCAAATGGTAAAAGATTATTAAAGATAGGTCAACATTGTGTGTGAGATGACGTGAAAGTGTGGAGTGGGGGGGTGAGGTGGCAGGGAATTAAAAATTATATGCATTAAAACATTAATTTTATTTAAAAACAAACACTGGCCATGACATCAGGGATGTAGAAACCTCCCTGTTTGTCTTATTCAATACATTGCTTGATCTTTCTGTTTGAATCCCTAGAATTCCTTCAGAATATTAAAGCCATTGAACAAATCTCTACAGTTGTAACTTTCAGCACCCCAGACCATCCATCTTCCTGAAGTAAAAGCAATGGTGAGGTTAGGCCATAAAACAGAAAATCACATAAGAGCCTTGATCTAAGAACGTGGCACAAATACATATTTTAGATCCTGGCCAATTTGTCATGAACTTGGACACTGTCTGTTTCATTTAAGATTGCCAACAATTATCTGCTGTCCTGGGCATATCGGTGAGGCCTAATGTAGCTCACAATCTCACCTATGCAATCTAGGATCCATCCGACTGTTCCATCTCCACCGCAAGCCAAAATCCTGAAGTCTGGAACATCTCGAAAAAAGTTTAACCTGAAGGAAAAGTGATTAGTTGTGACAAGTGGCTTGTTTTAAACTCACAGTTTACCACACTTCTCTTTTAACACTGAATGTGGGGACACAAATGAAGAAATTTTAAATCCGGGGAATGCAATTCAATACATTTCATCTCCTGTGAATATAAGTCCATGGGGCTGATGTTAAACAGTTCTGTTTTCCAGCTATTTCCCAAACTATTCCCATTTTGCTGCTTTATCACTTTGCTTTTTTTTTAATTCTTCCAGTAATTAATTAGGCAGAATCATTTTAATTTTTACAATCAAAGTACCATTATCAACTGTAGCAGAAGATTTCATATTTTGAAAGCTCCTTGCATGAAGACATTTTTCTCGATTTCCCTTTTCATGTATCTTATTGTCCTTTTCTTAAGATTATAATCTTGTACCTTCAATTTATATAACATGATCAATAATTCAACTTCACCTCAACTATTCCTCCTGTACTTTATAGCACCATCATCAAATTCTCCTCAAATACTCTTGCTTTCATAAGAGTACTTTTCCACGTAAGTTTGTCTCCACATTCTGACAAATATCCTCAGGGCTATAAAATTTTGCCTGCAGTGAGAAGCACAAAGCTGCACAGTATGTCCCATTTTACGGGTTTATAACTGTCTTTGCTTTTCTATGCAACCTTTCTCAACAGAAAACTTTAAATCAAGTTTTTCTTCGTAATAATTATTTTCTAACCTGTTCATCCCTTTTAGCATTTATGGATTTGCACCATTTCTTCTCCATATATTGTGAAATTTATCATTTCAGGTACATGAACAAAAAAATTATCCAATTTGAATTATGCCTTAAGCTGATTAACAGTCCTAATAAGCAAATCTCTAGCCCTTTGGATTTCCATATCAACCATTTCAACTGCTGAAAACTTATTTTTCGCTTTATTTTAGTTTGGACCTACTTTAACAAATTATTATTCCGTCAGCAAAACAATTAATAAATAAAATAATCCAATGCATAGTAAAATTATGATGCAGTTTTATTTTCAAAGTAAAATTCTTCAAAAGAGCTCTTTCAACATCAAAAAGTGTTTGGTAAAGATTTTGTTAAATTAACCCATGAAAGCTCGGGGACTACAGCAGCAAACCTTGGAGACCCATCAGCAAATTTCATATCTAGAAATTTACAGATACATCAAACTATGAACTGCTGTTACACTATCACTGTCGAGATTCGAATGAAATGTGATTTTACTTGAGAAAGTACCTTTAATTTTTCAATCAATCACCATTAGCAATCAATACCTAAAGTTTTGAACACAATTCTTATGGGCATTATGGTCACTTCCTGTTTCCCCAGGGTAAACAGCAAAGATTTTTGTCGGCCTTCACTTGAAAAAGTGCCTTGAAAACTTTGGAACACAAGTCCATGTGTTCAGACCAACATCTTGAGCTGTCAACAGTAACATTAGCTGTATAACTGTTTAGATGATTGGTAGAACAGAAACAAGAAGTATTCAAGCCCCAAAGTCATGCCTTTAAGTTAAAACTTGCATTTGCAAGTTAGACAAAGGACAGCCAGTGGATGTGGCCTATTTGGATTTCCAGAAGGCCTTTGACAAGGTTCCACACAGGAGGCTGCTGAATAAGGTAAGAGCCCATGGTCTGAGGGGCAAGGTACTGGCACAAATAGAGGATTCCCCTGACTGGAAGAAGGCAGAGAGTAGAGATAAAGGCAACTTTTTCAGGATGGCAGCTGGTGACAAGATGAGTTCCGCAGGGGTCATTGTTGGGACCACAACTATTCACGTTATTAATGAACCAGACAAAGGAACTAAGGGCATTGGCGTTATGTTGCAGATGACGCAAATATTGGTGGAGGGGCAGGTAGTGCTAGGTGTGTGGGTAATGAAGTGGCAGTAGGAATACACTGTGGGAAAGTGAGAGGTTATGCACTTTGCTAGGAAGAATAGAGGTCCAGGCTATTTTCTAAACTGGGAAAGACTTTGGAAATCTGAAGCACAAAGGGACTTGGAAGTCCTAGTCCAGGATTCTCTTAAGGTTAATGTGCAGGTTCAGTTGGCAGTTAGGAAGGCAAATGCAATGTTTGTATTCATTTCAAGACAGTTAGAATACCAGAACAGAAATCAGCTGCTGAGGCTGTCAGACCACTTTTGGAATATTGTGAGCAGTTGTTCGTTAGCTCGCTGAGCTATGTCCTGTGGCATGCAGACGTTTTGTCAGCCTCCAGGCAACATCATCAGTGCAACCTCGAATTGAAACTCTGGTGTTCTGCTTCCATCCAGATTTATATAATCCTCTGGTATGATGGTCTTGTCACTTCCAGTTCTGTTGTTTTAGCAGCGGTCAGTATACAGGGTCTATTTCTATTTGTTTGTTAATGGAGTCCTGTGTTGAGAACCAGGCTCCCAGAAATTCTCTTGCGGGTCTGATGTTCGCTCTGTCCCAGTCAAACTGATGGCCCTCGTTGTCTGTGCGTATTGAGACAAGTAAATATTGGCCGTGTCTTTTTACTGCCACCTGGTGTTCCTGTATCCTGGTCGTCAGTTTCCACCCTGTTTGTCCAATATAATGTTTATCGCACTCACTGCATGGTATTCTGTATATCACGTTGGGCTTGTTTACTGTCAGTATGGGGTCTTTAGTCTTTGATAAAATTTGGGGGCATTGTTGCTGCAGGTTTGAGTGCAATCATGATCCTATGCGGTCTTGGGAGTCTGGTAGTCATTTCTATATATTTTTGATGTAGGGTAGCGTTGCTAGTGTCTTCCGTTGTACCGTGTCCTCTGACTGTCGTTTGTTTTGTAGGCATCTGCTGACGAAACTTCTTGGGTATCTGTTGTCGGTGAAAACTTTGTGTAGGTGTTCCTCTTCCATTCTCCGGAGTTTTGGGATGTTGCGGTGTGATGCCGCTCATTTAAATCGTGTCTTGATGCCCCGCTGTTTGTGTATGGTGGGGTGGTTGCTCTTGAAGTGAAGGATTTGGTCCGTGTGCATGGCCTTCCTGTATACTCAGGTCCAGAATTCTCCGTCAGTCAGTCTCTTTACCATTGTGTCTAAGAACGGGAGCTGTTTGTTGTTTTCTTCCTCTGTAGTGGAATTTATGTTTGTGAAGATGTTGTTGACAAGTTGGTGGGTTTCTTCTACTTTTACGAATGCGTGGTCCACACGTCTTATCCACAGTTTCGGTTGGATTGTAGGAAGGGCTGCACGTTCCAATCTCTGCATCACTGCTTGTGTGATGACACCCGAGTGGGTGTTCCCATCGGTGTGCCGTTGGTCTGTTTGTATATCTGTCCGTTGAATGTGAAGTGCATTGAGACATAAATCTAGCAGTTTCAGTAAGCTGTCCTTGCTGATGTTGCTGCCAGTGTTCAGGGTCGGTGCTTCTGATTTGTCGAGTAGTGTGGCTAGCGTCTCTCTGACTAACGGTATGTCAATGGACACAAATGGTGCTGCATCAACTGTTTCCACAGACCAAGCTACAAATTTTCACTAAGACCTTACTGTGAGCAGTTTTGGCCCCATATTTAAGAAAAGATGCGCTGAAATTGGAGAGTGTCCAGAGGAGTTTTACAAGAATGGTCCTAGGGATTAAGGGCTTACTATCTGAGCAGCGGTTGAGAACTCTGAGTCTATTCTCTGTGGTGTTCAGTAGGATGAGGGGAGGATTTGATTGAAGCTTACAGAATACAGAGAGGCCTGGATAGAGTGGACGTAAAGATGATGTTTCCACTAAGTGGAGAGACGAGGACAAGAGGACACATCCTCAGGCATAAGCGGAACCCTTTAGAATGGAGACGAGAAGGAATTTCTTCAGCCAGAGAGTGGTTGATCTATGGAACTCACTGATGCAGAAGGCTGTGGAGGCCAAGTCGTTGATTTAAGACAGAGCTAAATAGGTTCTTGATTTGTAACGGGATCAAGGGTTAGAAAGCGAAGGCAGGAGAATGGGGCTAAGAAACATATCAGCCATGATCGAACAGCAGAGCAGACTCGATAGGTTAAATGGCCTAATCCTCTCCTGTATGTTATAGTTTTATAAAAATTTTACCGAAATTGGAAATGGGGAAGGAGAGTTTCCAATTAACTGCCATAGCATCTGTCGGGCAGATTGTGCGCTGCCAATTTTATAAAAAAAAGTTGGTTAGGCCACAGCAAGATCAGTGTGCAGTCCTGGAATCCACGTTATAGCAACGATGTGATTGCACTGAAGAGGTTGCTGGGGAGATTCACCGGCATGTTGCCTGGGCTGTAGAGTTTCACTTATGAAGACAGATTGGACAAACTGGGGTTGTTTTCAATTGCACAGACGAGATTAAGCGACATCACGGCTGAGATACATAAGATTATGAGGGGCACAGACAGGGTAGGAAGAAAGGTAGGGACTTTTCTACCTGATGGAGGGATCACTGACCGGATGTATAGATTTAAGGGAAGGTTTCGAAGAGATGTGAGGAACAACTTTTTCACCCAGAGAGTAGTGGGAATCTGAAAATTACTCTCTATAAGGGTGGTAGAGGCAAAAACCCTCATAGCAGTTAAAAAGTATTTAGGTGTGTTCTTGCGACGCCAAGATATACAAGACTATGAGCCAAGGACTGGAAAGTGGGATCAGAATACTTACATGGTTGCTTTTGACTGGCATGAATGCAATGGCCCATAACAGCCCTTTATTTTCTGTGCTACAGACCTTTTTGACTCTATGACGGCTATTCTGATCCACTCTTTGGAATGTTGTGTTATCTGTGATGCAATACTCACACGGCAATTCTCCCTCTGGTCTTAAAACATAAATGGTTGCTCAAGCTATTCCTTCATCTTCTGTACAGCAATCAGAATCCATATATCAAATCTTGAATGATGAATCACTAGTCAGAATAAATTGCTCACAAGAACTGTGTTCATTTCCAACCGGTTCAAATTAGAGGCGTTCTGCTGTACTTGTTCCATCTGGCGCTACAAATTATTTAATTTTTATTTTTGTCTTCTTCTTCTTCTTAAGTTGAGAAATGTGAAAAGAATTTGTCTGCAAAGTATAACAGCACTTTGGAAGATGGCTATTCCAAAAGTCTGCTTGAAATATCTTCACTTAAAAAGAAACATTCTCAGATGGTCAATTCTAAACAAGGGAGAATTAGTGGCTGGTTTACCCTCTTAAACAGGATACATGGGTTATGACTAATATTATTGTAATGAAATGTTTAAACGTCAACACATAAAGAACACACTAAAACTCTGTAAATCTACTGCAATGTGTTTAGCTTATTTTCCTCAGAAGCAGGTAGTTTAGAGAAATGCTCAAAGGAGAAAGGCCTTTGATTCATTAAAAACAATGTGATCCTGAATTCCTCATGATGCAAATACTGGAGAAATTTTCAAGTTTGAAATATTTCGTGGGAATTTCTGTTTTTAGCAATCAAGGTGCAATGTTCAGCTTGCTGGACACTTGTCCATTTTTCCAATAAGCACTTGTTACACAAAGCTGTGTAATTGCAGTTCAAAATGACATTTTTTATTCCTCAGATGAAAATATTTGTGGCATCCAAAGAATTTGGAGGGCCAACAGTAAAAAAAATAACAGACTGTGTTACTTTGGTGACCCTAATAGTGGCAAAATCAGATTGTGTACTGATGTAGCATTGACCAACCTGAGGCAAGAGTGCCAGCAGCTATACTGATGCAACTCCACACTGGGCAAGGACCCTTGCAGGCAAAAGCACATCAAATTGTATGAAAATAATCATGGAGGCTTCCTTACATTTCCAAAAGAAGTTAAGGATCACAGAACAATTTCCTACAGTTCTCCGATGAAGACAGCATAAAGCATGTTGACTCTCCATACCAACTATTATTGGAGGGTTCAGTCGCATCCTGCAAGATCATCCTCAGCCAGCTGTTCAAGGAAACCCCCCAATTTCTGTTGTAACCCGATAAATCCCCAGAGACTGATAATTATCATCCCAGGGTACGAAAGGAGGTCACCATGGAAATAATGGATGCATTTGTTGTCATCTTCCAAAATTCTACAGACCCTGGAGCAGCTTCTATAGTATGGAGAATAGGGAGAAGTGACCGCACTATTTGATAAGGGAAGAAATATAATTCAGAGAATTACAGACCAATTAGCCTTATATCAGAAGCAGGAAAACGCTACAGTCTATGACAAAAGATGTGACATCAGAACATTTGGGAAGCATTAACGGGATTGGACAAAGCTAATATGGGCTTATGAAAAACAAATCATGCTTAAAACATCTGGAGATTCTTTGAGAATGTAACAATAAGGGAGAACCAGTTGGTGATACATTTGGATTTTTTGATAAGGTCCGTAAGAGGTTATTGGGAAAATTCCAAGTACTTGGGATAGGGGGTAATATATTTATTGGCATGGATTGAGAATTGGTTGACAGACAAAAAGCAGTGAGGGTGATTAAATGGGTCTTTTAACAAGTGGAGGGCAGAGATCAATGGGATACTGTAACATGGGGCCTAACGATTCACAACATATATAAATTGCCTAGATTTGGGAGTCAAATGCAACATTTCCAAGTTTGCTGATGATACAAAACTGGGCAGGATTGAGAATTCTGAAGAGGAAGCGAGAAAGCTTTAAGAGATAGTAGAAACTGCAGATGCTGGAGAATCTGAGATAACAAGGTGTAGAGCTGGATGAACACAGCAGGCCAAGCAGCATC
>JAHRHZ010000013.1:23438645-23547460 GCA_024137785.1 Ginglymostoma cirratum
TTTCTGAAGAAGGGTCTAGGCCCGAAACGTCAGCTTTCCTGCTCCTCTGATGCTGCTTGGCCTGCTGTGTTCATCCAGCTCTACACCTTGTTATCTCAGATTCTCCAGCATCTGCAGTTCCTACTATCTCTGTGTGAAATTTCATTTTTTTTTCCTCACTGCCCCAATCCCTACAATCCATTGGGTTGGTATCATCATGTTCAAACACAAGGACCACAGAATTTTGAAAGAATAACCTTAGCCTCCAATATTCACCTGCTTCTCTTCCTTTTATACAGGTTGTGACTTGGTCATTCGATGAGAAGTAACAGGTGCAGCAGAGCCATAGAGAAGCTGGAAAGGTATTTGTGAGAACAGCTAATATCACTTACAGCTGAATTATCAGCTTTCTATTTTTGGGAAGATGTTTTTCTGTGATCTGGCTCACCTTTGGAAGTTCGAATGAATCCAGTTCCGGCAGAATAAATATGTTTCTTATTTTATTGTAGATGTTAGTCATTTATGCAAATTCACATGGAGAGAAGTTTGAAGAGGTTTGTACAGGAAAGAAAGTGTCATACTGATATCGTAACAGGGAGATAGTCAAGAAGATCAGTGGAATAAAGCCCTCAGCTAACCCTAATGTTGGTGACACTTTGAGATATCATTTTGTTTAAGAATAAAAGAGAATTAGAGACATTTTCATTGGACTTAGAAGCACATTTTGTGCAGCTCTTTAAAGGAGTGGGGGTTTGATATGAGAGTGTGAACTGAGACATGAAGGCTGCTGTTATTCTTGTCATCCTATTCATTTCCCTATAGGCAGGTTCTGTAGGCAAAAGCATTCTGTCCTCATGCCCTCCCTGCTTTAGACAGACACTGAAATATTCCACAGAATGTAAGGTGCAAGAACGGCAACCAGTTTTCCACGGAATAGGGCTGACTGTGAAGACATTCAAAACATGTGTGTGGTTCCCTGATCCAGAAATATTGTCCTAATTTCCGACAGAAACTTTTTTTGCTGGGTGGTCTAAAGGACAAGTGGATCACACAGGAAGGAAATCCAGAGTGTGAAAGGCCTCTTGAAACTAGTACCGAGTTCAAAGAGACCACAACTCCCAGTGTGGGAGTCTCAGATTGATGCAGTAGCTAAAAAAACTGGTGAAAGGTGGATAAAACCAGATTTTTCCTAAAAAGCAAATCTCCAATCTTTCAGACATTGTAAAAGATCAGGATTGGGTTGTCAACGTGAATTTTAAAAAAAACATGCATTGCTAGATTGTTTGAATTGACAGATCACCTAAGGAACCTTTACTGACGTTCCTGAAGTTTCAACAGAGTTCTTTGCTGAAATCACCAAAGGCTGTTATTATAGCTGAGATCATTCTGAATGTTTTGCCGAGTTTCAAAAGGTTCATCTAATGTTCACCTCAGTGAAGGGGTCCGAGCTGATATTCGTTTGACAGTTCAGGAGCTATTGAAGGAAGAGTTGGCTTTGATGTAGTTATTATTGTGCAATTCCTCCGCAAGCAACTAGACTTCTAAATCATGATGAACCTGATGGCGTGTAGCCCGAGTGCTCTGTGTGATTAGTCTGCAAAGCCCATCCTATATCCATTGTTAAGGAAGCGTACTTCTATAACTAGCCATGCCCGTAGACAAGCTGTTCCAGTACAAGTACACTCGCAGCTATCCAAGAATGTAGAAAATTGCCCTGGCATGTCCTTTGCACAAGAAACAGGACTGGTGCAACCCAACTAACAATCCACACATGAGTCTACCCTCGATCATCAACAAAGTGATGGAAGGTATTGTCAGCAGGTCAGCAATAACCTGTTCACCAATGTTCTGTTTGGGTTCTGCCAGGGACACTCAGCTCTCCACCTGATTATATCCTTAATCTAATCATGGACAAAAGAGTGGCACTCAACAGCTGAGGTGAAAGAGACTACCCTTAATATCATGGCAGCTTTCAAACTAGTCTGACATCAAGGAGAGCTAACAAACTAATGATAATGGGAATCCAGGGTGAACTATTTACTGATGTGAGTCATATCTAGCACAAGTTGTTGGGGGCTAAACATCAGAGGAACAGGGCATCTCTGTAGGGGTTCCATCAGGCAGTTTCGTCAACCTAATCACCTCAGCTGCTTCAGCAATGACTTTTAATCCATCATTGGCTTAGAAAGTGGGCATATTCACCAATGATCCCAACCTTCCAAACCTCTGATGTTTACCGTAAGAAGGATAAGGGCTGCAGGTGTATGGATACATCACAATCTGTAAGTTCATTTCCAAGCCATACACCATTCTGACTTGGAACCTTATCACCATTTCTTCTCTATCAATGGTTCAGAATCCTGAAACTCCCTTTCTAACAGCACTGTGTGTGCCATTATACCACATGAACAGCATTGGGTCAAGGTAGCAGCTCACATCCTTCACTTTCTCAAGGACAATTAAGGACTAGCAATAAAAACTAGCCTAGCCAGTGATATCTACATCTCTTTAAAGAATTTTTAAAATTTTTCTTCCCTTGTCTTCAAAATCACTATGATCCATACTTCCTTCATCTCAATCTTAAATTCTCCAATGCTTTGATCACTGGTCTTACAAGCACCATCCTCCACACAATTCGAGGTCTGCTAAGATCCATCCTCCACATCCAAGCTGCACTAAGCGTCACTCCTCCCTCATCTGGATCACCACTGACTGCCAGTCTCCTAGTCCAACATGTCCAATAAAATATAAATCCTTCCACAGCATCACTGCATCCTACCTCTGTAACTCCAAATACATAGCTTCCACTCTTCTGACTTGGCTCTTCATCATTTCCCATTAGTGGTTTCACCATAGTGGCTTTTTTAAAGAAAAATTCATTCATAGGATGTGGGCATCACTAGCTACGCCAACATTTATTGCCCATCCTTAGTTGCCCAAAGTTAAGTTATGAGTCAACCACATGGCTGTGGATCTGAAATACCATGTAGGTGAAGATGACAGTTTTAGTTCCCTACAGGACATTAGTGAACCAGCTCGATTTTTATGACAATTGACCATGGTTACATAGATGAAACTAGACCAGATCTTCATTCAAGAATTAACTGATTTCAAATTTCACAATCTACTATGGTAGGATTTGAATCTATATTCCCAGAACATTGAACAAAAAACAAAGAACTGCTGATGATGGAAATCAGAAACAAACAGAAAAACTACTGGAAGATTCAGCGAGTCTAGCAGCATCTGTGGAGATAAAGCAGAGTTTGTGTTTTGGGTCCAGTGACCCTTCTTCAGAAGTTTTCAGCAATTTTTATTTTTGTCCCCAGAATATTGGCCTGGAGCTCTGGATTACTAGTCTCATGACATTGTCACTGTGGGTGTCATAACTTTTGATACTCTCTTTGAACTCAATCCCTTGTTACGTTTCCCACTGCTACGAAAAAATGTCCTCAAATCTCAACACCCCAAGTTTTCTTCAACTTGTTCTCTGTGATCCACCTCTATAAAAATCTTTATTAGTGTAGGATGCTATAAGTAAACACAACCTGTTGGGCTCAGAGGTAATAAGAACTGCCAAAGCCGGAGTCAGAGATAACACAGTGTGGAGCTGGAGGAACACAGCAGGCCAGGCAGCATCAGAGGAGCAGGAAAGTTGATGTTTCGGGTCAGGACCCTTCTTCAGAAAAACGGTCCCAACCCGAAACATCAGGTTTCCTGCTTCTCTGATGCTGCCTGCCCTGCTGCGCTCCTCCAGCTCTACACTGTGTTACAACTTGTTGGGCTTATCTTTTCTCACAGAATTCTGTTACACAACTTAGCCATACCATATTACTTTTCTTTCCCCAAGAGTAGAGGTTCAGAAGAAGTACATTTGTTCGCTGTTGTTTTGTTTATGTTTTACAGGAAGGGCTTTCTATGGTTGATTGGAAAGGCAGACGTTTAAGATATTATACTGTTGTTTGTGAATTAGGAAACAGATGTGTCTGGTAATCTTGCCTCAGGCTGACTGCAATCTTGTAATGTTTCTGTAAGGGTAAGATTTATCAGCTAGTACATCCCACCCTGCTGGGAACACAGGGTATCAGAACAAGCAGCACAGTGCATTATTCATACAAGACTGTTCTTCACTATTTGTCTTCAACAGTAATGAAACACGTCAACTCCTAAGATATAAAAAAGTTTCTACACCGATTTAAGTGACTTCACTGTCTTTTAGAGACACAACTGAAATATCAGTTGAATCATCTTATTAACGAATAGTATGCATAAACAAAACACATTGTTATATATTGTCATTTATTGAAAATATTTTAAAAACATTGTTATTTTTATTCCCCTAATAACATTTAAAATAACAATTTTATAACATTTAATTTGAGTTAGATATATAATCCACAGAATTTTCTCCTTTGGAAAAGTTGTGGGTGTCATGTCAATGAATAAATATTCCCGCCTGAGAACTTTTATTTTATGTCTACCTAAAATATTGCAGGTTAAGCAATATTATACATTAAGCTTTAAACAATATGTCACATTTCATAAACTCAAGTAATTTTTATTGGTGTGTGTAGATCTTAGAATCCTTACAGTACTGAAGCAGGCCATCTGGCCCATTGAGTTAACACCAACCCTCTGAAGAGCATCCCATCCAGACCCATCCCCTAATCTATCCCTGTAACCTGGCATTTTCCACAGCAAATCCACATAGCCTGCACACCCCTGGACACATTAGGTAATTTAGCATGGTCAATCCACCTAACCTGCACATCTTTGGACTGTGGGAGGAAACCAGAGCACCCGGGGGAAATCCGCGCAGACACAGGGAGAATGTGCAAACTCGACACAGACAGTCACCTCAAACCCGGGTCCTTAGCACCATGGGGCAGCAGTGCTAACCACTGAGTCACCATGCTATAAATGATTAGTAACTGGTTTCTAATTTATACTGTAAAACATTGCATCTTTTTTGTTCAACATGGATATTTATATTTCCAACTTCTGGATGATATTTCTAGCTCCTGTCTTGGTGTCGTACTTACCCGGGCATAGGTCCACTACTGGCAAGGCTATAAACCTGGCGTGGATTCAGAAGAAACTGGAATTTTCTGAAGATTCTGTGAAGAGAGTATAAATATACTATCCATTTCTTTAAGCAGTCTGTTTTATGTTAGATCACTGTTTCAGAATGTTTTAAAGAAGTTGAATTTGACAAAGCAAAAAGGAGTCTTTATGTAATGCATGTGGATTCATCACTTAATACAGAAGTGATCTGTATTGTTACTGTAATCATTTTAGTTTTAATGATGATTTATAATGAAGGTCTTTTCCAGGAATGTGCTAGGGTCAAGCCTGTACTGGTGTCACACCTAATTAATGTCCCCAGGCAGTATTCTCACAGCATTGTGAGTTGAAACAGTCCACAAGTCACAGGGGAGGATAAATGGAGGCACTTGTAGAGGATATTAACTAGACACGACACTTGTACCAGGTCATTTGTTTTCCACACTTTATTTTCACTGCACAATTAATGACTCACTATTTTAATTGCACAACATTTAGTATTTGAAAACAACTAAACAGAAGTACAGAAATGTAATTTCAACAAAGTATCTTTCTGGTTTGTTGGTAAATATTTTTAGAAATGCTTACTGAGTGGAATTGTTTCAGCAGCAACTGACGTGTCAGAGACAGGGAGGATCTTGAATAAAAATGGAATTTACCAAGAAAATGCTTAACATTTAATCAAAATCTGTAAATAATATGTTTTAAAACAAAACTGTGGTCACATTACAATAGACAACTTTTTTTTAAATTGCCTTATTTTGAGATACTTCTGAACAGTTAGCTTGTTAACATAAAATGCTAACTAATACCCAATGTAACAAGCAGAAGCTGAAGATATTAGCGTAAGTACAGTTAACATGCAGTTAAGACTTATGCAGAGCCACATAAACCAATAAACACTGTGCATGTCATTTAGTTACAACCACCTCTGTGTACAAAGTATATATAGTGCAGCTTTCGTGAAGTCTTAATGTCAGCAGTTACAGCTTGGCAGCAAAGACCACAGCATTTCTCTTGTTTCTGTGCTCACTAATAGACACCTCCAAACTTTATGTGTGCAGTGGAAGAGGGTTGGTGTGGCAGAGAGGAGGGAGCTTATGTGGCTCAGACTCTTCACTAAAAAATCTGATTAAGTATTTTCACAAACAGGCCTATAAATCTTTGGAAGCCCGGTTTACTAACAAATTTGATCTGACACTAGCACTGGGGTCAATGCTTACTATTGGCTTCACGTAACAGTTGCCACAGAAACACGGGTTCCTTTGCAAGACCAAGGAGCATGAATTCCTGGCTTGGAGAGTCCTCACCTTTTAGTTCCTCGCTCGAGCTTCTCTGGACAGAGATTTTCTCTCTCTGAAGGTAGCTTGGAACCTTTGATAAATGATGGGATCTCATTTCAACCATATTCCTGTCTTTTTTTCTGTAGAGGTCCACTTGCCTCCCAATTGGGTAAAGACAATAAAGTTTCAGGTGCCTAAAATTTGTATTCATTGTCCTTTAATATGGCAGGCTGATCCCTTGTGCTTGGGCAAAGCTTCTATCTATTTTTATACATTGACATCACTTTTTAGCCCAGTATAAAATCACAACTGCAGTATTGTTTCTGTAATTATGGAAGATTGACATTTCTGCACAGCATTTAGGATTATGGTTGCATTTCCATTCAACTTTTTCTGTTTCTTCAAAAAAGTAAAAAAAAAACACAAGGCTCACCTTTCTCCCTGCTTCCCACCACTTTTAGGGTTCACAAACACCAGAAGTGGATGTGTGCCTGGAATCGGCGTGATCTATAAAAAGATAACAAATTATGAGATTTTCATTCAAAATCAGGGCGTCTGTTTTTTTCCACAAATTTGTATCTCATTTTATTTCCATAAGTGTTCAAATTTCAACAATGCTGCATTGAAGAGGTCACAAGGAGGTAATATTGCAGCGCATATCCTTCTGAAATACAATCCTTTTGCCTGGAGAGGCATCTGGTCTTGGATTAATACCTCCCCACAGCCATGCAGCTGTTATAACTTGACTAAGTATCCTTTACCTCCTATTTTTGGGGTCCAGAACAGCAGTTTCTCAATGCCCAAATGCTATTTCCCTGAGGCTCAAACTATTGCCCAGTTCTGCATTGGATCCAACTAATTTTGTGCCCTCTTCAACTCAGGAGCTGCATTACACAACTGATCTAGCTGCTGCAACTCACTCCTTCAGTGCACATCAAGACCAGGCCTTAAGGTGATTCAGGGCTCATTTCTATCCCTTTTGCAACAACTGTTTAAAATCAGCTCCGTTGATTTTGATGGAACATTAATGCTGGGCCACAAGCATTTCTTCATTTCTTTACATTTGTTCGTGTTTCTCATAACAACAGGGCCAATGAAGTATTCAAACTAGTTAAGGACCTCAAAACACATTCGTTAAAAATGGATAGCGGGAATTTTTATTTAAAAAGAGATGTCAAAAAAACACACAAGATGAATGGAAGCCAATTCTGCAGCTTATACTAAGAAACCATAAACATGTACCTGTAATGTATTATTATGAAATTTCTGGACAGGAGTTCCCTGTACTCCTCATGAATTGTTGTGAAAGCAATTCTTTTCCACCAGATTTTCCATTCACTTACCAACTTTTATAGTTAATTAAGTAGCATATGTAATTGAAAGTAAATCTCTGATCATTAAGTGTCGTTATCATAATTGGTAGAGTGGCATTTGGCACCACACTCTTATTTAATGTTAACACCTACACAATCATAACATTGAATGCTATGAATCAACCAGCTCTTCATAAGTAACCGCATCATACTCCAGAAACTCTGCACCCCAAATTTCAAAGTAATGCCCTACATTTTCTTACCACTTCGGTAAAAAGTAGTCACAAGCTCCCCTTGGGATTTTGTCATATTTTTCTTTCCATGATCGTGCTGCTGTCCTTTTCAGAGCATTAACTATGTGCCAATGGAACATAGAATGACAGAGATGAAGTACCTAACTACCTCAGTCTGAAGTCCCGATGGAATCAGGTAAATTAATGAGACTCATCCAAAGGTTATGTATGATCTATTACTTCCTCTAATTATAAATAATAATCCTGATCATTATGCTGGTTAGCTATAAAGAACTAAGATAAATGTGCTTAACCATGATTAATAGACATCAATGAACTGCATAGGTCTCTTTCGTTGCCATGGTATCTCAAGGTACCGCAGTTATTTCTTCTTGTTTCTTTCTTTCTACTGGTACATTGGGAAGTAAATATGAATCTGCTTTGCAAATCAGTTTCAAGCTTCAGCAGCACTTAAATGCCCTTTTTTAGTGCTCTATTTCAAAGAGTTAAAGTACTCTTAAGAACACCTGAACCGACATATATGTTCACTGCATTAAATTAATCACTTCCTGAGAAACAACGTAAAAAAATGTCCAGTTATTCGGAGCACGAGGGCTAAAATAACGTCTGACAGCTGGAAACTATAACTTAATAATATGTCATAACGGCACAGCCAAAGTTGGAGAGATGACAGCGTTATCATACGTACTGCAGCCTGCAATTTATTTCTGAAACCTAAGGCCAAATAACTTGACAAATAGAGTTTCATTTTAAAATGTTCTGAAATTCTGCCATTTACTAATCTTAAAGCAGGGCTACCCTTACTCTGATAGTTCATGTCAAAGGTAATTGGTATAAGGCAGTAACAGTGTTGACCTATGTCAGCAGTCATATTCTTTTAATCTTTTCACTCAGTGTAATGTAATGCAATGACTGAAGAGACATCAAGACAGAAGAAATCAGCTAGTCATTTTTTTTACCGCCAGTCACAAATCAATATGAATTTTAACTTTTGTCAGTGTATGCCATAGCACTACTGTAACTTGATAACCCTGAGAAAAATTGTTGGGAGCATTTTAATTTCCCCTTCTTCCCTCTTGTCCCCTTCCTCAACTTCTGACAATGACAATTACGAACCAGGGGATAGACTTAAAGTAATTTGTGGAAGGATGATACAAAATGAGACATATTTCATTCTCACAGAGAATGGAAACTCACTGCCTGAAAGGTGGGACAGACAGAATCACTCATTGCACTTAAAGAATATTTGGATATTCTCTTCAAATGCTCTAAGCTACAAGGCCATGGACCAAGAGCTGGAAAGTTACATAAGGCTTCTTTTGACTGGCACAAAAAAGATGAGCTGAATGGATTCCTTCTTTGCTGTAATTTTTTTATAGCTCATGCTGAGGTACAGTTCGAGAAGTCCTTTGTTAAAGTGAGCATGTGGGAATTTGGACACTGTTTCTCTTATGGGAGCAGATCCCAGGCCCACTGTGTATTATATCAACACATACTTCAGATAAAAATGTGGATAGACATTTGTATTTTAAAATAACAAAGAATGTTATTGAAAAGCAAGAAAATTCTATAAACCTGGCAAGAAAATCTGTCAAATACAAACTAGAGATAATTGTTAATATCAAGAAGAGACAGCCTGTCTTGGTTAATGGAGTTGTTCACAATCAGAACATAATCAGATTAAGTTTATTTGCCTTAGATTATTGAAATGATAATTCATGGAAATTTTCCACTGTGGAAGTAAATTGATTCCTTATGATTGTTATAACCATTCATGGAACGTTATGCCAGAGGGTAAAAGAATCAGAATTTCAGTCCATCTAATAAACAACTCTCCCTATAGCAATGGGGTTGCTGCTCATATTCCATGCAGTTGAGTGATAGAAATAATTAACATTCTAATTACCTGCTTGTTGAGAGAGAAAAAAATCTGGCTCATCTTCAAAGAATCATGTTTTGTGAAGGGACTATTTTGATCTGAACAGTCAAAGTCTTGCTTGGAGTAACATACCTACTATGAGCAATGCCCATTCTGATGCTTCCTTGTGTTAACTGTTTCACTGGACATGTCATGCACATAGAAATAAGAGTTCTGTTAATAAAACTTTGTATTTTGATCAACAAAGAATCAACTAAGAGATTTTTGAAAAAATCTTCAATTTCTGACACAATTATTTAGATTTTGCTGGCCATTTAAATTATTACGTTAATCAGCCATTATGTTGCAAATTATCTGCATAATCCACCTCAAATACTGTACAAATATTTGTAAGTTTCAATTTGGCTTGAATGGCATAACTTCTCAACGGTGTTCTCTACCTCTCAGAAAAGACAGAAATATGGGCTGAATGGCCCTTACCATTTCTGGAGAAAAATATCTTGGGGGGTAAAAAACAAAAGTGAATTTTGTTTGTGACCTGCATGAAGTGAGCAGTGGGAAGGATGTTTAGTCTAGATGAGATTAACAGAAGATCTTATTAGTTTTGTCTCTTCATGAACAAGGTTCATTTATAAAGGCCACACACTTTTCATTGGTGACCAGTACAGTGTGCATGACAACTGCAGAATGACATCATTCAAGACCGATCTCCCTACCGCCAGTTCTCCAAAACAATATTGTGGAAGAGTGCAGAGTGTAGATACAGAATACAAAATTGTCTATTTTCCCCCAAATGGTAGGTGACCATGCCTGAGGAAAATAAAAATCAGAGACAGAGAAATTGCAGGACAAATCAAAGCCAGCAGCACTGTTCCAGGTCTGAAAAAAATTAAATGACCTTATCAATATTTTCAAAGCATGACTTCCCTTTACACCTCTCTGTTGTCCAATATGACTATAAATTGGCGCCATGTTAGCAATCCTTCCATTTCTTATTTTCCACGCCTCATTTCCTACACCAGCATGTGCTACTACTCCAGCACCCCCAATCTGTTACCATGCTTATAATTAATTGTCCTTCTTGCTCACACGTTTTCATTTTATTGTCCACACTACACAAAGCTTCCTCACATAACACACTTATGTGTGATAACTGACATTAACTATTCTTCCTGCAGGTAAATGAACGGTAGGTAATGAGAAGATGCTAGGACTACATTGAAATAATCAAGACTAGATGTAACAATATTCAAGTCTAGATGTAAAAAAGGCACATACCGGGTTTTCAACAGCAAATGAACTGAGATGGGGCGGATGGTCAGAAGCTCATTTCAGGGTCAAATATGCCTCCAAGGATTCGAATAATACGTTTCAGTCAAAGACAGCTCCCAGGCAGAGGGACAGCATTGCTAGCTATAGTGTAAGGTTTGTGGCAGGGATTAGAGACAACGGCTAAACACTTCCCAGTATTTAGTGGAGGAATGTCTGTTTGTTCAGCAATCTACAAGCTGTGTAGCAATTTAAAAATAACAGAGGTGTGAAAGTGGTCATCAGGTAGAGCTGGGTGTTGTCAGTGGAGAAGAATGCTGTGCTCTCAAGTGATGTTGGCAACGGACAGCATGTAGATTAGAAGTTGGAGGGGTCCGAGGATTGCGGAGAACATCAGAAGTAATGGTGTTGAGGGTGGCAGAGAAGCAAATGCATATCATTCTCCAGCTATGACTGAATGGATAATAATGGAACCAATGGATTGTAGTGACTCAGCCAGATGTCAGTGGAGAAGGGTTATAGGATGATGGTGTGGTCAACAATGGCAGTTTCTTTCCTTAAAGGACATTTGTGAACCAGATGAGTTTTTCCTGACAATGGATTCATGGTCATCATTAGACTCTTAATCCCAAATATTTATTGAACTCAAATTCCATCATCTGCCATTGTGGGATTTGAACCCAGGTCCCCAGAACATTATGTGGGTGTCTTGATTAACAGTCCAACAATAACACCGCTAAACCATTGCCTCCCCAATATGGCAGCATGTTTAAAAACTCATCTATTTTTACACTCCCTTCCCTGCTGAGTGATTTGCAAGGACAGAAGGGGGCAGGATGTCAGGAGTTTTTTTTTGAATAAATGAGTGATGAACGTAAATTTGAAGGAAATTTGGACAGTACCTGAAGAGAGGGGAAACTGTTAACAATATGAGCATGATATATTTTTATTTAAGCTGTTATGGGGCCTAGGAAGGGATTGGTTATGTGGTGAACAGTTTATTGGGAATTGTGTTCAGGGGGATACCGTTTAGTTGAAGTTTGAAGGAATAGGATAAATGGTGAACATCACCATTACTTTAATACATTATTAATTAAGGGCATGGAATCAAAGTGCACTTCAATGAGAAGATCTCCAGTTACTGGTACTTTTCTGTCTTTTAGCATAATTTATGTCATCATTGTTGTCTCTCTACCTCATCACTCTCAAAAACCCTCATTACACTGCACCTCCATATTACAGTCATGTCACATACAGCAAAGAACAATAACAGAGGATACTTTTTGTGGTTGAATTCTGGGGCCTACCGACTTATCCAAACAGTGGAATGGTTGCCTGAGAACACTACTGGTCTGCTCAGTGAATTCTCAACACTCGGCAATCAAACTGTGGGTTAATAAAGCTGACTGAGGCTTGGTTTGGCCACGGAGGTGTGGTTTCTTAAAAGTTAGATTAGTTTATTCCCTGGTAGTCAACTTCACAATTATTCTTTCGATGAAAGATTAATGCAATGCAGAAGTATTCATGCCAATTGCCACAAAAACTGGCACGGCATTTTTCACTTGTTGCTGATGATTGCATATCAGTTGCTCATTAATCAAGAAGAACTCTTTTAAATTTATAAAGCGCCTCACAGATTGGGTGGATGAGGCAACAAAGCACTTAAGTCAGTTTGTGGCAGAGTGAATCAAGAGCCCTTCTCATTGGTTCCAATCTCCACTGACGAAGAGATTAACAAAGCTTGTTGCAGAAAAACGTGACATCAGTGCATCTATGAACTGGAGATTAACTAACGTTATTGATAAATCTGTGATAACCTGAAGAAATGTTCAATGACTGACTGCAGCAGGCCATAAAATACAAGCTATAGGGTTTAATATAGGTCATGTATATGACAAACTTTCTAGAAAGCACAGTCTTAAAGTATATTCTTGCCAGTGTACTGTACATATATTAGCTTGGGTCTGTATACTTTGTGGGAAAGGCAATGTTTCCTCTAAATGTGTTTCCTTTTATTTACTCTCCTGACAATGTCAACTGTTCTTGCTTCTTCCACTAATTCCTTCTCCATGCTCTCTCACTGAATGGAATTGCCAGAAGGAATCCAGGAAGCCAAAACTGCATTCTTAAAAAAAAATCTTTAAATCTTCAAAACCTTGTATATTAATCGTTGAATTTCAAAATATTCTAACACCTAATACAAATAAATGCCATGTAAATCTTTGAAGTACTTGAGATAAAAGCAGGCAAGGAAACCTTTAAATCACAAAATGTTCATCTCCTAGCTATTAACGCATTGTCCACGGAAATAGCCAGGAGCAATGCAGATAAACACAAAAATTGCATTAATCAGACTCCAATATTCATAAAATAATGAAGTCCTGCTTACTTGCCATGATTCTATTGTACAGCATGGGCAGCCTCAATCTTCCCAATTTTCATCTTACTTTTAGAGGCAAACGGTGATGGATGAAATAAAAAACCACCTTCTGTGTCTGGCTATTCAGTGACATTCAACTCTGATTCTCTGAGTGTGAAAGAAAGTATATTTTCCAGATTACAGGAGATGTTGGCCCATTTGTGAAAGTTACATTGTGTCAGGAATACGAATTCAGAGTGCCAGGAGACAGCCAAAAACGTGTAATGGGTTCACAGCCCAATTCAAACCCGTCCTTTTCCAAGGTCCAAATATGTAATTTTGTTTTTGTTTTAGTAACTAGCAATCAGGATTCTAAATGATAGATGGTTTTTCCTCTACCTACCTTAGCTGAAAGCTTGTGGAGTTCAAGCTGAAATCAGCAAACTTAGCACAGACAAAAGAAACTTAGAACCTTCTTATTCCTTTTGAGTTTAAACGAGCCACTGCATTCATCCACCTAGCCATCAGAAAACATGCCATTTGGTTTTAAATCATTGTAACAGTATCGTTAAGTAATTGTTTCAAGTTTTGTCTGTTTATTTGGTCATTTATTACTAGATTTCAAGACAATCTTGACTGTTGGTTTCAGGTATTTGTACCATTCACAAATTATATTGGCAATCTTTTTGTGTCAATTATTGTACTTCAAACTGGGTCACATAACATCCAAACTTTGAGGCACTGTGTGGCTACATAAGGCTCAAACAAATGGGCTCACGATGCTAGCAACACGTTTTCAGCAGGAACTGCACAGGAAGCTATCCAGTAAATGCGTACACTTCACAGCCACTTACAACCCATATGGCAGCAGTAGGTCTCAAACTAGTGTGTAAAGCAGATACGAAGGATTTTGAATTCCAAACTCATAAAGGTAAACATGCATGGAGGACACAGGCTCCACACAGCTCTATTTCTCCAGCTCTTTTTTCAAAGGGATAATTGGCTATTGTTAACTCAGATTAATTGGGGCATTGTTATTCCTGAGGGCTGGTGTAATTGCGTTTGTCATTGGTGTTTTCTACATATTCATGAAATTAAAATAATCTGTCTACAATGGTCTACTTTTTCTGGGTGATTCAAAACCTTGTTGCTTTCTCACAGGGCTGATTTGGCAGCATTGCCTCTGGGAATTCAACATGGCTGGGTGAATGTAGAAAGGTCTCACAGAGTTGGATAGGCTGTTGTAAGACAGAAGACGAGGTAGGGAAACAGTTTTCAGCAAAAGGCCTCATCGACTATATATTTTCAGGGAGCAATTCGTCTACTGCAATGTCATAAACAAACAATATTTGAAATGTGAGATAACAAGGTGTAGAGCTGGATGAACACAGCAGGCCAAATGCATTTCTGAAGAAGGGTCTAGGCCCGAAACATCAGCCTTCCTGCTCCTCTGATGCTGTTTGGCCTGCTGTGTTCATCCAGCTCTACACCTTGTTATCTCAGATTCTCCAGCATCGGCAGTTCCTACTATCTCTGAAATATTTGAAATGCCTTCACTACACAAAAGACGTTTGTGAAAAGAAAGATTGCCAATGGTTACAGCCCAAAATGGATGAAAAACTGCCAGTGTTAATGAGCTGTGAGTTCAGATTGCACTGTTGACAGCGCTGATGATGAGTAAAATATGATTCAAAAGGATGAGAACTGACTGACACTGATTGATGATTGTAACGGGATAATAGGGGTGTAGCAAATTAAGCAGTGAATTTGGTAGGATATATGACTTGAAGTTGAATTCATCCACCCTTTGGCAAGATGGTTAAACTTCTTTCTACTTCTTAGAACGACATACTTGATATTAGCCTCTGCTATTACTTGTTTTCACTGTCTCCTCAGGGCCTGTCTAGAGGCTCCCTTGCCCCATTGTAAATATTGGTTTTGCTCCACATTTTGCATCGAGACTTCCTGCTCAATGACAGATAATCTTGGTGCACACTCCATCACATTTTTCATCACTTACACAAATTGCAGAGGACAAAATCAGTTTCCAAGGACGCCTACTATCTCCTGCAGCCACAATACTCTTCCCATTTAAGATTTGCAGGCTACCTTTATATAGCACTCACAATGTCAGGTTCCTAAATGCAGACAAAACAAAACTGCATAAGTGGTGCTGGCTGCACACAGCATTCCTTTAAAACTGCAGGCAACACAAATTTGCCATGCTGCCTGCAGCACAATGAATAACCATGGGTTAATTGTGTACCACAATATTATTTTTAAGGGTGAAACCATTTAACTGCCTATATTTCTGTCGTGTGGTCCTAATGTTCTTCACAATTTGACTGGTGTGAAGCGGAGAATGCCAGCAGGTAACACAGAAAGTCGCTTTCTTTGACTTGATTGAATTTTTTATCCAGTCATGCTCAAGATTGCAGCCCAAGGGTATAATTTTTTTTCTCTCTGCACTAGAATGCCCTCCCATTGTTTTAAATGAGGAAACAGTAATGGAGTGAAGCTACAGTGGAAATGAATGTTAACTTGCAACAACACCGCCACAATTATCTACCACAATGTTAGGTCGTGTCCTGCTGAATTTTGTTTTACTGACTGCAACCAACTAGCAGCTACAAAACAGCTGTTTGTGTGTGTTTTAAGACAATGTGAATGTTGCTGCCATGGACCACTTACAAATGTAAAATGTCACTGTTATCGAGTAATGACAAAGGTACACGTAATTACAGTTGTGGAGCTTTCATGTTTGAGGGAACAGTTGCAAAACTGGTGCCCGAGTAAAATTCTGACAGTTCATAAGCTATCCCCAATGTCCAGGAACGGCAGGGAGGAGCATTCACTGGAAAACAGGAATCCTATCAAAGGGAACTAACCTATTAGAATAGGTCATAAATTTCTGAGCATAAGACTGAAGTCCTTGATTAGAATCATAGAGTCATAGAGATGTACAGCACGGAAACAGACCCTTTGGTCCAACTTGTTAACTCCGACCAGGCATCTGAAATAAATCTAGTCCTATTTGCCAGCATTTGGCCCATATCCCTCTAAACCTTTCCCAATCATATACCCATCCAGATGCCCTTTCAAATGTTGTAATTGTACTAGCCTCCACCACTTCCTTTGGCAGCTCATTGCATAAACAGACCACCCTCTGTGCCCCTTAGGTCCCGTTTATATCTTTCCCATCTCACCTTAAACCTACGCCCTCTAGTTTTGGATGCCCACATCCCGGGGAAAAGACATAGAACATAGAACATAGAACATTACAGTGCAGTACAGGCCCTTCGGCCCTTGATGTTGCGCTGACCTGTGAAACCAATCTGAAGCCCATCTAACCTACACTATTCCATTATCATCCATATGTTTATCCAACGACCATTTAAATGCCCTTCAAGTTGGTGAGTCCACAACTGCTGCAGGCAAGGCATTCCATGCCCTTAGTACTCTCTGAGTAAAGAATCTACCTCTGACATCTGTCCTATATCTATCACCCCTCAATTTAAAGCTATGTCCCCTCGTGCTAGCCGTCACCATCCGAGGAAAAAGGCTCTCACTGTCCACCTTACCCAATCCTCTGATCACCTTGTATGTCTCTATTAAGTCACCTCTTAACCTTCTTCTTTCTAATGAAAGCAGCCTCAAGTCCCTCAGCCTTTCCTCATAAGACCTTCCCTCCATACCAGGCAACATCCTGGTAAATCTCCTCTGCACCCTTTCCAATGCTTCCACATCCTTCCTATAATGCAGCGACCAGAACTGTACGCAATACTCCAAGTGCGGCCGCACCAGAGTTTTGTACAGCTGCAACATGACCTCACGGCTCCGAAACTCAATACCTCTACCAATAAGACCTAACACACCTTACGCCTTCTTAACGACCCTATCAACCTGGGTGGCAACTTTCAGGGATCTATGCACATGGACACCGAGATCTCTCTGCTCATCCACACTACCAAGAATCTTGCCATTAGCCCAGTACTCTGTATTCCTGTTACTCCTTCCAAAGTGAATCACCTCACACTTTTCCACATTAAACTCCATCTGCCACCTCTCAGCCCAGCTCTGCAGCTTATCTATGTCCCTCTGTAACCTGCAACATCCTTCCGCACTATCCACAACTCCACCGACTTCAGTGTCATCCGCAAATTTACTAACCCATCCTGCTACGCCCTCATGCAGGTCATTTATAAAAATGACAAACAGCAGTGGCCCCAAAACAGATCCTTGTGGTACACCACTAGTAACTGAACTCCAGGATGAACATTTCCCATCAACCACCACCCTCTGTCTTCTTCCAGCTAGCCAATTTCTGATCCAAACCACTAAATCACCCTCAATCCCATGCCTCCGTATTTTCTGCAATAGCCTACCGTGGGGAACCTTATCAAACGTTTTACTGAAATCCATATACACCACATCAACGGCTTTACCCTCATCCACCTGTTTGGTCACCTTCTCAAAGATCTCAATAAGGTTTGTGAGGCACTACCTACCCTTCACAAAACCGTGTTGACTATCCCTAATCAAATTACTCCCTTCTAGATGATTATAAATCCTATCTCTTATATTCCTTTCCAACACTTTACCCATAACCGAAGTAAGGCTCACTGGTCTATAATTACCAGGGTTGTCTCTACTCCCCTTCTTGAACAAGGAGACAACATTTGCTATCCTCCAGTCTTCTGGCACTATTCCTGTAGACAATGACGACATAAAGATCAAAGCCAAAGGCTCTGCAATCTCCTCCCTAGCTTCCCAGAGAATCCTAGGATAGATCCCATCTGGCCCAGGGGACTTATCTATTTTCACACTTCCCAAAATTGCTAACACCTCCTCCTTATGAACCTTAACCCTATCAATGCCTCTCATGATTTTATAAAACTCCATAAGGTCACCCCTCAGCCTCTGACACTTCTGGGAAAATAGCCCCAGCCTATTCAGCCTCTCCCTATAGCTCAAATCCTCCAACCCTGGCAACATCCTCTTAAGTCATTTCTGATCCCTTCTAGTTTCCCAACACCCTTCCTTTAGCAGGGAGACCAGAATTACACGCAATATTCCAAAACTGGTTGAGCCAATGTCGTGTACAGCTGCAACATGACCTCCCAACTCCTATAGTCAAAGCAGTGACCAATAAAGGCAAGCGTACCAACCACCTTCTTCACTATCCTATCTACCTGCGACTCCACTTTCAAGGAACTATGAGCCTGCATTCCGAAGTCTCTTTGTGCAGCAACACTCCCCAGGACCTTACCGCTAAGTATTTAAGTCCTGCCCTCATTTACCTTTCCAAACTGCAGCACATCACATTTATCTAAGTTAAACTCCACCTGCCACTCCGCAGCCCATTGGCCCATCTGATCAAGATCTCATTGTACTCTGAGGTAACCTTCTTCGCTGTCCACTACATCTCCAATTTTGATGTCATCTGCAAACTTCCTAACCATACCTACAGTCACATCCAAATCATTTATTACAAGATAATGCATGGCTTAGAAAGGGTGGACGCTGGGAAGTTTTTTGACTCTGTTATCCCACTTGTCTCACAGTGTCTAGCTCAAACATTCTATAGTTGCAGTACTGTCTCAGTTAGATATCTAAAGTCAGTGTGTTCTGGATGATTAATGAGCAGCTTGCCCAAAAACAAACAACTGCAGTAGAATGTATTCTCCATTTCCTAGCCTTCTCATATAAACAAAGCATACATCCTAAAGAGAACAACATAATGTAATGATCCTGGCATTATCAAACAACATACCTGTAGTCCCTGTCCATCCACAGTGACAGAGTTAGCTCTTTGAATTTTGGTGCGCTCCTCTGATTTTTTTGTTTGTTGGGAACTATCATCTCTTTTCTTCACAGTAGATTGTCTTTCCTATTATTAAAAACAAAGACAGTGGAATCTCTAAATATTTCATTTCTTAGTAACAACACCACGGATTATGAGAAGTTGCACTTATTCAGGTTGAATTGTCCATCATTAACTTGCAACATTTCTGCCATTTTAACAAGATTGTTGCAGCTCATCTGATGTCATCATGGACAACTGGAATATCCCCTATAATGGCTGCTCAATCAGTTACAACCTGGTGATAAGCTAACTCTACACAAGCTTTTCTATCTCATCTGTAATGTTGCCACGGAATGTTTCTGACCTCAAGAGAGGTGCAATAAGATCTCCTGAAATAAGGAATTTCTAAATATTAAAAACAGCTTGAGTTAGATTTGCACTTTTCAGCTTTAATCAATTGACTACAACTGAAGTTATTTTAAATATTTAGATATTGCAGACATTCTTCTTTACTTTGGCTCAACATTCAGTCCATTACACTACATGGGCTCCAAACTTTAATACCATGAACGTACACTTTAGTGCTGACCCCATTGAGTTTATGCAGGGAACCTTATCTGCATTGACTCAGCAGCCATCATTACCGCACGTCTGGGAGTGCTCACCTCTTCCATGCTGCCAGACATTCCAGAGGTCAGTCACCATTATCAGAACTGGTCCAGTCTTCTTCCATTCCTCCCCAACCCCTATGCATTTTCCAACTTAGGATCGGAGTTCACAAACCAATCCACAAAATAAAACATTTTTGGTCATTGCATTGAGTATAGGAATTGAGAGGTCATGTTGTGGCTGTGCAGGACTTCGGTTAGGCCATTTTTGGAATACCGCATGCAGTTCTGGTCTTCCTGCTACAGTAAGGATGTTGTGAAACTTGAAAAGGTTCAGAAAAGTTTTATAAGGATATTGCCAGGATTGGAGGGTTTGAGCTATAGGGAGAGTCTAAGTAGGCCGGGGCTATTTCCCTGGAGCGTCAGAGGCTGAGGGGTGACCTTAGAGAGTTTTATAAAATCATGAGGGGTATGGGCAGGATGAATAGGGGTGGGGTGGTTCAAAACTAGAGGGCCTAGGTTTCAGGTGAGAGGAGAAAGATTTCACGCAGAGTGTGATGCATGTATGGAATGAGCTGCCAGAAGAAGTGGTGGACACTGGTACAATTACAACATTTAAAAGGCATTTGGATGGGTATATGAAAAGGAAGGGTTTAGAGGGATATGGGCCAAATGCTGGCATATGGGACTAGATTTATTTTGGATATCTGGTCAGCATGGATGAGTTGGAGCAAAGAATCTGTTTCCATGTTATATATCTCTGTGACTAAGAAGAAAACATAGCACAGTTTTTGAAGCTCCAAGTGGCTTCCTTAGCCTATCACACTCTAGCGAAGCCTATCATGTTCAAAATACACAGAAACAGGAGGCAAATTCATCTAAGGAAATGAAAGGCATCCTGATCATGATCTTGTGTTTGTGGTATTTTACCATGTTTGCAGTGGGAAAAAAAATGATGTATTGGCCCATATTCACACAAATCATGGCTTTGAAAGGACTCTGCAGATATTTAAAAATGGCAGGCAGGATCCGATTCCTGCTTCCATTCCCAGTCCCCCTAATTTTGGACAACACAGAGTAAGGATGTGTGTCATGAACCTGTGTTCTGACCTGGCCAGATGTGTTGCTGGGTAAGAATCTTTTAGATTCAGTGCTTTTTGTGAAGTCAGGCCAACTTTTCCATGATTCATGGTTCACAGGTCTTAAAGGATTTATGAATCATAGTCTGAATTTGAAGATCTTTAGAAAGATATGCTCATAGGACTTCCCCATGCTTCTTCCTTGCAAATTTTTGTCCTCCTCCACCAATGGCCCTTACAGCCCACACATTACCTCAATGCATGTTCAGGCTGTCACTCGTCAACAGCAGAATGAGAATACTTATTCACTAAACTGAGTGGAGAACAAATAATGGTAGACTAGCGAGGATGCTGCAGGACGTTTGGTTAAGAGGTGAGAATCTCAAAAACAAATTAAGGATGGAGAGGAAAAAGACAGAGGAAAAAATCAGCTTTGACCAAAGAGACTCAAAATTCTGAAAATGTTAAGAACGCCTAGGAGACAGGAGCATTGGGTTTTCAGGGGCATTAGAAAATGCTGAAGTCTGAACAAAGGCTTGGTGGAGATTAGTGGGCCGTAAATATGCTATTATGGGATGTATTATATTGAATCCCATTCAAGGCTCCTATAATAGTCTGTGATGTCATTGAAGGAAAAGCACACACTAATGCAATCTGAGAGTTTTAAAGAAAGTGACATTGAAGAAAGTTGGTGGAAAAGAATGTTTTTATATCTATAAACATGTTATAATAAATTTAACAATTTATAGCCAGCAATTTTTGAAAGTTATTGGAACTACTCCAATCCAACAACATAATAATATAGATGTGGTGGAACTAGCAACAAAATTTGCTGAAGATTCTAAAGAATTAGCACAGTCATAGAACAACACAGCATAGAACAATGCCATTCAGCTCATCATGTCTGTGCACACTCTGAAAGAGCTATCTAATAACCCCCACTCTCCTACTCTCTTTCCAAATACCTCAGTTAAATACTTCAAGTCATGATTTAATTCTGTCTGAAAGTTTCTCGCCAATCTGCTTCCAACATCCTTTTATGCAGGTATGCATGTTAAATTTTAAGATACAGTAGTTTGTTCTCCGATATGTTAATCATTTGAATCACCAAAACAGTGAAATACACAAATTTTACCAAGATAAAGAAAGGTTCGTGCATTCAAAATTACCAGCCACTTTATTGAAAAAAAAGTTTTGATCTGATCTCATCCCTGTGACCCTCTTCCAATTGGTGACATCACAGCCAGGTTGTGACATATGGTGTTGGATCTCAATGCATTGGAGTGGGGGGACAGTGCTGGTAGTGTGTTGCTGGTGTTGGGAAAGGGTGTTGTATGTAGTCTGACAAACATGATATCCAGTCTAAGAGAATTCTTGAATGTGTTGGTATTATCATTTAGTTCATATAATTGAGTGCTAACTGATATGCCACTTGGAATTGTGTATAATTGCGTAATGATCATAGATCCTCAGAATGTTTCATCAGTTTCCTCCAGATACTCTAACATAGATGTTGATGACAATTTAAACTGCTTGCAGAGAGAAGATAATACAAAACATTCATGACCTTGGTCAGGTGGGCAAATGGGCCGAGGAGCGGCAGATGGATTTTAATTTAGATAGGTATAAGGAGTTGCATTTTGGTGGGGCAAATGAGGGCAGGGCTTAGAACGTGACACATAGATATAGAACTGGAGACCTACGTGTGGAAAGAGGCCATTCAACCCAACAAGTCAACACCGCCCCTCCGAAGAACATCCCACCCAGACCCATTCCCCTACCCCTGCATTTCCCAAATCTAATCCAACTAACCTAAACATCCCCAGGCACAATAAGCAATTTAGTATAGCCAGTCCACCTACCCTGCGCATCTGTGGACACTGAATGGAAAGGTCCCAGGGAGTGTTGTCAAGCAAAGAGACCTTGAGGTGCAGGTTCATAGTTCCTTGAAGGTGAAGTCACAGGCAGACAGGGTGGTGAGGAAGGCATTTGGCATGCTTGCCTTTATTGGTCAGTGCATTGAATACAGGAGTTGGGAGGTCATGTTGCAGCTGTACAGGACACTGATTATGCCACTTTTGGAATACTGCACTCAATTCTGCTTTCCCTGCTATAGGAAAGATGTTGTAAAAACTTGGAAGGGTTCAGAAAAGATTTACAAGGATGTTGCCAGGGTTGGAGGGTTTGAGCTAAAGGGAGAGGCTGAATAAGCTGGGACTATTTTCTCTGGAGTGGCAGAGGCTGAGGGATGACCTTATGGAGGCTCGTAAAATTGCAAGGGGCATGGATAAGGTGAATAGTCAATATCTTTTTTTTAGTGTAGAGGAGTCCAAAACTAGAGGTCATAGGTTTAAGGTGAGAGGAAAGATTTAAAAGGGACTTAAGGGGCAACTTTTCTTGCAGAGGGTGGTGAGTGTATGGAATGAACTGTCAGAGGAAGTTGTAGATGCAGGTACAGTTACAACATTTAAAAGACGTTTGGACAGGTACAAGAATAGGCAACATTGAGCAGGATATGGGTTGAACGCAGGCAAGTGGCGCTAGTTTAGTTTGGGAAACTCGGTCAACCTGGAAGAGTTGGACCTGAGGGTCTGTGTGACTCTATGACTCTTAGGTGTGACTTGTGATACACATGTATCTATTTAACATCATGTATTGCAAGTTTTCACGGTTGGTTTCCAGCTTAATAAGAAACACAATTTTTTTCTGTGTATCTGAAATCAATAAGTGCCACGGAAGCACTTCAGTGGCCATGGTGAATTCTGTAAGAATTCTTCACGCACAGTTAACAGATTTTTAAATTCACCTTTGATTATTGTACGACGCAATAAATGTAAATAATGTGGCCTCTAGGTCTATTAGAGATTTCTGGAATTTGTTTCTCTTTCAAGCTTTGAGGAAATACCCATAACTTAGACAGCATTTTTGTTTTATTCCAACTGTGGCTTTGAGCAGTCCAGTGAGGCCATTTATTAAAGATGCTTACTTAGACCAGTGGTCCTAAAATAGGAGGGATACAGTGAAACTTGATTATCTAACAATCAACTCAGACCTAGTTTCAGACCAGAGGTGTTTTGAATAAAACTGTGAACAGGTTTCTTGAAAATGAGTATATTGCTGAGCTGAGGATATGAATATCTCCATCATCATTTTATAAATTAAAACAAGTAACTTAAATTTATTGTGGTGTTAGAGACAGGGATTATTAGCAAAACCTCCCCATTTTTACTGTACAAGTGATGTCTTTGGCAACTATACAGTGTGTTGTTTTGTGTACTGTACCAGGGCTGTGCTTTGGATACTGTACAAAAGCTGATATTTTTTTCTTTCATTGTATATTTGAGAGTTTTAGGATTGATGGGGTTATATTTACACTACATGTTTAAAAATAATTGAAAATGTATTAAGTACATAGTTCAGTTGATTCTATTTTTTCATTTCTTTTGTTAATAGACCTCTATTGTATTGTTAAACAAATCTTCAAATCTTCAGCATTGTGTACTTAGGTTTCAGCAGAGATCACATTGTTAAAATCAAAACAAAACAAAATATGATCTATCAGACCAGGTTTCAGTCTGGGATCTGGCATCAGCTAGAAAGGTAACAAAACGCTCAGTTAGTTTAATGATTTCAATTGTCAAAAACCCTAAAAGAAAATCAACAATGCCTCATAATTAAAATTGAAAACTAAAATGAGAAATTGTAAAGCATTTGAGAAGAAACAATTAAGGTTTGGGCTATATTGAGCTATCTCCCCCTGCGGTGGGAAGAACAAGTGGTGACTTTGACAAGAAAATTAATACAGGTATGCAAAATGTGTGCTACAAAAATTAATTGTACCAGAAGCTGCAGCATGGAAAATACAGAAAAAAATCTTGGTCATCTGGATCGAAATCAAAACCAGCATAATGTGTCCCTGATTTTGATGATCATCTAAGTGAAAGCTGAAAGCTTGCATGACAACTTGACAAAAATAGGTACAAAGTTCATAATCAGTAAGTCAAAGTTGAGTTGACCATTGATGTGCAAATTACCAACATCCCTTAAAAAAAACCTACAGGGCAAGCAACTCATTTTGCTATTGAAGTCGCTGAAAAATCCCTTGGTTTATTCCAAGAACCTTATCAAAGGAGGTGGCAACTCACGAAAACAAGTCTTCAATTGTTGTTGGAACATGGGTTCATTAGAAGTGAAAAATCACTTAACATTTCTGCTAACTGGAAATATTGCACACAATTTCAAGTTTCAGCCATTAGTGGTGTACCAGATGGAAACACCAAATACTTTGAAGGGATATTCTAAACAACATCTGTGTGTTATTTAGCAATCAGATCAAGGCATTTAAATGACTGAGGTACTCTTTCGAGAATGGTTTTCCCTTTATTACATCCCTAATTGGAAAGAATATCATGCCGCTACTACATGTTATTGCTGATCTTAGTTTCAGCCTATCAACCTTAATGCTTTATCAGAAAATGTCAAAGTAAATTTTTGTCTCCAACACAACTTCATTGCTATAGCCAATGAATTATGGGAAATGCAGGCAATCAAGTCTTCTTATCTACACTGTACCGTCTCCCAACTTATCAAGGAAACCTATAGCTATGCTAAAAATCAGGGAATGTTGGTGTGTCTATCATTTTTTTTGAGTATCAACAATACTGCCAATTCATGAGGTGAAAGTATGATCAGTGCCTGCCAAAATAAAAACCTGCCCCAAATGTGTTATCAACTTGAGAAGATTTGACAATGTCATCCCCAAAGTTTGTTGCAGAAAAGTTGGCTCTGAAAAGGTAGAAAAGCTGACATGGCAGAATTGCATTTGTCCCACACAGAACAACTATCAAAGACAACAAGCTGGAGAAAAGTGAACTGGTGAAACACCACCTCTTTTAACGTGAACATCAAAACAATCATCAAAGGCTTTTTCAACTTGAAGATGGAACCATAACTCTTTATTGACACAATGCTAACAGTGAACATAGCTCCAAACAGGCAATCAATGATGACATTAACTGTCACAAACTTTATCAACACAAGAAAAAGTGTTGCCCAAATATTTTTGAACACATGTTTTAAGATCTGATATTAACTCCACCACTTGCTACCTCTACAAGCGATTTCCACAACCATCACAGGTGAGCACTATCTTCTTTAAAATGTATATCCTTTTTAAGTTTAGAAATGCATGTCTTACAAAATTATTTCATTTAGTAATGTACTGCAGATTGTATTCCATTTCAATTTCTGATGCCTCTAATGCTTGATTTTCTCCTGATGAAGAAATGTCCAGTACTCTCAGTTTATAACTAATTCACTGAACATTATTGAAACACTATTTTCTTTCAAGTTGCACTTTAAGAATGTGAATAGGATAAGTGAGGAGTTAACTGTGGATGGGATTGTCCACAGATGCTTAAAAGGAAGAATCATTGGGGTGACATTATAAGTGGAAGCCCACATTAAAACTCAGGTCTGGAAGGGAGCAAAAGACTTCATTCAGGATGTTGCCACAATATTTCAAATGCACACTAGATTGCTACTTCTTTACAGGCTTTCTCTTTACAGTTTATATTTGTGCATTCACTGTTTTTCTATCTTACCTTTTCATTTTAAACTATTTTAATGTCTCTGTGTTACATGGATCCTGAGGACACTGGTGAACTTCAAAAAAAAGCCACAGAGAGTGAGAAGTAGATTCGTTCTAAACACTGGAAGAGAAGCCTGAAAATTTGAAAAGATCATGGACAGCGAGAAATGGCTTCACACTGAAAACAGCACTAAGAAAGGTCAATTATGATTTCAAAAATACCATCTCAGGAAATCTAAATTTAGTGGTTGGCAAGAAGCTGCTGTTAAGGAGTGAATCCAAACAGCTCAAAACTGAAAAATGAACTATCTATGAAAGAAAGGCAGCAAGGATTTCATGAGTGCCCACTAGCAAAAGGGAGGTAAAACTAAACCGAGTCAAAGTGCAATAAACTACGACTGTAAAGTCAAAGAAAAAAAAAAATAAATGCTGTAAAATCAGGTTACTCTATAATAAGTTTATATTTATGCCAAGCGTAACAAATAAATTCCAGAGTTACAGGATGACAAATCTGTGGGGACAAGGGGAATGTTAATCCTGTGGTATATGAGAAGTCATGGACTTATTAGTCATTGTCCGAGATAAACACATCTCAGAAAGTGTCACCGGTCGAGTGTCCAGTATGCCTTGAATGCGGAATGATTTTTAAAAAGGACAAAGTTAAGGGCACTTAGATATACCATGGCTGCATGTTGACCAAGACCGGCAACTGAACACTCAAAGTTATTCAACATTGAGTCAGGGCAGGACAAGAAATATGTGCAGGACAATGTTTGGAATCTGCTTGGGTGGTACTAAGAAACAGCAAAGGCATTTACTACTGTTATTTATAGGCTTCCAAACGATAATACTGTTGAGGATCATGGTATAAATCAGGAGATTAGACAAACATGTAGCACATGCAATACAATAATCATAGGTGAATTCAATCTGCATGTAGACCGCATTAGGCAAACAAACATTAAAGCTGTAAAGGAAGAATTTCTGACCTCTCAGTGATCGATTTTTAGAGCAGCATGTTGAAAAGCTAACTACAGTACAGGCTATTTTGGATCTATTTCATATAATGAAAAAAGCTTATTCATAACCTTGTAGATGAAAATTTAGGAATAAGTAACCAGAACATGATTAAAATTTACAATATGTTTGGAAGTGAGGTATCTGTAGCAGGTGTGTTAGATTTGAATAAGGGATATTATGAAATGATGAAATAAAAGTTAGCTGAGCTGTGTAATAACATCAAATTTGCTGGGTTAGCCAAAATTAATTTAAATAAAATGAGGAAGGAGAAACACAAAGCCTGGAGATGACCAAATAATTAGAAAAGTCACTGGTTTAAATACATTTCTATGTTTTGCTGAAGCAATGTGAATGTGTTTATATCAAGTACTATAACTCAGCACGAATGAACTATGACATTAGCTCAGGAAAACACAGGTTTTGTTTAGAATGGACACAATGATTCAGATGCGATAATATGGACTATTTATCAGCTGAATTTGTGATTTCCATATAATAGCACGGTGTAACTATCACACAGTTGACTGTACGACACAGTGTGAGTAAACTAAAGCTGAGGTCAAAGTTCGTTGAAGTCCAAGAAATAAGCTTCTTTCCAAGTAGACAAAAGCATGGCCTAATGAATTAATTGATCAAACCAATGAGGAAATGTGACAAAGTTGTGATGTTTGCCAGTGGGCAAACTGATCATTTGCTGGAGACCGGACAGTGTAAAAATTTGAACATGGCAGATTTGTATGAAAATAGGATATAAGGAAGGCTTGTCTCACAGCACAGATAGCTTTGAATGAGAGTCTTCTGATCTGTGCTTGAAGGTTGGAACACAGCAGGTTGATCACCTATTCTGGTCTGATCCTTGGACAGGTCCATGTAAATGGGCTCACTAGTGATTGTAAGCAGTGGACGGGTAAGATTTTTGCACTACATTTTGTAGCATACTTTGCTTTAACCAATAACATTGAGTTTATTCTGTTGTTAGAACTGCTTTGGGTTATTGATATCCAGAATACATGTGACAGACCAAAAGTAGGAATAAAACCCGACAGCTGAATTGTGAAAATACATTAAAAGACATGACCATATGCAGGCAATGGTCAGTCCTTTAAAAGCTATTAAATAGCTTACAGCAACTTTACATTCCTTCAAGGTCCAAAAACGCAAAAATAATCAAACAAATATGGCGGACAAAGGAAGTTAAGGATTGCGTTAGATTAAAATAATAGGCTTAAATAATGACCAGATATAATAAATCTGAGGATTGGAAAGTTATTAAAGAGTACAGCAAACGAGGGCCATAAAACCGATAAGGGAAGGAAGAATAGAATATGAATTCAAGAAGCAAAAAGAACAAAAATAGACTGTAAAAAAACTTCTATACGTGTAAAAAGGGAATGTTTAGCTAAGGTAAATGTGAGTCACAGAGACAGGAAAATTTATTGTGGGAAACAGAGAAGTATCAGAAACTAAATGAATATTTTGTGGCTGTTTTCATTGAGGAAAACACAAGAAATCTCCTAGGAGTACAGATCTAAGTGATTAGCAATAATGAGAAGTTGAAGGAAATTGTATTGGAGAAATTAAAGGGGCTAAAATTCATAAATCCTGTGTACCTCCCAGAGAGTTGCAGTAGGTAGCTATGGGGATTGTTGACACATTGGTGATTATTATCCAAAATTCTATAGATTCTGGAATGATCCTTACAGATTGAAAGCTTGAAAATGTCCCCAGGCCATTTAAAAAAAGGAGCAAGGGAAAATACAGGGAACTGCAGCCCTGTCAGCCTCATATCAGTAGTAGTGAAATTGCTAGAATCTATCATAAAGGGTGTAATAAATAGACACTGTAGGGTAGCTTTGTTGCCATCATCTTTTCAAATAAGAATCAAAGAAGGTCTAGCACGGTAGAGTAAAACCACGTGCTAGTCAAATAAGACAACGCTCTTGACTTAACAAGGTGCAGTTTATTCCAAATGAGCAACTAAGCAGAAGTTTTGTTTTATTCATTCACAGAATGTGGGCATCATTCAGCTATCTCGACATTTATTGCCTGTGAGAAGGTGACGGTGAGGTTCCTTTTAAAACTGCTGTGGTGTCGTGTAGATATACCCACAATGCTGTTTGGAAGAGAGTTCCAGGGTTTTGTCCCAGTTAAAGTGAAGGAACGGTGGTACATTTCCAAGTAAGGCTGTTGTACATAGCTTTGAGAGGGCTTTCAGGTGGTGGTGCTCCTATGCATTTGTGCCCTTGTCCTTCTAGATGGTAGAGTTTTTAGTCTGGAAGGTCCTGTTGGAAGAGCCTCGGTGAGTTGTTGCATCTTGTAAATATATTGTGGCCAACCTCAGTGAGAGGAAAAGCCTGACGTCTTACACAGGATACATGTTTCTCTCCATTGCCTGGACCAGTCAGATCAGAACCTCAGCATTCGTGTCTGTGAAGTACGAGAGCAGCTTTTCACCCAGAACCAGCCACACTCTTGACTGGAGGGAACGGCAGCTTTAACCCAGCAGCAGAACCCTATCATCCAATGGTCTTAGAGCTGAAGAAACTCTCAAGGAGGATGAGTGTTGCATGCAGATTGAAGGAATCTGACCATTTTCAGATTTTGCAGTCAGTCTTCATTGGTAGCACCTGTGCTGCAGGACCAGTCAATGATGGCCACCCCTCCAATGACGCAGTTAGATTAGTCACAGGAAGGGAACCCATGAGTCCCTGTCTAACGAGGCTGACCTCCATAGTCCTTATAGCCATGTTGCCAAAGACTTGAGCAGACTGCCTCCAGTTCCTTCCTGGCATATTGAATGGAAGTGCATATTTACAGGACACCGTGTCATTAGACTGAAGTGGCTCACTGTGATGTGTTACTCATGGTTACAGATCAGAAAATTGTCTTTTACGAATGCTATATTCATGTCTTTGGTTTTATGCAATGATTTGCATGCAGTTTATGTATTGATATCAAATGCTTTTCGCAACATACAGAGTAGTTTTCTGGTTCTGAAAGTTTACGATCGAGAGAGTGCAGCTAGTAAGTCTTTTCTTCATGGTAGTTTTATTGAGATGGATGTTGGCATGGTTACTGTTTACGTGAAGTCTCAGAGTTAATCTAGTGCCAGACATATATTCTGTCAGGAACTCAGGGGCCCCTACAGCTGAGCTGTTGCTAGATCAATCAGTCCTCTACAACAATGGTGTCTTGCATGGATTCTTTGTCACAGCTTTGCACCTATCTATGGCAAATCTCTGTGGTCTAGTCTGTGGTTCTGCTTCCTGTGTCACAGAGAGCTGTGGGCTTCTTTTTCCAGCCTGCCCTGAGTTCCTAATGATAGAATACATGTCCGGCACTAGGTCAATTTTGGTCTTTTGCCTGCAATGATATGGGGCTTTCCTCGGGCTCTGTTCAAGCACCAAACCCATCTGCCACACCATGTTAAATCAGAAAGTCATTAAAAATAGGATCAGGACATTCAGCACATCAAGCCTGCTCCTCCATTCAATAAGGTCATGGCTGGTCTAATATTAGCCCTTTGTTCTGCTTTCCTGTTTATTCCCTGTAACTTTTCATTTGCTTGTCAATCAAAATTTAACAGCCTTAAATATATTCAATGACACAGTCTGCACTCCTCACAGTGGAACAAAATTCCAAAGACTAATGGTCCTTTCAGAAAATAAATAACACCTCATCTCTAAGAAATGGGAGACCCCTTATTTTTAAACTGTGTCCCTAGTTCTATAGTCTCCATGAAGCAAAATACCCTCTCAGCACTTACCCTGTCCGATCAGAATCTCATATTTGTTCAATAATATTACCTTTCAACCTTCTATTCGCCAAGTAAAAATAATAGGCCAATCCCTCCTGACAAAGGTGACTCAAACTATACATAGTACTTTAGGTGCAGTCAAATCAATATCTTGTAAAGATGAAGCATGAGTACTCTCCTTATACACTCCATCCCCTTGCAATGAACTCAATTCACATTCCTCATTACTTTCTATATCCAATTGTTAATTTTCTTGCATTGGTAGTATGCAGTGCTTGACAACCATTTGGAAGATCTCACAGTGAAGCTCTGAAGGGCTTCAACAGAAAAGTCACAGCATCAAAATCTCCTCTCAAGCGGATCTATTGTGCATTGATATTTAGTTGTAGGAATCCTTATTGGGGTTAGAAGCCAGTTCCTCAAAAGGTAGCCTTTGTTGCCCAGATGTAAACTAGGGGTTGGGAAAAAGATCTTCCCCATACATGAACTGTGGAAGCTCCCTGGAAAGCATATACTCACATGTAAGAAGTTCTTCCTATAGTCAGAGACATGCTAGACAATAACAGGAAGAGATATACCATCCAATTGATGGATTGCCTGCTCTTTCATGGATACCTTCATGGCCTTGTGGGTGCTGTCTTCGACACCCGGAACCTATAGGAAGCTACCCATTGATGCATTGTCATCTGAGCTTCTCCATTGGCAAGCTGAGGATGTCAGCCACGCTTGTGGTGACAGTATCTACAATGGCATGAGTGCATCAGAAAGCAGCTAGCTGAGATATCACACACAGGTGAACAGTAGAACTCTGACAGTGACCTTCAGTGCTACTTGCAGACCTGAAAAATGGCTGATCTTAAAAGCTAAGTCATTATTAAAGGAGGGCACCAAGGTCAGTCACTATCTCCCTGAACAGCATCAACTTCCTCCTGCACTGGCATTTGGGCATTTCCAGACAGGTAGGTTAGTCATAGACCAGCTTGCTGTGGTACACATGCCACTTCGGGTATTCCTTACTCTTTCTCCTCCTCCATCCTGGGTGCTGATCTAATACCTCCTGCTGACTCACGGCATGCAATGTTGTTGCTACTGCTGCTGTCCAAGGTGCCAAGGAGACAGAGACAGAATTCCTTTCTCACAGGGTATATTACTCAAACAAATGGAGAATTTTGGGGAAACTCAGGTCTGGCAGCTTCTGCAGATCAATTGCTCTTCTTTGTAACCATTTCTTCCAAAGAAGTCATTTCAATTCAAAATGTCAATCCTGTTTCTCTCTCCAGAGATGGTGCCAGATCTGCTGAGTTTCTCCAGTATTTTCTATTTCTAGCATCTGCAGTATTTTGCTTTTATTTGAGAGATTCCTCAAACCTGGCAACAGTCTTCCTAAGAATAGACTAATGTATGGCTAGGTGGCTGACTTTTTTCTGAAGCCTTGTTTGTTCAGGGAGTATAGCCCTGTCTCCTCTCCTCTCTTCGATACAGATTCAGGTTCTTCTCACAAACTGGTACTGCAAAAATTACCCTACTTGTTTCCAAGATTTCCAACCATTTCCCAGGGGGCTCCCACTACATTCCTGACATCACTGAGTTGGCATGTTTTCCTCAGGCTGCCAATTTCCAAGACTTCATCAAAGCATTCAAGAAGCTCGACTCCTGTCAGGGAAAAGCAGCCCATTTGATTGGCACCACATCCACAAACATCCATTCTGTCCACAACTGATGACTAGGAGCAACAGTGTGTACCATCTGTAAGATACAGTCAAGAAATTCAGCAAGGATCCTTAACTGCACCTTCCAAACCCACCACTATTTTATCTAGAATGACAAGGGCAGTAGATACATTGGAACAGTGCCACCTGCAAGTTCCCATCCAAGCCACTCACTACCTTGCCTTGGAAGTATATCACAATTTCTTCATTGTCATTGGGTCAAAATCCTGGCATTCCCTCCCCAGTGGCACTGTGGGTCTATCTACAGCACACAGACTGCAGGGCTTCATGAAGGGAGTTCACCACCAGCTTCTCAACGGCAACTAGGGATGGGCAATAAATGCTAGCCCAGCCAGAGGTGCCCACATCCAGTCCATGAATTAAAAGAAAATACTGTTCTAATATCCCTTATCAATAGTATACCCAATGACCCTCACTTAGGCTCATAATCCCCAAGCCATGCTAATGAAAATAGCCCGTGGCAGAAATATATGTGTGTGTGTGTGTGTGTGTGTGTGTGTGTGTCTGTGTGTGTCTGTGTCTGTGTAGGTGTGTGGGTGTCTGTGTCTGTGTGGACGTGGTGGTGGAGAGGTGGAATTCCAGGAATTCCAGATTCAGAAACCACCTGCCTAATTTTGTTTTAAACCATCTGATAATTGAGAACCAGCTCTGGGATGGGCAATTCCCACTCCCAGTCTTCGACTTTCTACCCAAGCAAATTAATGGAAGGTGTGGAAATTCATCCTTATGAATGGGCAAGATTCACAAGTGGAAAATGCATCATGAAATTTTCTAACGACTGATATTCTGCCCTTTGTGTGAAGCTCTGCACTAGGAGCACAAAATCATGTGAGTACCGTGATAAAGATCTGGACACATCTGGGTTTTGAATGTTCTCCAACATTCATTATTGCGATGAAAACTACGTGGTAATTCAAGTTATTGTACACTAATGAAGCTGTTCTATTATTCACACAGGTATGATCACCTTTTCATCCTATATTCAGGATCTAAGACAAATGTAACTTTACATTACTAACATACTAATTTCATTTGAAATGTCAATGCTAGCCGACTTCAGTTACTAACAGTTGTGACATGGGCTGGCTGCAAACCAAGTTAAAATTAGATACGTGGGGTACTTGGCATATCAAAGCTGGTTACAGCTAGGCTGCCTATCACTTAGTTACAGTACAAACACTTGTTTCTAGGTTTACATCTACTGCAGATGTGGCGTGGAAGAGAGAAGAAATAGCTCATTTGGATACAAATACATTTTTTTGTAATTTAGATTTAAAATTTTTCTGAGGAATTTCTACCATGACCCATACTATGGTAAGTGACAAAAACAGATTTTCTCAACAGGTGTATAAGTGATAATTATTCAAAACAATATCACAAAATGTTTGATAAAACTATGTAAGGTGGCAAAGTATATGTTTTGAAATCTTGCTCACTGAATCTAATAGAATATATGTTACCTCCAAACAAAAGCTTGCATTTTATGATTTGTTTTTTTTTCACCATGTATCCTAGTGTGATTAAGAGTCACTGAATAACTGCCAGTCATACTCATTGGGATTTATGATTAGGTGTCTCCAATTGTTAATTAAGTCCAACTAACAGCACAGCAGATAATGGTTACTTTCTTTTTACTATATAATTACAATATAATTACCCACAGGATATCAGAACTATACAAAACCTTTTCACTAAATGTGCCCTCATTAAAAATCAACTTATAATGCACAATTATTCAGTCAACCTGAATTAATTGAAACATTATTGCATTAATGGATGTAACATTAAGTACCAAGACCTGGTAATTTCTGTGGAGTTAGTGTTTCAAGTACAGAGAAACCTGCTTATTATCATAATGTTTTACATTCCAAACCTACTCATTATCATAGAATTCCAAAACACTTCTCCATTCCCTATTCGTTTCTGTGCAATTTATCATGTTTCAGGTCATAATACAGCTTAATGTCACTGATTATTTTATCTAGGTTACAGCATCCAACCAGTCACAATTAACCCACGTTAAGTACTCAAACATCTCTGAACCTTTTCACACCTCATCTTTGTCTAGCCGACCCCATTTTTTTCCTTTGCTTCAGTGGAGGTCTTTAGTCTCAAACATTCCGCTTCTTTTTTTCTGGTTGGAGCCCTGTTCATGGTCACGAGCCCCGCACTGGCCATTCTGCCTGAGTTAGGTCAGTGAATGGAAAGGTAGCAAGTAACAGGAGGGTATCATTCTGTTCGTAATCACTGGTTAGTGAAACCTGGTTGAGTTTTGCCTCTGAGCCAGGGCACTGAAAGAAATTTTAATTCTATTGCTGGCACCCCATCGAAATCAACTCATTTAGCGCAGAATTGAATCTTAAATTTCTGTCCATTTAACTCAGCTAATACAATTCTGTGATGAGAGGTCTTTGAACTCAACCTATTTGGCTTTTGAAGACACTAAACACATAAATGATCTTTTTTCCAATTAACTTATTCCTAAATTTGTTTCTGCTCCATCATAATTACTTATTGTATTAAAGCTTTCTGAATTTGCAGTGACCATTTGGCTCCTGACTGGATTCAGACTACACAGACACTATCACTGCAGTATCTGTCTGAAGTAAAAGTAATTCATGTCAATATTACAGCTATAGTATGATTATATCCCAGTTATAGTATGATTATACCCCGAGGCCAAATAGTCTGTCTATTTCTGACTTCTTATGTTGCAGAACATTTGTCTTGTTTCTAACATTTTTATGAAGGATGAGTAAACCAATTTAGTTTGGCCTTTCCAAAATGAAATAAAAGAAAAAATCCTTGGCAAATGTTTTCCAATGTAGATTTGTGAATATTAGCTAAAACTATGGAAATAAAATGTTTACGTTAAGATGCTCTTCCATGTTTACTATCTTTTCAGAATAAGTTGTCACGCAAAAAGGGAAGGTGATTTAAATAGCTTTGGGATCTTTGAATGTTCCATTTGAATAGAAACCTCTTGAAAATTGGAGGAATCTTATAAAAGTAAACTTTGTCTTATTTAGTTTATTTTTTTCCCTCATTACATCAATCTTTTTTTCAATTCATTTTTTTTGTTGGAATGTGGGCATTGCTGGCTGGCCAGCATTTCTTGCCCATCCCTAGTTGCCCATCCCTAGTTGCCCTTGAGAAGGCGGTGGTGCGTGCCTTCATGAACCGCTGCAGTCCTCCTGCTGTGGGTTGACCCACCATGCTATTAGGGAGGGAATTCCAGGATTTTGTCTCAACGACAGTGAACGAACGGTGATATATTTCTCAGTCAGGATGTTTTGTGACTTGGAGGGGAACTTGAGGTGGTGGTGTTCCCATAAATCTGCTGCAACATAGAAAGACAAGCTAGCCCAACAGTTCCCAACTAGTGATTGTGTAGTGCAAGGAATTTTGCCATAATGAATTAGAACAGAATTAGAATAGAATAGAATTAGCTTTATTGTTACATGTACTCAAATAAGTACAGTGAAAAATGTGCAAGTCACTTATGGCACTATCTTAGATACAGAAGTCTGTAGGTACAGTTTTTTCAGATACAGTTCATGGAAGATAGAGGAGTAAAAACTGTCCAGCTTTGCAGATTTGGGAATAAATTATAAAATAAAGGAAAATAGTACAGAGAAATGGTCTGCCGACCCAGTCCGTACTGATACCAAGCCTCCGAGGCTGGAAGTTCACACTGAGACCATACCAGGACGAGAGACCTCTACAGACCGTCCAAAAGGGGTTATATGCTGAGGCAAGTTATTTTCCTGTAAGACCTTTCAAAAATTTAACAGAGTAATTTTCCGATGAGATTAATACAATTTACACCACAGGGCCATGTGCTCCTCTGTGAAACGGCTTGTCTCATCTTAGAACAACAATAATGATAAGACGGATTCACTCCTATAATCATAAATACTACAGAGTAAAGCATGGTTAACATAGGGTGAAAGTTAATGCCCTGAACTGTTGTGCATTTGGTGGCAGGACACTAATTAATCGCATGAGAGGGTGCCACCCAGCAGCCTCCATCCTGTTAAAGTACCACCAAGAAAGGGCTGGAAATGGGCAATTTAAATGCCTCCTCCTGCTTTTGCTGGTATTAACCCAGCAGCGGGTGAGGAATGCATCATGTGGAAAGTACAAGATACAAACCTGTACAGGGTTGCTTGTGTACACCCAGGGTAGTGCCCTTTGTTCAAAGGCAATCAGTACCTGACCAAGGAGCCAAGCATCAGGAAAGGCAGATCCTAGGAAAGCCATCCTTCCCCCACTCACTGCTAATGTTCATTCCCAATCCCCATCGATACCCAATGCTTCGTCAACTGTTGTGGGGAGGCAACGGCCGAGAGATATTATTGCTAGACTGTTAATCCAGAGACCCAGAAAATGTTCTGGGGACATGGGTTTGAACTCCACATATGGTGGACTTCGAATTCAATAACAATCTGGAGTTAAGGGTCTAATGATGACCATAAGTCCATTGCTAATTGTCAGGAAAAGACCCATCTGATCCACAAGTGTGGAAATCTGCCATCCTTACTTGCTGACATAAACACTATTCCAGGCCCACAGCAATCTGGTTGACTCTCCATTGCCCTCTGGGGCAATTAGGCATGGACACAGTCAGAATTCACTTGACACCAGGTTATAGTCCAACAGGTTTATTTAAAAACACAAGCTTTTGGAGAGATGTTCCTTCGTCAGGTATAGGATACTTCGTACAGGATACTTCTGTACTTCGCTGTTGCAGCATGGGTTGCACTGGCCGCTGTCATTGCAGTGATACAGCAAGGATATTGTGTACACAGTCATGCACCCAGCTCATGGACTGGACCAGGCTGCATCTCCCAGCCTTTCACCCAATTTCAATGTTCACTCACTGAGCCTACCTGGATGCTCACGGCATCCCTGCGTTGCGCTGCCTTACCTTTTGCACTTTGCCCCTCAACCAAAGAAATCTGGGTCAAACATTTATTTCAATGCACAAGGTCTGACTGGTGAGGCACATGAGCTCAGAGCATAGCTCGGCTCAGGGGACTGGGATATTATAGCCATAACAGAAACATGGCTGAGAGAAGGGCAGCTCGATGTTCCAGGATACGGAAATTACAGGCAAGACAGAAGTACAAGTAAGCAAGGAGGGGGAACTGCCCTTTTGATAAGGGAGTACATAACAACAGTGCTTAGCGAGAATAGTCTTAAGGGGTCATGAAATGAGGCCATATGATTAGAACTTAGAAACAAGAAGGGGATGGTCCTTCCTCCCACCTATCCCCTCCTCCCACCTCAAGCCACACCCCTATCTCCTACCTACTAACCTCATCCCACCCCCTTGACCTGTCCATCCTCCCTGGACTGACCTGTCATCTCCCTACCTCCCCACTTACACTCACCTTTACTGGCTCCGTCCATGCCTCTTTGACCTGTCTGTCTCCTCTCCACCTATCTTCTCCTCTATCCATCTTCTATCCGCCTCCCCCCCTCTCTCCCTATTTATTTCAGAACCCCCTTCCCCTCCCCCATTTCTGAAGAAGGGTCTAGGCCCAAAACATCAGCCTTCCTGCTCCTCTGATGCTCCTTAGCCTGCTGTGTTCATCCAGCTCTACACCTTGTTATCTTAGGGGGTGGTCACTATTGGGATTGTACTAGATACCACTAAATAGCCAGCAGGTACTAGAGGAGCAGATGTGTAGAGAGACTGCAGATACCTGTAGGAATAACAGAGTAGTATAGGTTGGAGATTTTAACTTCCCCTGTATTGACTGGGTGGAATTTGTCAAACGTGTCCAACAAAGTTTCCTAAATCAATATAAGAATAAAAGAATGACGAGGGTAAGATTAGGGCCAGTCAAGGACAGTAGAGGGAAGATGTGCGTGGAGTCGAAAGAGGTAGGAGAGGCACTAAATGAATATTTTTTGTCAGTATTCACAAAGGAAAAAGACAATGTTGTCGAGCAGAATACTGACATACAGGCTATTAGACTAGATGGGATTGAGGTTCATAAGGAGGAGGTGTTAGCAATTCTGGAAAATGTGAAAATAGTTAAGTCCCCTGGGCTGGATGGGATTTATCCTAGGATTCTCTGGGAAGCTAGTGAGGAGATTGCAAAGCCTTTGGCTTCGATCTTTATGTCGTCATTTTCTACAGGAATAGTGCCTGAAGACTGGAGGATAGCAAATGTTGTCCCCTTGTTCAAGAAGGGGAGTAGAGACAACCCTGGTATTTATAGACCAGTGAGCCTTACTTCAGTTGTGGGTAAAGTGTTGGAAAGGATTATAAGAGAAAGGATTTATAATCATCTAGAAAAGAATAATTTGATTAGGGATAGTCAACACGGTTTCGTGAGGGGTAGGTCGTGCCTCACAAACCTTATTGAGTTCTTTGAGAAGGTGACCAAACAGGTGGATGAGGGTAAAGCGGTTGATGTGGTGTATATGGATTTCAGTAAAGCGTTTGATAAGGTTCCACATGGTAGGCTATTGCAGAAAATACGGAGGCACGGGATTGAGGGTGATTTAGCGGTTTGGATCAGAAATTGTAAGAAGTCAGAGGGTGGTTGTTGATGGGAAATGTTTATCCTGGAGTTCAGTTACTAGTGGTGTACCGCAAGGATCTGTTTTGGGGCCTCTGCTGTTTGTCATTTTTGTAAATGACCTGGATGAGGGCGTAGAAGGACGAGTTAGTAAATTTGCGGATGACACTAAAGTCGGTGGAGTTGTGGATAGTGCAGAAGGATGTTGCAGGTTACAGAGGGACATAGATAAGCTGCAGAGCTGGGCTGAGAGGTGGCAAATGGAGTTTAATACGGAAAAGTGTGAGGTGATTCACTTTGGAAGGAGTAACAGGGGTACTGGGCTAATGGTAAGATCCTCAGTAGTGTGGACCAGCAGAGAGATCTCAGTGTCCATGTGCATAGATCCCTGAAAGTTGCCACCCAGGTTGATAGGGTTGTTAAGAAGGCGTAAGGTGTGTTAGGTTTTATTGGTAGAGGGATTGAGTTTCGGAGCCGTGAGGTCATGTTGCAGTTGTACAAAACTCTGGTGCGGCCGCACTTGGAGTATTGCGTACAGTTCTGGTCGCTGCATCATAGGAAGGATGTGGAAGCATTGGAAAGGGTGCAGAGGAGATTTACCAGGATGTTGCCTGGTATGGAGGGAAGGTCTTATGAGGAAAGGCTGAGGGACTTGAGGCTGTTTTCGTTAGAGAGAAAGAGGTTAAGAGGTGACTTAATAGAGACATACAAGATGATCAGAAGATTAGATAGGGTGGACTGTGAGAGCCTTTTTCCTCGGATGGTGATGGCTAGCACAAGGGGACATAGCTTTAAATTGAGGGGTGATAGGTATAGGACAGATGTCAGAGGTAGGTTCTTTACTCAGAGAGTAGTAAGGGCGTGGAATGCTCTGCCTGCAACAGTAGTAGACTCGCCAACTTGAAGGGCATTTAAATGGTCGTTGGATAAACATATGGATGATGATGGAATAGTGTAGGTTAGATGGGCTTCACATTGATTTCACAGGTCGGCGCAACATCGAGGGCTGAAGGGCCTGTACTGCGCTGTAATGTTCTATGTTCTATGTTCTATATATCAAGGGCTTTACTCAGGAGGGATCTCCTCTTAAGAAACAAGGTTGGGCAACAGACTGAAGTGTCAGTCAGAGCACACTGGGTCCAGTGACCATAGCTCTTTTAGTTTTAACATAGTTCTGGAAAACGATAGGACAGGTTCACAGGTGAAGGTGCTAAACTGGAGCCGGGCCAATTTTGGGGCCATGAGGCAGGATCTAGCAGAGGTCGACTGGGTGAGTCTGTTTGAAGAAAAAGGAATAACTGGCAAATGGGAGGCTTTTAAAAGTGTGATGTCAAGAATCCAGGGACAGTAGGTCCCTGTTAGGGTGAAGGGAAATACTGGCAGGTTTAGGGATCCCTGGCTGATGAGGGATATTGAGGCTTTGGTCAGGAGAAAGGAAATGGCATACATTAGGTTTAAGCTATCGGGCTCAAGTGAATCCCTAGATGACTATAAAAAGTGTAGGAGCACACTTCAGAGGGAAATCAGAAGAGCAAAAAGTGGGTATGAGATGGATCTGGCAGTTAAGGTTAAAGACAATCCCAAAAGGTTCTATAGCTATATTAAGAGGAAAAGGGAGAGAATAGGTCCCCCTGAAGATCTGCAGGGCCATCTATTTGTGGAGCCACAGGAGATGAGGAAGATTTTAAATGAATATTTCTTCTCAGTGTTTACTGAGGAGAGAATCATGGATGCTAAGGAAATAAGGGAAACAAGTGGGGATGTTTTGGACTGCACACATATTATTAGAGAGGAGGTGTTTACAGCTTTAAAGCTCATTAAGGCGGATAACTCCCTGGGCCTGATCAATTCCATCCTCAGACGTTGTGAGAGGGCAGGGAAGAAATTGCAGAGGTCCTTGCAGGGATTTCTGCTTCATCTTTAGCCCTTGGTGGAGTTCCAGAAGACTGGAAGGTGGCTAATGTTGCTCCTTTTTTTAAAATAGTAGCAAAGACAAGCCAGGGAACTACAGGCCAGTGAGCCTGACATCAGTGGTAGGCAAGTTATTGGACAGGATACGGAGGGACAGGATTATCCAACATTTAGATAGTCTGAAAAAGGGTCCCGACCTGAAACATCAACTTTCCTGCTCCTCTGATGATGCCTGGCCTGCTGTGTTCCTCCAGCTCCAAACTGTGTTATCTCTGACTCCAGCTTCTGTAGTTCTTACTATCTCTTTATATAGTCAATGCTTGATTCGGGATAGTCAGCATGGATTTGTGCATGGGACATCATGTCTAACAAATCTTTTAGAGTTTTTCGAAGAGATAACTGTGAGGATGGATAAAGGGAGGGCAGTGGATGTTGTCTATGTAGACTTTCATAAGACCTTTGACAAGGTCATGCATGGCAAGCTAATCATGAATGTTATGTTGCATGGGATCCAGGGAGAGTTAGCTAACTGGATTCAAAATTGAATCAATGGTAGGAAACAGAGGGTGATGGTTGAAGGGTGTTTCTCAGATTGGAGGCCTGTGACTAGTGGTGAGCCACAGGGTCGGTGCTAGCACCTTTGTTATTTGTTATTTACCTAAATGCTCTGGATGTGAATGTACAAGGCATGATTAGTAAGTTTCCAGATGATACAAAATTAGGAAGTATCGTTGATAATGAGGAAGGTTATCAAAAATTACAGAGGGATCTTGATCAGATGGGGCAGTGGGCTGAGGATTGGCCAATGCAATTCAATACAGATAAGTGTGAGGTGCTGCATTTTGGAAAGTCAAACCAAGGCAGGATTTATGGTAAATGGTAAAGTCCTGAGGAGCGTTGTGGAACAGAGGGACCAAGGAGTTTAAGTACATAGTTCGTTGAAAGCGGCGTAACAGATGGGACAGGGTGGTGGAGAAGGTATTTAGCATGCTGGCCTTCATCGGTTGAAACACTGAGTACAGGAAGTACAGGAGTTGGGACGTTATGTTACAGTTGTATAAGTTGTTGGTGAGGCTGCACTTGGAGTATCGTGTACAGTTTTGGTCACCCTGTTATAGGAAAGACATACGTAAACTAGATAGTGTGCAAAGAAGATTGACGAGAATGTTTCCTGGACTAGTAGGCCTGAGTTATAGGGAGAGGTTGGACAGGATAGGACTTTATTCCTTAGAAGGTAGGAGAATGAGGGGTGACCTTATTGAGGTGTATAAAATCATGAGGGACATAGATAGGATGAATGCATATAGTCTTTTTATTCCCAGGGATGGGGTATTGAAAACTAGAAGGCATAGGTTTAAGGTGAGAGGGCAAAGATTTAAGGAGGATCTGAGGTGCAACTTCTTCACACGGAGTGGTGAGTACATGGAATGGGCTGCCAGAGAACGTGGTTGAGGCAGGTACAACAGCAACATCTAAAAAACATTTGGATAGGTACATGAACGGGAAATGGTTTGAGGGATATGGACCAAATGTGGCAATTGGAACCAGCTGAGTTGGCACCATGGTCAGCATGGACCAGATTGGGCTGAATGGCCTGCTTTCATGTTGTATGACTCTTTAACTCTATAACTCAAGCCTTTGCTAGGATCTTCCTGGTACAACGAGTCTCCAATACCAATCCAGGTCTTGTTCATGGCAATCAGAGTTAGAATCCTCTCCATTTATGGGGTGAGGGACTAAATGACAGGCATCACATCATCCACCTTGACACATTCATCATTATTTTTGTTTTCTTCAATTCAGGGATAAGAGCATTGCTGGTTGGACCAGCATCTATTGTCACTCCCTAGTTGCCCAGAGGGCAATTAAGAGTCAACCATATTGATAAACATTTGGAGTCACATGTAGAACAGACCAGGTAAGGGCAGCAGATTTCCTTCCCTGGGCTGTCTTCCTCATGTGACAAGAAAGGCAGGTATTATGGCAGATGAAAGTAGGTGACACAGCTGTTAGTGTTGGCGCTGGTGGGGAGGTGTCCCAAGTGAGTGAGTAGATTGCGCAGAGGGTATACAGGGCTCGGGCTGCCTGGGGTAAGTGTGAGTAAGAGTGAATAGAGAAGTTTTTGCAGGCAATAGTGAGAGTGGTACCGCCTGAAACTAGATGCGAGGTGAGTACAGTAGCAGAGATAGAGGGACCACGAGGTAGCACAAGAGAGATGGTGGAGTGGGGAAGGATACTGACCTTCTTCCTACAGTGCTGTGCATTTCTCCAGACACCCGAGAGTCCTTTAACCAGGTTGGTATAGTCTGGTGCCGTGGCCTTGATTGCTGGTCCTGGGGAGGAGGGAGTCTCATGTTAACACCACCCCTCCAGCATGGCCAGATGTCAGTAACTGTGGAGGGCAGCTTCAGACTGAGTGCATTTGTCCAGGTACACCAGGATGTCTCTCCTGAATTCCCATCAGATTTATTAGTGACTGACATATACTTACGGACCCTAATTTTGGACTTTGCCACAAGTGGAAACATCTTTTCTATGTCTCTCCTATCAACCTGTTCATAATTTTAAAGGACCTCTTTCACATCATCTCCTAGTTTCCTCTTTCATATCATTATGACCCACCTTACATTTGATTGATTTGGCTCCATACATATGTTATCCCATAAGAATGTGTCACATTGATTTGTTATGCAGAACATTAAAAAGCATGAAATAAAACACTGACAATTCTTAAATCTGCACAGATCATGTGTAGATTTAAATCCATGAAGATTTTTACAACCTGCTGTTTCGATCTTTTTGCATTCCTCCAATTTGCTTCCAATTATTGTGCTGCCTGTTCCTACCTCAATACCTATTGCACATTCTTTAGTTGTTCTGATTCCCCAGCAGCGGCTGAGCTACCTCCTGAGCTGCACTGTGGTTTAAGCACTCCCACTCGGAGCTGCCAGGACACTTACAAAAAGCAGATGGAGTGTGAATTACTGAAAGTGGGGGGTTGGTCAACCAAGAGATTTTTAAAAAAACACAAAAAGCCCACAACAAAAGCTAAAAAGTGAGAAAATGGTCAAGTTAGGGAAAACAAATGCAAAAAAACAATAATAAAATCAGAAAACAAAAGCATGAAGCTGATAATAGTTTACATTGATTTTAACTGTCACCATAGTGATAATATCTGAATGATGTCATCCATGGCACTGGTTCAACATTGCACAGTAGGGATAGATGCCAAAGACAATGTGCTAATCTGAACTGTTTCAAAGGATAATATTTGGTCGAACCTTCATAAAATATGGTAGTGCAAACAGAGAAAAATAATCCTGTCACCATTTTTCGACAGAAGACAACCTTTGACAAGATTTGCCAAATGCTGTAGACTCTTTCAAATAGCTTTCTGTGGGACATAATCCACGTTCACGTGTTATAGTCGTGTTACAGTCAATATGTTGTGGTCTGATCAAGTGAAAAAAGAGAAAAATACTTCAAAAACTGAAGCAATCATGCAAAAGCTGACTGGAACACACCTTTAAAGTGAATTCGTAAAGCAAAGGAAGAAAATGTAAAGCACATAGAGAAGTGGAGAAAGAGAAGATAGCAGGATTAAAAAGAAATTAACATGAGCATCTGAGCTGGTATTTTCAAATCACACACTACACTTTTTGAAGTGAAATTACAGACAGTGAAAAGACGAAAAGTAGGCTAAGGACATATTCCACCTGGTCTCTACCTAACAGTGCAACCTTCCTGTGTCTGAAAAGTAGTGTGCTCTTCCACATTGTAATGATGTTCGAATGATGGAAATGTGTTGCCTGCCATACAAATCACAGCAACACAGCTTGCCAGTGGTGTCTGCTTGTTCCTGGCCTTCACCAGTTTAACAGCAAATTGAAAATCTAAGATGCTGCATTGATTAGACCTGTGCTGACTTAATTTTAAACAGAGATTATCAGCAATTTACACTGCGGGAAGCCTTAGGCCAACACCTCTGCAGAAACCTCAGATCCCACCAAAATGATTTCAATATTTGAGGCAAAGAAATCAGCCTGGACAAGCAAAACTAGCAACCAAATTTCACGACAGCAGATAATTTATTCTTAGCAGTGGGCCTATACCTTGTAATATATTTCATTACAGTGGTAGATAGCAGTTTAAAACAGCTTGTCAGGAAAACCCACTTAACTAGTTCTGTCAACTGATCTAAATTTTCTGAATACTCATTTTGAAAAAAAAACAAAAGAATCAAGATAAAAGTTGGGGAGAGAAATTTAATGTCATTGTGAATTTTAACAGCATGGTCAAGACAAGTATATCTCACACCAAGAGTTGTCTCATTCCACACACCAGTATCAACGAAAATAAAGATCAGCTCAAAATGAACCACTACAAGCCTAAGATATATTCTGTTATAGGTCATGTTAATTTTCCCCAAAGACATACATGCTTTTGTATTTCAGAGGTTCATTAAAATTATTCTTAGTATAGGCTCACATGTCAGCATTGGACAAATGACACCTCCTGCTTTGTATCCTTTCCTTCTTTAGAATTTAGAGCAGGTTAACAGATGCTTCATGCACAGCAATGTGATAAGTTTCCTTTTTAACTTGCATCATGGAATCAAAGGCAACCCCCGAATAAAAATGCAAATTCTCTTATGGGAATATTGAATTTGTTAGCAGAGTTTAAATTTGAGAAGGAAGCTGCAACAATTTTAAAGGCAGCAATAAATGCTTTTCCTGATCAAAATATAAGAAATGGTCATATGAGTCAGATGACCAAACAATAGCAGTAATAATGCCACATTAGATTTCTTCTTCTTTTGTGTGTGTTTTAGCCTCTATTTAAGTGATGGAGCAATGTAGAAAGTAAAACTGCAACTGGGATAGCTCCTAGCTCTAAGACGACATATTTCCTTGATGCTGTACAGAATACTGAACCATTAATTATTAGTCAAGCCAGAAAGAAATGCAAAGATAAAGTCATGACAATAGTGCTGTATGAATCATTGCTAATTAATTACGAGAAAATTAAGAAATAAGCAGGCAGGGAAGGAAAAGTTGCCACCAGAGTTCTCTATCAGACAGCTCCCTTTGTGCATTTTTCTTTAGATTAATTCATTCTTACTGCAAGAAAAGGAAGCTGAACCATGTGGCAACATTGAGGTTTCACTATGATCTTGTATTTGTGGAAAGATGCTTCCTTCTATCATTCTGGGACCACACAAAATGTTGGCAACATGACAGACACGCTTAGGTTTATATAACAAATAATTTAAAATATTACTGGTTTACATATGAAAAGTCCAAATACCAAGTCCAATCAAAGTATGTTGCTACTTTAATATTGTCTCCCCTCTGGCAATGGGAAATTATATGGTCATGTGACCAATCATGCAGAAAACTTTACTCTTTTCCACAGTACCTCCAACATCAAAAAAAGTCAGAACCTTAGAAACATCTCACAGCTGCTCTCTTTCTGCGGAACGTTTGTAGCCAAAGACATGAATTTCCCAGCCAAAGTTTAAAATATGCATTGTATTCCAACAGATTATAATGTTTGTTCTAAAGTATTAAATCCTTCAACCTCACTGAGAGTGGCTTTAGGAATATATATTAAACATATTCCATTTTCACATTTTTGTTGTTTACAAGACCTTATTCCTGTTGTTACTTTGTCACAATTATTTTACAACATAATTTGGAGTTTCTGTATTCAGAAGAAGCTGTCCATATAAACTTTGGTGGTGTAAAGACTGCCCCACACTGGTGTCAGAGTAGCAATGCCTCAGTAGTGCATCTTCCAGCTGCTCAGTCGAAACTACTGAGAAAATTCTGTCACAGCTAACTCCCGTTCACAAACTGAGGTAAGGTCTCCTGGTAACTACAAGTCACAAAATAAATATATCACATGCAGGATAGATGGAATGACCTCTGACAGGCAACTGAATAACACACACTCACTATTGGCCCAATTACTTCCTGCCACTGAACCCTGAATTACCCAAAGGCAATATCAGGTGTTCATTCCTGGGGGTTCATTATTGTCTTCACTATCTTAGCAGTGATCTGGAAGAATGGACTGCCCAGCTTTTAAAGATGCCCAGTCATTAAATTCAATGAAGTTAAAACTCAGCAGATTTTATGATGAGAAGGAATAAGAGTAGGTAAATTCAGCCTGTTTCTTCCAGCCTGTTTTGTCATTCAATTACATAACAGCTGATCTTTATGATAGTTTCATTCACCTCTGTTGGTTTTATATCCCTAAAACACGAAAAAATTCACCATCTTAGTGTTAAAACTTCCAGTTCACCTAACCTCAGCAGCTTTTCTGGAGGGTTTGGGGTGGTTGGGATAAAAAGTTCTAGATGCTCATGACCCACTCTGTCAAGAAGCTTCTTTTATATTTCATGGGATGTAGGTATCATTTCCTGGTCTAGCCAGCACTTCCTGAAATCACCTCACTAACAAATTATTACCCCAATGATGTTGAAGAAAATAAATGAAGGGACAGGCACCAATGGCTTAACAATTAAAATTGCGTAAGTTCATATGATGAGAGCTGGAATGGGAGAAGTATCTGTAACAGTTATAGGGCTAGAGATAGCAGGAACTGCAGATGCTAGAGAATCTGAGATAACAAGGTGTAGAGCTGGATGAACACAGCAGGCCAAGCAGCATCAGAGGAGCAGGAAGGCTGATGTTTTGGGCCTAGACCCTTCTTCAGAAATGGGGGAGGGGAAGGGGGTTCTGAAATAAATAGGGAGAGAGGGGAAGGCGGATAGAAGATGGATAGAGGAGAAGATAGGTGGAGAGGAGACAGACAGGTCAAAGAGGTGGGGATGGAGCCAGTAAAGGTGAGTGTAAGTGGGGAGGTAGGGAGAAGATAGGTCAGTCCAGGGAGGACGGACAGGTCAAGGGGGCGGGATGAAGTTAGTAGGTAGGAGATAGGGGTGTGGCTTGAGGTGGGAGGAGGGGATAAGTGGGTGGAAGGACAGGTTAGGGAGGCGGGGACAAGCTGGACTGGTTTTGGGATGCGGTGGGGGGAGGGGAGATTTTGAAGCTTGTGAAGTCCACATTGATACCATTGGGATGCAGGGTTCCCAAGCAGAATATGAGTTGCTGTTCCTGCAACCTTCGGGTACCACCATTCTGGCACTGCAGGAGGCCCAGGATGGACACGTCGTCTGCTTGGTTTCCGCTTGGAGACCGCTTTGCAGAACACCTACGCTCAGTTCGCACTAAACAACTACACCTCCCAGTCACAAACTATTTCAATTCCCCCTCCCATTCCTCAGACGACATGTCCATCCTGGGTCTCCTGCCGTGCCACAACGATGCTACCCGAAGGCTGCAGGAACAGCAACACATATTCAGATTGGGAACCCTGCAGCCCAATGGTATCAATGTGGACTTCACAAGCTTCAAAGTCTCCCCTCCCCCAACCGCATCCCAAAACCAGCCCAGCACGTCCCCGCCCCCCTAACCTGTCCTTCTGCCCACCTATCCCCTCCTCCCACCTCAAGTCCCACCCTTATCTCCTACCTACTAACTTCATCCCGCCCCCTTGACCTGTCCGTCCTCCCTGGACTGACCTATCTCCTCCCTACCTCCCCACCTACACTCACCTTTACTGGCTCCATCCCTGCCTCTTTGACCTGTCTGTCTCCTCTCCACCTACCTTCTCCTCTATTCATCTTCTATCCGCCTCCCCCACTCTCTCCCTATTTATTTCAGAACCCCTTTCCCCTCCCCTATTTCTGAAGAAGGGTCTACGCCCGAAACGTCTGCTTTCCTGCTCCTCTGATGCTGCTTGGCCTGCTGTGTTCATCCAGCTCTACACCTTGTTATCTCAGTTATAGGGCTAGACAGGCTTGCAGAAATTAGGTAAGCGGAGGTCTTGAAGCAATTTGAAAACAGGGATGAGAAATAAAGTTGTGTTTTTCTTGAACTGTGAGCTGCTGTAGGTCAGCAAACATAGGGGTTAGAGGTCATTGGGACTCATTAGGGGTTGGAGGTTAGAATATGGGAGCAGAATTTTGGATGAGTTTATGGACAGTGAAAAATGGGAGTCTAATTAGAAATGCATTGGAATAATCAAGTCTAAAAGTAACAAAAAAAAATGCAAATTCTAGGAGGAGCAGAATGCTGGAGGTGGAACCAAGTGGTCTCAATGATGACATCGATATGTAATGGGAATTCTATTAAATTTCACACCGAGATTGCGAACAGTCAGGTTATGTCCCAGACAGTCACCAGGGATAGGGATAGGAATGGAGTCAATGCTTAAAAAATATAGTTTGTGGCACTGACCAAAGGGAATAGCTTTGGTCTTCCCATCGTTAAGAAATGGATGTTCCACGATGTACAGGCAGTGGAGTGATCGAGAGTGGCAATGATTAGGTATAACTGACTGTTGTCAGTGTAAATGCAGATGCTGACACTGAGTTTCCAAATGGTGTCGCTGAGGAACAGGATGTAGGTGAGAAAAAAGGGGAGGACCTAGGATAATACAAGGACATTTATGAAGACTATCAGTCTAAATTCATGCTATACTCTGCCAATGGTGTAAGCTCCATGCCAGAGCATAAATGCATAATATTTCCCCACATATAATCATGGAATGTAACAGTATTTAATTATTGTAGTTGTTCGCTATTGTTTATACAATTTAGTGTATGCATCAACTATAAGCTCCTAGTAGGAAGTCACAATTAAGGACAATTTGGGCCATTGTGGTATGGGCACAAAGAAAGCCTATATGCTTTCGAACGTATCTCCTGACAGGGAGCTTAGAAGCAGTGAATTTCTCCTTTGAATCACAGCCATCCTCAGTTTCTCATCAAACGACATCAGTACACAGAGATTACTTCTTTATCACACAATGCTGAGTCTGAGTATTTGGTTTACAAAATACCTGGATTTACTTTTTTGTAGAGTAATAACAGATTATTTGCTATATTGCATGTAAATATTTTGGAGTTTATGATTTTTTGAAGAGCGCAAGAGATCTTACGACATAGACAACTTACCAGTACAATGGGACAAATCGAAGAAGGCGGTAAGATATGATCTTTCAGTGGTCCACAATCACATTCAGGTTTCACGTGGGAAGCACACTTGTTGTGGAGCTGTGTTGTTCAAAATAAAACATTTTAGGTGATGTTCGAATGCTTGGAACCAAGCTAGCAGTGAAAGTCAAAAACAAAAACTTAGAAACTGGTTACCCCTTTTAGCATTGCCATTGATTATTGTTTTAAGGAACTATTTCTGCTTCACCATCATACTTTTACCAGAACTGTACAAACTCTATTTTCATAAGTAAAGATTTCTGCCACCCTTCTGGCAAAGTTAAGATATGGGCATTCAGAGCCATTGACACTGCAAATGTATTGACAACTCATTCACTAATACTGTCAACCTTTGATCTGTACTTCTTGATATCTAAACACGCTCTTTGGTTCTTTCCCTCAGCAGCTGATTTGTTGCCAATTCGCCAGAACATGACTGATCAACAGAAGTACATGTACAGTACTCCAAATGTGGTAAATTTAATCTGGGTACCAGCTTTTCACAGGCATTGCTCACTTCTTTAAAGTAAGTTTAGTTGTGCATGAGTTATTTCGTTAAGGAAATTAAAGCAGAATAGATAATATCGACATTGGGTATACAATGAAAAGTTAACTAACTTAAATTTAAGATCTTAAGGAACTTAACTTAAGGAACTAAAAATGCTATTTTTCCACTACATAGTCATTCTTTTACGCAGAAAGATGTTGGGATTTGAGCTCTAGACACTTGTTAGCAAAACCAACTGTTGAGCAATGCACCTGACCTTGTCTGAGAGGAAGTAATGAGGAGAAACTGGAGTTATTCCTGCTCGAGAACTTCCCTCAGCTTCCAAAGTAAAATACAAGCTCAGAGAAAGAAAACAAAAATTCAGGAAGACTAAAATAGGAAGGACCAGGCCAGCAATGCAGGGTCAGAAATAAGTGAGGAAGAAGAAGATACTTCCTGAATAGAGAATTAGGAAAATAGCTCAAAAACTGCAGCCATGGGATAGTGGAGTATGTGTGGTGTTAGAAAATGGTACCATGGAAATTTCTGGACGTAAACAAAGTAAGGAGGAGCTGCAAAATAATAAGCTTGGACTTCCGTGATAGAAGAAAACTGGGTGGAAGGGTTCACCCATTGATTGTGACATTGTCAGAGCAAAACAAATCACCATTTCTGAGTACAGCTATGGGCAAAACATTAATGACAAGCCAGTCTCAATTGCTATGTACAGTGTTGCTTTCGCTAGGGGGTGAAAGAATGAAACAAATAGAGTCACCACTGACTAGTTTTCAATAGATTGCTCAGGTAAGGTGATGCCACACTTCAAGCTGGATTTAATGCAGTCCTTTACAGCAGGTACCATAGCGACTGACCTAGTCTTGGGGGAAATTATCATTCCACACTCCTGGCACCTGGAGAACCTCCCCCATTCAAGTCAGAGAGCAGAAGGGGCTGAAAACGAATTCTCGAGTGCTGGTGGTGAGATGTCAATTCGGCGCATTAATGAATTAATTTATACCCACCATCCCTCAGCCCATCACGTTCAATGGTGGATCAGGGACTTAATTGGAGTTTCATGGCTCTCTCGCAACCAAGGATCTATACCCAGTTAGGTTTGCCAGTGGCCTCCTGGACATCCCTCGTTATCAGGCTCTCTATTCCCAATCAAGTAATCCAACATCAGAAAGGAGAGGGCTGTTAAAACCCAAAGCCCTGTCCTCATCTGAGGCTTTAGCCATCCACTCTCCCCGACCCCACCTACCCTTGTTCACTGTGATTGGAGTCTCATGATTTAGGTGGTGGATGCATTGCCCAAATTGCCACTACTCTGACACACTGGCACTGAGCCATTCTCTGATTGGCTATCAATTCTTGGTGACCGAGCCATCTGCTGTCTGGTCCTGTATTGTGGGGAAATCCTGACAGTAGATACTTATGTACCTTGCTTAGCCCATGAGAAATGACAGTAAGCACCTCTCGTTTCCAAAGTGTTGGGTGGGAAGCCCTCAGCTCCACAAAATCTAGCCCTTATTTAGATATTAACCTAAAGAAATAGTGATGCCCTTCCCCTAACCATGAATAATGCTAAGGCATAACTTATTTCTCCCCTGGATACTGAGGCAGAGAAAGAAACTGATTTTCCCATTTTACAAACCTAAATGTTCGGTGTAGTGGGATTTTACAGTAGTAAAGTGGTGTGCTACTTTAAATTATTAAATATGAAATAAAATGATGGAACCTGATGTTTAGAGTTAGTCTTTCTGAAGAATGACCATTTTATATTTATCTGTTGCCTTTGAAAGTCTCAAGATGCCCTAAGCAATTCATAAGACTGAATTCACTTTGAAGTGTAGTCATTGTTATTTTGTCGACAAATTTGACAGCTGATGAACACAGAGCAGAGTTCCACAAACAAGGACATCAGTTACTCTGTCTTGGTGATGTTAGTTGTGGAATAATTTGGCCAGGTTACCAGAAGAACTGAAACCATGGAATGATTTTTTTTTAAAAAACACATCCACCTGATCAGACAGATGGAGCCTCACTTTAATGTTTCATCTGAAAGAAAATATATCTGCCAATACAGCACTAAGCTGAAGTGTCAGACTGAATTATATAGTGACTCTACATCAACAACTGTTAATGTTTCTACCACTTGTATAAGACGTATGATTTGGGATTTCTAGGATACGATGCTGCTTGAAACAGTGAAGTATTGTTACCTTTACTTTTAAGATCATCAAAATTAGGGAATGCAGAGGTGGGAAATGTGAAACACTGTCACCTTTATGCAGACAGTCACTTCCGGAAGAACTATCAGACCCAATGCCAGAACACTCACTAAAAAAGCAATAAAGTGTTGTGTATGAGGACCCCTTCAAGCCCAACGTGGTACAGCATGGATGAAAACGGGCACCTTTTTGGTCTAACTAGAAGAACGAATGTTGTTAAATAAATAAAAGTCCATTGCATGACTACTACTCTTTACAGATCACTTGAATATGACCTACTTTACTACAGAGGTTTAGGGCTTCACTAGCCTCGAGTCTGTCTCTTATGAGCACCTACTTTAGTCTGACTAAGATTTCATGCTATCAGCGCAATTGATGGTGCTTAATGCACTCACATGATTAAAGTTTTCAGATACATGTATAGCATTCATCACTGGTCATTGCTAATACATGTTGACTCCTGGTTTTCCAAGACCTTGGATTTAACAATCGTATGTTTGTACTGAAATACCTTTGTGATCTTGCCCATCCTATCTCTAACCATCTACAGCACTACAACGCACCCCAACCTGAGAAAAAAGCTCTCCAATCCCATATTTCATATCGAGGGATAATAAGAACTGCCCATGCTGGAGTCAGAGATAACACAGTATGGGGCTGGAAGAACACTGCAGGCCAGGCAGCATCAGAGGAGCAGGAAAGCTGATGTTTCGGGTTGAGACCTTTCTTCAGAAAAGGGTCCCAACCCAAAATGCCAACTTTCTTGCTCCTCTGATGCTGCCTGGCCTTCTGTGTTCCTCCAGCTCCACTCTGTGTTATCCCATACTTCATATTGTGCTTTTCTGTACATCATTATTTGTGATGTACAGAAGATCCCTCTCGAACATCCTTCACCTCTGTTCCCTCTTTTAAGATCCTATTAAAATCCAACCTCTTTGTTAAACCACTGATGAAAAAAGCCAGGGAAACAAACAGCCAGACCTCAATTTTTGTCTCCAAAAGACAGCAGCTCTCATTTTTGACAGTATCAACCTAAATTATGAGATGAAAGTCAGATGTGGGTTGTTTTTGAATCCTCAGTCTTCTGATTTAGTCATGATTCTGCTTTTAGAATGCAGATCAGCTCCAAAATTGTAAATATATAAACCTCTGCACTATCATGTTTAACTTTACAAAGCTAAACACAGAGATAAATTGAGCTGTAACTCCGGAAAAAAAATGTTCACCGTACCAAATTATGTCCTCTAATCATCTACCCATTAAAGTTATGAAGATCTTTATTTCTAGACAAGCATTTCAATTCTAATACCTCAGATCCTTAGGTATTCTATCAATTCTTTTGAGTAATGTAATTGTGCTAAGGCTGTCAAAGCAAATCTCCAGTGCGAAGCGCTGGATGAATAAATCTTTCTTGCAACTACATAATCCATGAAATGAACCTCAGAAGAACAATTAAAGATCTGAAGACATGACACTGAGGAGTTGCTGTTCCACATTAGCATGCAATCTCAGATTAATTACATATTGTACATGATGCATATGATATTCCAAAGCCATATTTTCCTATTAGGTGGAAGGCTTTTCTTTTATTGTTCAGAAGCCTGTCCTTTTATATTCCTATTTTAAATGCCTGAACAATTAACTTGCTTTACAGTTACAGTAGTTTACTGTGTCAATGAAGGTTTTCCTTTCAACCTTAACACTCAAAATTAAAATTAAAAGTAAAGATATTCTTCACTGTTGCAATGTTGGTTCTGAAAATGCTGTGGCACGAGAAGGATTCATCATGATAGCACAGCACATACAGCAACATCTGAGTATGTGTTCAACCTTCTGTGACACGCCACGTTCTTAACCCGAGCCATTAAACGGCAGACAGGAATTGGTTGAAACCCAGCTGTTGCTGTGTGGAGGGCAAGATAGCCAACAAGGAATATCATCAGCCAAACACTTAGGTGCATTTTATCATGATTGATTGTAAGCTACATCAGTGGAAGTGTAGAAAAGGCTTGCTCACTCACCAGATTACCTACTGTTAATGTGTGCTCAATAGCAATTGGGGTTAATAATCAACAGAGAGTTTGATGGCAGATATAACAGCATACATAATCTTTTGAATGCTTAGGCAGCACAATATATTTTATTGACTACATCTACTTACTCAAAGTACATTATAAACAGGACAATTAACATCTTGTAGTTTACTAAACTTAAAGAATCACATGGGAAAACCAGGATTTCCATCAAAAACAGATGCAACTTCTAGGTTTCCCTCTCAAAAAACAAATCTATCTATATAAACATTTGAAACTAATCCCCTGCCAGCTCATGTACATTGCGGAAAAGAAAAACAACCACCTTAAGCCCCAACAAAGTCTGCAGGTTACTAGGCAACAGAGCATATGGCCAATAAGATTGAACCTGTACATTTCCTTTGTCAAAATAGAAGGTTTGGAAACAAGCCTTTGATTCTCACATCAGCAATCAAGAGGTCAGGCGAAACATTGTAATTTCTAATAATTAACACTTGTCTTTAGAGTATTAAAATAATAATTATAGCTAACATGAAAAATAACATAGTAAGGTCTGTGTTAAGGAAAAAAAGACTCTAATTGGTTCTTAAACACATGCTGTTTTTCTCAACTAACTAGTCTAAGGAAAATAGCTTATTTCTTAAAAAAACCTGTGTATTAAGTTCAAATTAAAAGCAGACTCTGAAATCAAGTGCCTGACCTCTGGTGCACAGAGATATTTATGCAGAGAAGTTCACTTACCACAGGTAACTAAGCAACAGGAAATTAAGAACCAAGTAGGGTTAATTTACTAAGGACGCCAAGGCCTCATTGTACTGCAATTCAGTGGCACTGTAATCTCATTCATTTGTCACGCAAATTCCCAACTGCAACGGCGTGGCTACTTGTACGCTAATTAATGCTCACCAGGCGACACAACATTAAATGAATGCACCTCAATAAGCCATTGAAATTTAATGATAAATAGGAGGTCTATAATTTGGCTGTGTGCAGGCTTAACAAGAAAATTATCAAATTGCCACATTTAGAAAAAAACTGATGGACTTTGTGGGAAGCGGGTCTTATTCTTTTGCTTATTGATAAAACTGAATGTTAATTGCAGATTTAATAAACAACAAGTTCTCAGCTTCTTCTCCAAGTCATGCAGTAGACTGAGCTAACTTTGGTTTGCTTAAGTAATGAGCGAGTGAGCCAAGTACTCCTCCTGGACCCAAATGTGTTTCCACTTGATAACTAGAACAGTAAATATTATGCATTAAAATAATTCAGATTGGTTGTATGCTCTTTTGTACACCAGATGTTGCTCAGGAGAAATAATGGTCACAAGCTACAAAATAATGACGCAGGTTTTGCGTCACTGTTCAACAGAAATAAATATTGCACTGTAAATATCACTAGCTTGCCTTGTTTGTTGTTGATTAGGCTCCTGGAAGCTGTTGTTACTGGGCTGGGCCCACTAACCATGTGATTAAAGTACAGAGTTCAAATACAGCAGTTCGCACTCAATTACCAGCAACAAAAAGTGTGGAGTTTTACCTGATTGGACTGAGATTTTTTTTAAAAAACCATGAAAAGTTTCTTCAAAACACTCATTTCCAAGGAAATGATTACACAACAAAACATTGCAACACAAAATATTTACCTGAGTTGTGATAATGTGATGTTCTCAGCTGCTAATCTTTTCTCCAATATTTTGTGGAATCACTGGGCAGAGGCTGCCTGCTTTTGCTACTATGGATGAAAATTCATACAGGCACTTTCCAAGTGCACTCCCAATTGCTGATTTTAAATCCAAACTAACAGAGATTGGAGGGCAATAGATCAATCTATATGATGCTCCTGGTCCCTAAGTTGTGGATGCTCCATGACTCAGTCAGTGCATAGCTCTGTTTTCTACCCTTAAGCTGCCTTGCCTTTGCACTGGAATACATGGTCACACAGATGGTCATTTTGGAGAAAAAAAGGACAGTGTAGACTTTGGAGACTCACTGCCCCTATCTCCATATTGCCCCATAATCAACATCATATTCACTGGAACCACAGTTCCACAGATATTGTATCAGAGATAATCAGCTCTTCAGGTGGGATTCCACAATTCATGTCCAATACTACACATTATTTAACCATGGATGGTTACAGAGCCAAGCAGAAATACATCCTTATGTGATACAAAAACCGAAATTGCTAGAGAACTCAGGTCTGACAGCATCTGTGGGAAGAAAGCTGAGTTAATGTTTCGAGTCCAGTGACTCTTCAATCTTTATCTGATGTCCACCCAAGTGTACCTTTCAGCAGAAGTGATTGGACAGTGATGAAACAATGGCCCTAGCTGATTTCCCGTTCAGGCCAAGAACAGTAATGCTAATTTGGACACATTTCACTTCCCTACTCCAGCTTGAGATCATCAAATTCGAAACAAGACTAGAATACAGAATGTTGCTGGTCTACACAATGTGGCCAGCCACAAGGCATCAGAAAACCTGGAATTCAGCTCATCCAAATGGACCCAGGACTTGAAACTGCACAATGACAGAAAGTGTCTCTATGCCTGCACTTTTAGCCAAAATGATACAGCAGCATCAACTCCAGAAGTCCTTTCCCCAAAGCTGACTCCAGCACACAAAAATACACAGGAATGGTGTGCAAACAGACCCCCAGTACCCAGGGAGAATTCAACAATGGGAATCCAAATGAAAGAAAAAAAAATCCCTCAATTGAAATGGAAAGAATACATGAGCAGTTGCTTCTCTAATCACAGGCTCACTTCCACATATGCCTGTCCTTTATGGATTCAACAGTGACCTATCAGCAGCACAGGTGGACACATTGGAAGAGCAGAAAGCAGTTTGAATAAAGTAAGTGGCAGCAGTGAGAGAAACTTCAGGAGAGCTGGAGCTGGCTTTTGCTGGGTCTCCGCATTTCCAAGGGTCCCTGGGCCCAGATATCAGACGGTGCTATTGGTTGACACTTTTAAGGGGAACAGTGGCCAGGAATCTTGCTGTGGACTTGGGGTCAGGCATTTCTTGGGGTCTAAGGATCAGGTCTTCTGCAGGAGAACATGAGCCCATGCTTTATGGCGATGGGTGTATAGATGGTTGTAAGAGGGGTGAGGGGCAATGAAGATTGCAAAGAAAGTTGGGGGAAATGGAGGCTGCAAAAGGGATGGGACAGGCAACTGCAATACATTAGTGGGAGGAGAATGCTGCAAGATGGTCTTTTTTGGAGGAAGGGGGGAGACGAGGAAGCAGCAGGTTGCAGAGGATGCTGCAAGAAGAGTCGAGGAGAAGGACAAGGATGTGAGGAGGAGAGAGCACAATTTGAAATCTGCCAGCAAAGAAACAGCCAGCCAATTAAAAGCAGAAGATTTTGAGGAGTATTGAGGAAATCTTTTTGCACCCCAAGTTTGGTAGGGATATGGGTTGGGAGGGTAGTTCAAGCAGGAAAACTCCGAACCTTTAAGTAGTACATGGCTGCACTCTTGGAATGTCATAACATTCAAGGCCATGGACCTAGTGCAGGAAAGTGGGACAAGTGTAGATGCTGTGTATTTTTGATGATACAGACCCGATAGGCAGAAAGTCCTGTTCTTAGTGAGACTGCTTCAGTTTAGGATACCTGGTCGGCATGCACGAATTGGACCGAAAGGTCTGTTTCCGTGCTATATGACTGTGATTAACAACGAGTCAGGAAAACTTTAAATCACTGAAGTAATAAACTCCTTGCAAATTTCTAGTTTAAGGTTGTAGAGGTTCAGGAACTATCACATGGGGAAAGGGCAGCCCATGCTATTGTAATAAACACATTCCTATTTGTTTCAGTTAAGCCTGAATAGAAAATCTTAGATAAAGGGGTGTGACCACCTGTTTGAAATTACAGAATCATAGAATCCCTACAGTGTGGAAACAGACCCTTTGGCCCAACAAGTCCATTCTAACCCTCAGAGCATCCCATCCAGACCCATCCCCCTATAACCCACCTAATCTACAAATCCCTAACACTACTGGCAATTTAGCACGGCCAATCCACCTAGCCTGCACATCTTTGGACTGTGGGAGGATATCGGAGCACCCGGAGGAAACCCACGCAGACCACGGGGAGAATGTGCAAACTCCACACAGACAGTCACCTGAGGGTGGAATTGAACCCAGGTCCCTGGTGCTGTGAGGCAGCAATGCTAACCACTGAGCCACCGTGCTACCTGTTTTGGAAATTATCATTAAAATTATTACTTTGTATGCATGTGAGGGAAATGCATGAGCTGTGACCCCTCAATTCTGTGAAGATGCATAAAAAATAATGCTTTTTTTCATGTAAAAGTACGTGTCAGTCTTTTGAAAGAAACTTGTTAACCAAGATCAGCCATATTGTGCCAATTAAATCCATTGGTTTCTAGGAAACCAATGGTTGTGCTTGTGTTGTGGCTTTATGTTCAATGGAGGGTTGATAATTATTGAAAATGTTGATAAATTCTTTCCTTTCGGTTGCTGTGTCAGTCCAAATTGGTGTATGTCAACACAAATACAGAAGATGTTGTCTTGTTGCAACTGCACCACCAAACAAACAAGTTTGCAAGAATGAAAAAGGAGCCCCAGAAAACCAGAAGGTAGCACATGTAAATTGAAAAGTAGCTTTAAAAACCCTTGGAAAAATAAAAGTTTTGTTTCCTCACTGACCTTCATTTTCATTGGTGCTTGCGTGTGCGGGTGTGCGTGTGGATCAGGCGGATGAATGGGAGAGAGCTGCAGTTTACACTTCTGTGCTTCATGGTCACAAAGATGCACACATAGAAGAATATCTGGGTTGCCTTCAGGTAGATCCAATTTTTATTGGATGCAAGTCCAAAATGTCTTGTAATGTTCACATTTTTCAAGTGATGGTCTCAACTTACTCAAGTTTAGAACCCATTCGAATTGGTCCAGTGAGCTCTTTGGAAAGGGTTAAGGACTCTTCTGGAAGGGTCAAGTACCCTTTGGGGCTGTTAAATATTTATGCCCATTTATGCCTATACTGGTTAAGGCTATTAGAATTAAACAGTCAAGGTATTTAAAATTTCACCCTTTAAATTAAGAAAAGTTTTTTATTAAAAAAAATCAGTGCCTACTATTTAACATTGACATGGCCTGAAGACTATTATTACAGGATATGTGGTGCACGAATGTTTATGACTTGTCATTATCGCCTGGTAGTTCAGAGTTTGATTGATAGATATAAGTAGCTACGAAGTCTCTGATGTGAGACGATGAATACAAATGTTTGTTCTTATACGGGGTTGGGTTGTTGAAGGAATGTAAATATAGTAAATGAATTTTAATAAATCAAGATAACAAGGTGTACAGCTGGATGAACACAGCAGACCAAGCAGCATCATAGGAGCAGGAAAGCTTGACGTTTTGGGCCTAGACCTATCTTTAATAAATCAAACTTTTTTTTAAGAGGGAAGTTATCAATAAATGCTTAGAACTTCATTTATTTCATCCTCAGCATGGCCCCTGTGGTCTGACAATGATGGGTACTAGGTGAATTGGCATGGAGAGATGGAAGGATGGAGAGTGCAAAGACAAAAGTGGTACATGCAATATATTTTTTGGCATGAGTTACGATAGGGATGATAACAGTTCATAGGATGTGATAGAGGAACGTAGTTTGGTATGTGGCGTAGTAGGGGCCACAGGGCACGGTTAGTGGTGTATGTTGACATGGACTGTCTGGAGGGAATACAGGATATTGGTGATGGTTTGAGTTGGTATGGTATGGTACGGTGGCTCAGTGGTTAGCACTGCAGCCTCACAGCACCAGGGACCCGGGTTTGATTCCAACCTCAGGTGACTGTCTGTGTGGAGTTTGCACATTCTCCCCATGTCTGCGTGGGTTTCCTCCGGGTGCTCCGGTTTCCTCCCACAGTCCAAAAGATGTGCAGGCTAGGTGGATTGGCCATGCTAAATTGCCCATAGTGTTCAGGGGTCTGTGGGTTATAGGGGGATGGATCTGGGTGGGATGCTCCAAGAGTTGGTGTGGACTTGTTGGGCTGAAGGGCCTGTTTCCACACTGTAGGGATTCTAAAGGAAAGTATACCGGGGAGGAATGAGCCTGTCGGAGGAGCAAGGGCTAGATAGCTGCTCCACTTCATTCATTTCCCTGGCTGTCTCTGCACTGTTTCCAGGAGTGGCAGGTCAGAAACCTGGCATCACTTGTCACTTCATCAACAAAAACCTGACCATCGTGAATAACATTTTTTCTCCAATGGCTCTTCTTAAGAATTCTCAATCGCTACATTTTGATTTTCAGGGTGACATTTTCATTGTCACTAACCCCTTCATTAGATGAGATGCAGTCATATAGAAACGTTATCTTTTGCATCTTTATTGACAACTCAGGCATTTGTCCTTACAGAATCAGAATTAAAGCAGTTTATTATTATCCTCAATAATTATCCACTCTCCATTAAATGTAAAGTCACAACACAGAAGGAAAGCTTAAACTTTGTAGACACTACTGCATTTCAATTGGCAAAAATCTTTTTCATTAAATAACTGACACACAATTCACAAAAAAAAAACACATTAATCTGCAAGAAATTCACTACATGTGTCCTCAAGTGTCTTTTTTAGTTCCCATTTATCTGGATATTCCTTTGACGACAGGCTTCCCTTGTCACCTCCCTGCCTCTCCCCTTTGTATCCATTGAGTTTTCCCAGACTCCTCTTTGCAACACTTGCTTCTCCCAACTCCTCTGTCTAAGCATTTAATTCTCACCTCATTCAACAGACTGTTGCTCCTATCCTTCTACCAGCCTCACTCCACAAACTGTCTACTACGCAACCCCAGCATCACTCCATACACTTCCCATGCCCCAATACTCCCAAACTCAGCCTCAACTAGCAGACTTGCCTCCCCTGGCCTTTCTGCAAGATAAAATAATAGTACACTGTGGAAGCGCGCCATTGAGTTCATACTGACTCTCTGAAGAACATCCCAACCAGAACCAAACCCCTACCCTATCCCCGTATTTCCCATCGCAAGCGACAATACAAGTGACAATAAATCATTCAGTTCAGTTCAGTTCAGAGTGATGCCAACAGTATGGGTTCAATCCCTGCACCAGCTGAGATCACCATGAAGGACTCTAAGTCTTAACCTCTCCCTTTGCCTGAGGTATACTAACCCTTAGATTAAATCACCACTAGCAGTCTCATTAATGAGAGCAGCCCTTTGGTCCACTAGAGCTATGGTGATTTTACCTTTTTACGGTATTTCAAGTATTCATCTATATAATTCTCAGATGTGATGGTTCCTGATCCCCCATCCTTTAAAGCAGTGAGGACCAGCAGCCCACCACTCTATGGAACTCTGTGGAACCACTCTCTATATAAAGAAAATCCTTAAACCCTCTAAATCTCCTTCCCCTTACCCTTAGTCTATACTACCTGGTTTTTGACCCCTTCACTAAGGGGAAAATTTAGTCCTATTTACACTCTGTAAGACCCTTGTAATTTTGTACATTTCACTCAGGCGTCCCCTCAACTTTCCCTTCTTCAAGGAAAACAACTCCAGCCTAACTAGTCTCTCTTCGTAGATGAAATGCTCCAGCTGAGGCAATATCCTGGTAAATGGTCTCTAAACCACTCCAGTATGATCACACCCATCCTGGAGTGCAGAAACCAGAACTATACATAGTACTCCAGCTGTGGCAATGTCTTATACAGCTCCAACATAATCTCCTTGCCCTTATTTTAAATGCCTTGACTAATAAAGATAAATATCTCATATGCCTTCTTAACCTTATCTTCCAGCCCTCTTCCCTGGATATTGTCCAGGTCTTGCTAAATTTGAGCACAGACAGCTTCAGTATCTGAAAAGTTGCGAATGGTGCTGAATATTGTGCATTCATTAGTATATACCCCCACGTCCAAATGCAGCAACACCTAGACAGTATCCAAGCTTGGGCTAAAATGTGGCACATAATATTGGTGCCACACAAATGCCAGGCAATGGCCACCTGCAAGAACAAAGAATCTAGCCACTGTTCCATGACATTCAATAGCAGCTGCATCACTGAATCCCATGCCATCAATATCCTGGGGTTTACAGTTGACTAGAAACATAACTGGACTAGACACATCAATACAATTGCTACTAGAACAGGTCAGAGGCTAAGAATGCTGCTATGAGCAATTTACCTTCTAACTCTACAAAGACTTGTCTACAAGGGACAAGTCAGGAATGTGATCAAATACTCCCCACTTGCCTGGAAGAGCACAGCTCCAACAACATGGAGCTTGACATCATAAAGGACAAAGCAACCCACTTGGTTGGCACCACATCCACAAACATTCATTCCTTCCAGAACCAACACTCAGTAGCAGCAGTGTGTACCATCTACAGAAATGCAGGAGCTACCAAGCCTCATTAGACAGTACATTTAAAACCCATAACCACTAGATCAAGAATGGTAGATATATTGGAAGAGCACAATGTCCAATGTCCAAAGTTCCCCTCTAAATCACTCACCATCCTGACTTGGAAATCTATGGCCATTTCTTCAGTGTCACTAAATCAGAATCCTGGAACTCCCTCCCTAAGGGCATTGACACAAAATACTGGTTACGTTGGAGCACTGGAGCAGTTGGAGCACTGCATGCAGTTGAGCTCACACAATGGGAAGGATGCAATTACTGTAGAGAGAATGCAGAGGAGATTTACTAGAATGTTTCAAATAAATGTAAAATATTGCAGATCCTGGAAATTGGAAATAAAAACAAGAAGTGCTGGAGAAACTCAGCAGTTTTGGTTGCATCTGTCAAGTCAGAAACAGAGTTGGCACTTTGAAGGAGAGTAATGTTAGACTCAAAATGTTAACTCCTTCTCTCTCTCGATGCTGCCAGACCGGTTGAGTTTCTCTAGTCCATCCTGTCTGGAGAATGCTGCCTGGGCTGGAATGCCTGAGCTACAAGGAAAGATTGGATAAGCTGGGGCTGTTTTCCTTGGAGCAGCAAGCTTTGCAAGGGGACCTGGTAGAGGGGCATAACATTATGAGGGGCTTAGACAGAATGGATTGGACAGCACTTATTCCATTAGTACAGGGATTAAAAATGTCTGTCTCCATGTGTTTGGGGCAGGGTATGCATAGATTTAAAGAAATAGGTAGAAGGCTAAAAGGACAGTTAAGGAGAATTCATTTTCACTCAGAGGTTGGTAGGAACCCAGAATTCACTGTCGAAAAGGGAAAGGGTGGTTGAGATAGAAACCCTTGTAACATTTAAAATATTTAGATACTCACTACAGTTGCCATAGCCTCAGGGCAATCCAAAAGCTGTAAAGCTAGATTAGTGCGATCAGGTCTTTGTTAACCGGTACAGACATGATAGGCCAAATGGCCTCTTTCTGTGCAATAAATGTCTATGAGCCTCTCAGACTCCCTCACCAGATACCAATCAGGGTATGCTCGTGGTTTGTCTCCATGTTCCAGCCCATTTGCTTCTGGTTGTTCCTTCCCACCCTTGACATAGTTGAGTGAATTCAGGCCAGCGATGGACTCTCCACTTCTAACTGCCCAATCCACATCACATTCCCCCACCCCCACTTTTGGAGGAAGGGAGCATTAATATTACTGGAACATTTGGACCAGATAATGTTGCAGTCAATGAATTCCCAATGATGTTGATGGTGATGGACTTTCGATAATGGTATTGAAGGTAGAGTCAGGTATTTGAGCTGCTTGTTGTTAAGGTAATCATTGCCTGCCAGTAAATGTGGTGCAATTCATGCTTCCCAGTCATCAAGCTAAGATCAAATGTTGTCTACTTATTACCTTAGGTCATCATACGCTGCTCCATTATCAAAAGAATTAAGAATAGGTCAGAACATTAAAACTGTCAATGTTACAGTCACAGTACATTTCATTGATTATGGCAAGTCTTTATTTTTCTATAGCTAGTCATAGCTGAGAGGTAACATTTGCTTCGGTGTTAGAAGATTGCTCAAACCTAGATTGGGCAGCCAATGCATTGCTACATGATCTACATTGCAGTTTTTGGATGAAGTGGTAGACTGAATTCTTATCTATGTCCTCAGGTGGATGTAAATGAACTAAAAGCTCTACTGAAATAGAAGAAGTGGTGCTCCCAGTCTACTCTACCTAGTGTGTGTTCTAAATATTTATTCTGGACTCAAAACATTAACTGTTTCTTTTTTCACAGATACTGCCAGACCCATTGAGTTTCTCCAGCATTGTGTTTTTTTTTAAATTCTAGCAGCCAAGAAGTTTGCTTTTTTAAAAAATGTTTGGAAACAGCTTTGTAGTCAATTTTGTTTCTCCCTATTATAATTTTAGGGAAAAGTATCTTTATCAGATCAGATGAAATTTCTGTTTTTGGAACACTAATGTAGTTGTTTCTACTTCTTTAAAAAGAATTACTTTCATTAGAAACTTCTCTCCACTACATCCGATTTGGCCTAAACTCATTCATCTGAAATTTTATCACTGTTTTCCGCTTCACAGATGCTGTCTGTCCTACTTAGCATTTCCTCTTTATATTGTAACTGATCTTAATTATTCAACTGATTTATCTGCTAACATTTGAAACACATGAAATTATTGACATTCTACAACCTTATGACTTTCCATTATTCTCCATTTAATTATCTATAACGTAATATCAACAGCAGTTCAAACAAATGTCCATTCCTTTTTAAACAAAACAGACTGTGAGGTGAAATCATGTTCTGCAACCTATATTAAATAGATTTGAGATGCATGAAATTCCTCTGTTCTGTCTTTTTGAAAAGTTGAAAAAAGTGGAGCAAAAACATTTGTTAGCAGCATTTCACAGCTCCAATTTCAACAAAAACACAAAGAAATTGATTACTCAGAGACAGTAAGATCTGCCGATGCTGGAGCCAGAGATAACACAGTGTGGAGCTGGAGGAACGCAGCAGGCCAGGCAGCATCAGAGGAGCAGGAAAGCTGGCGTTTCAGGTCGGGAGGCTTCTTCAGAAAAGGATCTCAACCGTTAACATCAGCTTTCCTGTTCCTCTGATGCTGCCTGGCCTGCTGTGTTCCTCCAGCTCCACACTGTGTTATAAGCAATTGATAACCTCTGTTAATTACATTGCCATGAAAGAATGCATGGCGCAATGAGGTTTTCCTGTATATTCATATTTGAAAAATAGCCACCTAAAAATATAGGTTCCCTGTTGGGATACCCTCTGTTCTTGTGGCATTAGTTACTATTTGTGAATGGATGGAGCTACAATACTTACAGTGATCTGACACCATACACAGTGAAGACCAGTAAGTCCCTGATAACATTTGATGGCTTTATGGCACTTGTCACATTTTTTTGGGCAGTTTCCTTCCACCCAAAAGTGATGCATTACCTATGAGAGACATGCATATCATTGGTTCAGAAAAATATCAACTCTGGAATTTGAAGTAAATGCAATTCACAGTGAGAGTTAAATTAGAGAAGGGCTTACAGTAGCATTCTTTTTTGACTTGACATAGGTGTTAATGCAGGATAGTGGGGCTCTGGCCACACAACGCTCATGAACTGTATACTTGCAGACTACAAAATTAAAAATATAGATCAGTCAACTTATTCTTTATACACCAAGACAAAACCAATTTAAGCAGACAGTTTATCAAGATGACAAGTATTTTTTCCTGCAAGATAAAAGCAGATTATGATCAAAATACATACATTCATAAACATTCAATGCTTCAAAATAATATCAGGTGGAGACTCTTCATTAACTAAGGATCTATAGTCAAAAGGCTATGTGATTACTTTCTCTTTATAGGCAAATGAAGATGGAAGCAAGAGTCTGCCTTTCAGTTCAAGCCTGTTTCACCGTTCACTAAGATCATGACCAGTATTTTCTCTAAGCTATGAGCCAGTACACAGCACAACAGTCTATCAAATGTCCTGCACTTAATTATAACATCTGTACACATCCTGATCATTATATGTGGATTACTGACACTCTAGCCCACAAGCAAAGAATCTGTTGATTCTCCCATGACAGGAAATTAATGGATGAAAGCCAAGTCTGCCTTGGCTAATCAGACGGAATTAATGGCCGAAACTCACTCGCATTAGTTCCTGGGGCTCGAAGCTATATCGCTCAGCAGATGTCTTTCATAGGGCCTCCACATCAACACTTCTGCTCATTACTTTCCTGCTCATAGTTCCACTCACTTCCTCCTTCCCTCTCAGCAAGCGAGGGCTCACCATAGTGAAGTGATAAAGCAGGAAGTTTAGAGGGAACAGGGACAAGTGAGAGTGTTGGGCAGGGAATGGTGACAACTTAGAAGAGACGACAAACTGAAGGCAGCAAGCAATGAACGGGAAGCAAGTCAAAGAAGTTAGCCATTCTGACTGACTAGCAGCTCTATTGTCCCAGCAGAGGAAGAGAAAGCAATAGCTACTGTCGGAACCACAAACAGCCTAAAAGAAGAGGAGAAGATGTCCTCAGTATTGAGGTAAATCTAAGGATTTTGAGCAGATCCAGCTGGGAGATCCCAGCAAGGGTGTATGGAACTGGTTCAGACAGGATAGCGGAGGAAGCACAGAACATGGGGGTACAAAACGGAGTGTGCTCTCAATGGCTCAAAAAGGAGGTGTCCCCTTCTTGTTCGACAACAGCACAAAGCTGCAGTGCATCACCTTGACCCACCCTGACTCTCAGACTCAAAAATTGCTTCAGAGCCACATTGAGGCTGTAAACTGGCAGCTCACTGGCAACTTAAGGGGCTTCAAGAGATCTAACGGTGTGCAAACAGGTAATGTCTGACCTTTCCTCCATAACGCATGCACTGATATAGACTGTCGATACCACCATTTACATTATTTAACATCTTCATGGATGAAACAAACACAAAAATTGCTTCTAATGTATATCTTATTAAACAATCAAGGAAGTAGGCAGATGAAAAAAATAAGAAACTCGTTTGCTTTAATGATGCTTTAAAACTTTTTTAGCAAACCCTGGGTGTGCTTGAAAAAATTTCAAAGGGTAAGTCAAAAATACACAAAATTGCGTTTCCTCTATCACCTGAAGGCTAATCCTCACTTTTGGATAAGATGTGGGCAATCTGGTCATTTGTCACTTTGAATGGAAAATGCTGCTTTCCAATGCAGTGATTACTTGTGGGTTCAGGCATGCTCTTAACAAGGCAGGCCAAGATGATTCAGTACAGATGAGACAGACACACGCCAGACCTGGGTCAAAACGGAGTACATTAAACTTAACACCAGCAGCAGAAAGATAATGGATTTATTTAATTCATTTTCAATTACATGACAAATAACCAACAGTAAGATGAGAGCCACCAAAGAGAAGCATCATTCTATACTTGCATTCTATGGTAGGGATGGTTTATGCTGGGTTATAGAGCCTGAATCAGGTTATATGTATGTTAGTCTATCTCTGACTTGAAGTAGCAGAGACTCATTTGCGCCTAATTTCTAGTTATTACCTAAAGATTTTTTGATTTGATTTATTATTGTCCTGAGATACCAGTGAAAAATATTGCTTTGCATGCTAACCAGACAAATAATACCTTAGACAAGCACATCAAGGTGGCAGAAGAGAATGCAGAATACAGTGTTACAGCTACAGAGAAGGTGCAGAGAAAGATCAACTCTAATATACGAGAGGTCCATTCATAAGTCTTAACAGTGAGGAAGAAGCTGGTATTAAATCTGTTGGTATGTGCTTTCAAAATGTTGTTAACGTTTCAGGTCTGGTGACCCTTCCTCAGAACTGACCCGAAACCTTAACTCTGATTTTTTTCTTCACAGATGCTGGCAGACCTGCTGAGCTTTTCCAGCAACGTCTGCTTTTGTTCCTGATTTATAGCATCCGCAGTTCTTTCGGTTTCTATTCAAAATTTTGTATCTTCTGCACAATATATAATAGTCATTGAAATCACTTTCATAAATAGACACAGCAAATGGTTGTATATATTAGTGATAGTTTTGCTCATTTAAAACTATAATGTTAGCCCTTCCCAAATGTTGCGGGATTTTTCATAATTTCTTGAATGCCCCTAGCACTGATGTACTACTTCCAGATTGTTTAAATTTTCCATGACCCTAAGCTCATTACATTATCAATTTAATCAGTCAAACTCACATTCTGGTACACCTCTGCTTGCTATATATACAAACACAAGAATACGTCTTCTATAGGAAAAAGAAATATCTCAAGGCATCGTGTAAAACAAAGCATCAGTGTCTTCTCCATGACAATGCTTTCACCAGAGTCAATGTGTCAACCCAACCGGTATTCTACTTTTCATGTACTATAAATTAAAGTCATGGAGTCAGAGTCATACAGCATGGAAACAGACCCTAAGGTCCAAATTGTCCATGCAAAGTTTCCCAAACTAAACTAGTCCCACTCACTTGCATTTGGCCCACATCCCTCTAAACCTTTCTTATTCATGTACCTACCCAAATGTCCTTTGAATGTTGTAACTGTAATTGCATCTACCATTTCCTCCAGAGTTTATTCCATGTACAAATAACCCTCTGTGAAAAAGTTGCCCCTCAAGTCCCTTTTAAATTTCTCTTCTCGTCTTAAAAATACTTTTGAACTCTCCAAACTTAGGAAAAAGATCTTTGCCATTCACCTTTCCTATGCCCCTCTTGATTTTGTAAAGTTCTATGAGATCATTCCTCGACCTCCTGTGCTCCAGTGAAAGAAGTCCCAGCCTATCCAGACTTTACTTATAACTCAAACCCTCCAGTCTCAGCAACTCCCTGGTAAATCTTTTCTGAACCTGCTTCAATTTAATAATACCTTTCCTACAGCAGAGCGACCAGAACAGTGCACAGTACTCCAAAAGTGGCCTTACCAATATCCTGTACAACCTCAACATGACGTCCCAACTCTGAAACTTAATAGTCTGAGCAATGAAGGTAAGAGTGCTAAATGCCTTCTTAACCACCCTGTCTACCTGTGATGCAACTTTCAAAGATCTATGTATCTGAAGCCCAGGTCTCTCTGTTCAACAACACTACCTGGGGCACTACCATTAACTGTATAAACCCTGCCCTTCTTCACTTTACCAAATGTAATACCTGGCATCTATCCAAATTAAACTCCACCTTCCATTCCTCAGCCCATTGGCCCAATTTGTAATTTTAGATAACTTTCTTGGCCATTGATTATATTGTGGCACAGTGGCTCAGTGGTTAGCATTGTTGCTTCACAGTGCCACGGACCCTGGCTCGGTTCCACTCTTAGGTGTCTTTTTGGGTTTCTTCTGGGTGCTCTGGTTTCCTCCCATAGTACAAAAATGTGCTGGTTAGGTGTTTTGGCAATGCTAAATCACCCATATTGTCCAAGAATGTGCAAGTTAGGTGGATTAGCCATGAGAAATTCAGGGTTACAGGGATAGGGTAGGAGGGTAGGTCTGGTTGGGGTTCATTTCTGAGGGTTGGTGTAGACCCGATCTCTACACCACTGGAAGAATTCTACGGTATACCACCAATTTTGATGTCATCCACAAGCTTACTAACTATTCTTCCTAAATTCTCATCCAAATCTTTTATATAAATGACTGACAGTGGAGCCAGCACTGATCTCTGCAGAACACCACTGGTCATAGGCCTCCAGTCCAAAAAAGAACATTCTACCACTAACCTCTGTCTCTTATTGTCAAGCTAATTTTGCATCCAACTGACAAGTTCTCCATGAATGCCATGTGATCTAACTCTACTGATCATTCCACCATGCAGAACCTTGTTAAAGCCTTTACTAAAGACCGTGCAGACAAAGTCTACCACTCAGCCCTCAATCTTTTTTATTACGTCCTCAAAAAACACAATCCAGTTTGTGAGACATGATTTCCCATGCACACAGGCATGTTGATTATCCCTAATCAGTCCTTGCCTCTGCAACTGCGTGACAATGCTATCTCTCAATCCCCTCCAACAACTTACCCACCAGTGATGTCAGACTCACCTGTGTATAGCTCCCAGGCTTCTCCTTACAGCCTTTCTTAAGTAAATTAGCCACCTCCAGTCCTTTGGCACCTCACCCATCGCTACAGATGACAGTGCCATTACTCTCAACTGGATCTCTGAGCTTTTCTCATTCATACGTATCCATGTGTGATTTCTGTGACGAATTGCCTTTCATGTCAGAATTCTTACACAGCCGTCAAAGCTCCTATTGAATGGCTGAATGATAAGAGGGGTTTGGAATAACCTAGACAGAGCAGCATGGTTAGCACTGCTCCCTCATAGTGCTGGGGACCAGGTTGCGATTCCAGCCTCAGGCGACTGGTTAAGTTTGCACATTCTCCCCTGTGTCTGCGTGGGTTTGCTCCGGGTGCTCCGGTTTCCTCCCACAGTCCACAGATGTGCAGGTTAGGTGGATTGGCCATGCTAAATTGTCCATACAGTGTTCAGGGATGTGTAGGTTAGGGGTGTTAGCTATGGAAATGCAGGGATAGGGTAGGGGGATGGGTCTTGGTGGGATGCTCTTCAGAAGGTCTATGCGGACTTGTTGAGCCAAATGGCCCGTTTCCATACTGTGGGGATTCTATGGTTCTATTGATTCTATTTATAATAACTTTTCCTACCTCATGTGGGGAGAAAGCCATTTACAATTCCAGATGATATCAAGCAAAAAGCATAAGCACCACAAAACTCGTGACAAACATGCCATGGATTTCCTGTGAAGCAAGTCAAAGGCTGTCAACGTCAATGCAAAATCATAATGTGTACTGACACAAAATGTATACTGCAAATGGTAATTAAATTGGGAACAGGCTGATGTGGAGTATAAGGAGAGGTATGGATCAGCTGAGCTGAATTTTGAGCCTGTAGGTTGTTCAAGGCACGATTAAATGTACAAATTATAGGGGACAGATCAGAAGAAACTCGTTCGAATTTTCAGCGTGTGAAAAGTGCACTGAAGCAGATAAAGCTGGTGACTAAAGTGACAGATCAAGAGCATGAGATTCAGATTTACGGGATTGTGTGCAGGATAAGACCAACAGAGTAGTTGGGCTGAATAATCTGTTTGCAATTTCCAATCTTCATGTCATGCTACAGTGTATCACTTGCTGCAAAGTAAAGTTTCATGTCAATTTGACCTTTAACTAAGGAGTGCTCTTGCCTGATGTTATATCAGTGACATTACAGTAGATTGAGCCATACAGCGGGAAGCTGTCTTCAAAAATACAGCATATGACTTCAGAGATGTCAAAATGCAGGTAATGGAAATAGATGAGAACAGAAAAACAATAGTGGGTGCGGAATGTGTAAATTACTACTGCACCAAGATACAAGGCCACCTTCATTCACAGACAGCGAGAGCTGAAGGGGATACAGCTTTCATCTTTCCTCTCAGAAAGTTGGCGCCCATTAGCCTTCACTATCCTTATGCAAGACAGAGCAGTGTGGCCATTTCCTTCACAGGCTGAGCACAAGCAGAAAAACACATCTAGGCCCGAAACATCAAGCTTTCCTGCTCCTATGATGCTGCTTGGCCTGCTGTGTTCATCCAGCCCCACGCCTTGTTATCTCGAATTCTCCAGCATCTGCAGTACCTTTTATCTCTCAAACACATAACAGCCGACTGACCCCCAAGGCACTGCATACCCCATGAGTACCACGGCCAACTGCTTCCTGACTGTTGTGAAGAGGACATTGAAGTGGAAGGTTAACATCAAGTAACATACTGACGGAGTGATTGAAGGTGGAGGAGTAGGAGTTACTGTAAGGAGACTTGATGATCTGAGGGGGCTAGGGAAGGGGAATTGCTGCTCTATTTGTAACCTGGTATTCTTGTGTCTGACTTGATAGGGTACAAAATGAAAAGCTTCAAAAGCATTTCTCTTTTTTTCGATAATACTCAAATTCCATACGACCAAGGAACTACTATTGTTGCACTTAGTCCACTCTGCGGTTTTAATCTGACATGTAGCATAGTATACTTTCCCTTGTTCAAATTGTTTGATTCAAATTACCTAAGTTTATGTTTGACAAGTAAATGCCTAACTTAGTTTCTTAATTACACTGCTAACTTAAAATACCTGATTATTTTAGCAGAGAAACCAATATGAAGGATTCAGAATGCCATTTAAGATTTTAACCATTTTTTGTCACACATAATCTGGGTTAGCTTTGAACAGTAAATCCACTGACATGAAAATTGAGCAAAAAGATCCCAAGTACAGTCCAAACATCCAAACAGACTTCAGTGTGAGTAGAAAATAATTTTTTTTTCCAAAGGTGTTCACTCATTAAGTGGTCACTTCATGGGATTTAATCTGAAGTGCTATTAAAGTTTTAAACAAAGTAACGAAACATGTCAATTGCTCAATGATTAATAATCTAGTAACACAACATTATATGTTTGAGAGTGATGCTCAAGGAGTATTTATTATTAGCAAAAACAGGTATTCTACCAGTTTGGGTTTGTTGAAATGAGTAATTATATCATGATTGAATATTCAATAGGGTGTGCGCCTCTTTGGTGCTAGGAAGCTTGCCACACAGGACTGTTGCAAAATAGTGCATGTGCATTTCATAAAATAGTTGAAATCTTCAAATAAATAACATTGAGTTCCTCTGCTTTAAAACTGAGAGATAGCTGCTTACCCAGTGCTGATCAGGATACTCATGACAGGATTAACGTTACCCTGGAGTTTTCAGATACAGCATCAAGCATTGTCTTATCATTAGGTTCATAGAGAGATCAGTTCCAACTTAAAAAAATCTTAAAAAGCTTCCTTATACACCCATTAAGACTGAAAAGAACATTTTTGGAAGAGTAAAATTCACCTTGAATTCTCAAATATTGGGAATTGGTGAAGCATATGATTGAGATAACAAGCATGGGGCTGGATGAACACAGCAGGCCAAGCAGCATCATAGGAGCAGGAAAACTTGACGTTTCGGGCCTAAACCCTTCATCAGAAATGGGGGAGGGGAAGAGGGTTCTGAAATAAATAGGGAGAGAGGGGGAGGCGGATAGAGGAGAGGATAGGTGGAGAGGAGGCAGACAAGTCGAAGAGGCGGGCATGGAGCCAGTAAAGGTGACTGTAGGTAGGGGGGTAGGGAGGAGATAGGTCAGTCCAGGGAGGACGGACAGGTCAAGGGGGCGGGATGATGTTAGTAGATAGGAGATGGGGGTGTGGCTTGAGGTGAGAGGAAAAACAGGTTAGGGAGGTGGAGATGAGCTGGGCTGGTTTTGGGATGCGGTTGGGGGAGGGGAGATTTTGAAGCTTGTGAAATCCACAGTGATACCATTGGGCTGCAGGGTTCCCAGGCTGAATATGATTTGCTGTTCCTGCAGCCTTCGGGTGGCATCACTGTGGCATTGCAGGAGGCCAAGGATGGACATGTCATCTGAGGAATGGGAGGGGGAGTTGAAATGGTTCGCGACTGGGAGGTGCAATTGTTTGTTGCGGACTGAGCGCAGGTGTTCTGCAAAGCGGTCCCCAAGCCTCCGCTTGGTTTCCCCGATGTAGAGGAAGCCGCAACGGGTACAGCGGATGCAATATACCACATTGGCAGATGTGCAGGTGAACATCTGCCTGATGTGGAAAGTCTTCTTGGGGCCTGGGATTGGGGTGAGGGAGGAGGTGTGGGGGCAGGTGTAGCACTTCCTGCAGTTACAAGGAAAAGTGCCGGGTGTGGTGGGGCTGGAGGGGAGTGTGGAGCGGACAAGGGAGTCGCAGAGGGAGTGGTCCCTCCGGAAGGCAGATAAGGGTGGGGAGGGAAAAATGTCTTTGGTGGTGGGGTCTGATTGCAGATGGCGAAAGTGTCGGAGGATGATGCGTTGGATCCGGAGGTTGGTGGGGTGGTATGTGAGGACGAGGGGGATTCTTTTTTGGTTATTGCTGCGGGGACGGGGCGTGAGGGATGTGTTCCGGGAAATGCGGGAGACACGGTCGAGGGCGTTCTCGACCACTGTGGGGGGGGAGGTTGCGGTCCTTGAAGAATGAGGACATTTGAGATGTGCGGGATTGGAATGTCTCATCCTGGGAGCAGATGCGGTGGAGGCGAAGGAATTGGGAATAGGGGATGGCATTTTTGCAGGAGGGTGGGTGGGAGGAGGTGTATTCCAGGTAGCTGTGGGAGTCAGTGGGCTTGAAATGGACATCTGTCTCTAGGTGGTTGCCCGAGATGGAGACAGAGAGGTCCAGGAAGGAGAGAGAAGTGTTGGAGATGGTCCAGGTGAACTTCAGGTTGGGGTGGAAGGTGTTGGTGAAGTGGATGAACTGTTCGAGCTCCTCGTGGAAGCACGAGGCGGCGCCGATGCATCAATGTAACGGAGGAAGAGGTGGGGTTTAGGGCCAGTGTAGGTACGGAAGAGGGATTGTTCCACATAACCTACTAAGAGGCAGGCATAGCTTGGGCCCATGCGGGTACCCATGGCCACCCCCTTTGTCTGTAGGAAGTGGGAGGAATTGAAAGAAAAGTTGTTGAGGGTGAGGACGAGTTCGGCTAGGCGGACGAGGGTGTCGGTGGAGGGGGATTGGTCCGTTCTGCGGGACAGGAAGAAGCGGAGGGCCTTTAGGCCATCAGCATGGGGAATACAGATGTATAGGGACTGGACGTCCATAGTAAAAATGAGGTGTTGGGGACCGGAGAATTGGAAGTTCGGGAGGAGGTGGAGGGCGTGGGTGGTGTCACGGACGTAGGTAGGGAGTTCCTGGACCAAGGGGGTGAAAATGGAGTCTAGGTAGGTGGAGATGAGTTCGGTGGGGCAGGAGCAGGCGGAGACAATGGGTCGACCAGGGCATTCAGGTTTGTGGATTTTGGGGAGGAGATAGAAGTGGGCGGTGCGGGGTTGGGGAACGATGAGGTTGGAGGCTGTGGGTGGGAGGTCACCTGAGGTGATGAGGTTGTGGATGGTTTGGGAGATGATGGTTTGGTGCTCAGGGGTGGGGTCATGATCCAGGGGGCAGTAGGAGAAGGTGTCAGAGAGTTGGCGCCTGGCCTCAGCAATGTAGAGGTCAGTGCGCCATACTACGACTGCCCCTCCCTTGTCCGCGGGTTTTATGGTGAGGTTGGGATTGGAGCGGAGGGAGTGGAAGGCTGCACGTTCTGTGGGGGAGAGGTTGGAGTGTTTGAGAGGGGTAGAGAGGTTGAGGCGATTGATGTCTCGACGGCAGTTGGAGATGAAGAGGTCGAGGGAGTGTAGGAAGCCTTGGGGTGGTGTCCAGGAGGAGGGCGCTTGTGTTGGAGGCGGGAGAAGGGGTCAGTAGAGGGAGGGTTAGATTCGCGGTTGGAGAAGTAAGCTTGGAGGCGGAGGCGGCGGAAAAACTGCTCAATATCCAAGCGTAAGCGGTATTCGCTGATATGTGGGTGGAGGGGGACAAAGGTGAGCCCTTTACTGAGGACTGACCGTTCGTCCTCAGTAAGGGGGAGGTCTGAGGGGATGGTGAAGACTCGGCAGGGCTTAGTGTTGCTGTCTCCTCTGGAGCTGCTGGCTGTGGAGGCTGTGGGCGGAGCGTTGTCGGCATCGGCTGTGGGCGGAGTTACATCTGCATCGGCTGTGGGCGGAGTTACGTCGGCAGTGGGCGGAGTTGCGTTGGCGTCGGCGGTGGGCGGAGGTACGTCAGCGGTGGGTGTTGTGTCGGCTTCGGCGGTGGGCGGAGCGGCGGCGGCGGTGGGCGGAGCGGCGGCAACAGCGATGACGGTAGTGTCTGTGGTGTTGGTTTCGGTGACGGAGGCGGTGGTTTCAGCAGCGGCAGCGTTCGCTGTCCCGGCTCCCCTCCCCCAACCGCATCCCAAAACCAGCCCAGCTCATCTCCACCTCCCTAACCTGTTTTTCCTCTCACCTCAAGCCACACCCCCATCTCCTATCTACGAACATCATCCCGCCCCCTGACCTGTCCGTCCTCCCTGGACTGACCTATCTCATCCCTACCCCCCCACCTACACTCACCTTTACTGGCTCCATCCCCGCCTCTTCGACTTGTCTGCCTCCTCTCCACCTATCCTCTCCTCTATCCATCCTCTATCCACCTCCCCCTCTCTCCCTATTTATTTCAGAACCCTCTTCCCCTCCCCCATTTCTGATGAAGGGTTTAGGCCCGAAACGTCAAATTTTCCTGCTCCTATGATGCTGCTTGACCTGCTGTGTTCATCCAGCCCCATGCTTGTTATCTCGGATTCTCCAGCATCTGCAGTACCTTTTATCTCTGATACCAAGGATATGATTGAATTGTCTTTGTGAAGAGGGCTTGACAGTTTATTTCCACATCATCATAATACTCACAGGAACAGCAGAGGCCTTGCTTGCCAAAACCAATCAGCATGTTCAAACAGAGATTGCAGTATGCAGGTTTGTTAAAGTGCTTCAGTCTCCATACGTGTTGCCCATCATCCTTCACATTCTACAAAAGAAGAACACAGCAACAGTGCAGTTTAGAGCATCTTGTGGAATGTGGACCGTCAATGAAAGAAAGTAAATACATTTGCAAGGCACAAATTCTCAAAGCAACTTTAAAATGCCTGCAGCACAATTACTGACATTATGTTGACAAATGACCAGATGGGCAATTTTTGTACAGCAATGTTCCATAAAAAGCACTGTGATAAATGGCCTTTTAATCTGTTTCGCTGACATGAGTTGAGGAATGAGAATTGCCCAGGAGACACAGTGCCATGTAAGCTTTCACTCCTACACAGACAAACAATGGCCCTGTTTTTAACAAGGTAGATTATATACCGAGCGCGGGCACCCTGTGCCCCATTGTAAATTTCAAGGGAAGGCCCGGCTCCGCTTAGCTGGCTTCCTCATTTCAATATTTCGAGTGACAGGCTGTTTAATTAGTGTGAAATGGGGCCTCTGTGTATCTCCAGGAGGACATCCACTTAGAGGCCCAACCTGCCAGCAGTGTTGGCCTTTGCTGACGTTACAGGAAAGACAAGAGGTGGTTTTCAGCAATGGTACCAGGCTCCAAATCCAACATCTTACAGGGGGTCAGGCTGACAGGCTTCAGTGAGGGCGGCTGTGGGCCATAATGGATACAGTGCAGTGGCGAGAGGCTAGACAACGGGGAGGAAATCTGCATGGTGGCTGGGGTAGTCCAAGTGGCACAAGATCCGGAGAAGCAAGCACTTTGTCTTTCACTCATCAGCAGCCTGCAGGGTAAAATCACTCATTTATCAGAGTCAAACTGGAAGAGGCTCTTAAATGCGCAATTAAACGCCTCAATTGGGCCATGGGCAGTCAACCCACCTGACATCTTCCTTGGTGCCTATATACTCATGACGAGTATCGGGCAGGGGCTGAGGTGGGATGATGGATGATGGATGATTGACTGAATTTACTCACATAGCCATCTGCTTTCCTCCCTGCTGGTATGCTGTAAAATTCAGCCCAACAACCCTGTCCTGGGAAACAGAATATCTATCCCCAGTCTTTCCCTAAACCTCAATAGTAATTTGAAATTCTGAAATGGGATTCAGGTGCACAACTTTCTGATACAAGAAAAGATGTACCAGCACCTAAATCAAACAAACACTTCTGTTACTGTGCAGAACGTAGTACTTCACAAAAATAAAGATGTGTAGGAGCCATTCGGTGTGGGAATACAAGTGAGATTAACTACAGTAGCAAAGCATGCTATTTAAAACCATCATCTGACCCAAGTATTATATCACTCTCCAGTACCTGCAATATCTATTTTAATATCTGGCCATGGAAGATTTCCTCTCTCCAGCCTCTTTCTGGTTCTACTCCCTGTCTCTCAAAATCCCTCAACTACCAGTGGCCAACACGATTTCTGTTTTTGATAAGCCAGTGCTTAGAGCTTGTACAAGAACAATCTGGAAATAGTCTGCATCTTTTCTTTATGTCTGCTGGAGTTGGGACAGTGAATAACAGTCTCTTGCCTCCATTTGGTACATGCTCAGTGTGGAATGATTGGTACTATGAATGTCATTTTTAAATTCTACCGTTACCATTTCACAATTGAAGGATTTAGTTGGACTTTTACTCAATCAGAAACACATGCCAACAGACAATGAAGAAAGAAGATTCAATGTTCCTAACTTGTCCCAATCTTTGCATAATAATTATGAAAACACAAATGCAGGTTTGGTTTAAAACTTTCAGAGATAGTTGTCCTTTGGTATCAGGGCTCAAATTTAAGGGAGTATTCTGCATTAACAAAGATGGGATTCCAACATTCTAAGATAATTCCATCAAAAATCTATCACCATGCAAACAGGTAAAAACTTATTGAAAAATATTTATAAAATGTTGAAGTATCCTTCAAGGTCCAGATGTCCCGACTATTATTGAGGCAAAATTCATGAAATGTTTTCAGCCTTTCATTTACCCCTGGTTTACTAATTGTTTGACTAATGAAAAAGACAGTAACTTGGTAAGACTTATCTTGACAAATAGTTGAAACAAAAAGACATGCTGTTAAAGCATCAAAACAGGGCAGAATCGCAAGAATACCAAATCTCAAAAGGGAATAATAATGTAAACTGCATGCCTCTGAGACAAAAAAGGTTTGAATTGCATTTTTCATTTTTCAGCAATTAAAGAATCTTGGACTTCCAGAAATTAAGTTTAGAGATTTTAGGGCAAGGTGAACAAAATATACAGTTTGTGTATATATTGAGGAAAAGGAAACAATGATAACTTTTCCACTTAAAATTATTTTGAAAAATTGGGTTGATGAATCTACAAAATGTGAACTTTAAAAGGAATTTGTTGCAAGCTAAGTTTTAGTATTTATACAGAAAATGATCATGGTGTAAAGCAGCAACTAAGCTACATCATTTAGAATTTTTAAATATTTAGATCTTGACATCACACCAAAATTTTAGTATTCCAGTGCAAGAGTTATTTCCAGTGAAATACTACGCCCCCTTCCCCAACTTTCATCACAGCCTCTCAATCACTTAAAGGGATGACTCACAGCAACTTCTCATTCAATAAAAATAGTCAATGTTACATTTGTTGGACATCAAGATGAGCGTAACTTTTTAAAATTACATTTCACTGATGAAGTTCTCTTCTTTAAAAAAGGTGCTGTCACAGCCCTCTCATTGGCCAATCAGCTCCAGCCCTTCTTTTTAATCTGTTGATCCAAACCCACACCCTTGTGAATGTTTCACAGGCAGATCATCAGCTGAATACAAATGAGGGCAAAAAGACGGCAACATAATTGCTCCATTCACCATTTGGGAGAATTGAGCACTGAGGTTTCAAAGCCACACATTTTACAATTACATTAGCAGAGAAAAAAAAAAGGAATTCTCATGATTTCCATTGAAAGGGGAATTTTGGGCCCTCACCATTTCATTGCAAAGCATGAAATCTACCATGTCACAAAATATTCAAATCTTAACCAAAGTTGAGATGCTTCAATCGGGGTATCATATTTTCCAGTCTTACATTGCACTCCAGGATTGATATTGCAAGTATATTGGAACAAAATAGCATAGAATACTTATAAACTGGAACTTTGGGTATTACTTTTATCCCAAATACCTACTTCCACTTCTTTTGCTTTTTCCCTTTCTCAAACTCAGTTGTTTGCAATGATTAATCATCCACCTTGCAAGAACAGGCACACAGGCTTCAACAACTCAGTTTCTAAAACTTCTGCTGCTTATTATTTATGGATACAACATTTGACTTGTCCCTTGGGTGGATGCATATCTAGTGGACTTAGTGATTAAATCTAGTTGGTTGAATTCCAAATAATTTGTTTAAAACATTACATATACTGACACCTGCTAAAACATGACAAATGTGTTCTGTCAGGATTTGCTTCATATCATATTTTAACTTCAAATCCACATAGATACAAAACTTTCAGAGCATTACATCGATGATCGTCCATTGCTGTGTCATTTGCCAACTTCCACGTAAATTGAAAACGCAGTGCCAGATTTTCCAAAGAGTGGCTATCTCATGTAGAAGGCCAGTCTGGCTGTTTTTGTTTTATGAAAGGAGGAAGCTCCACATTTCTGACAGGAGAGTCTGATTTGGGCTCCCTTAGAAATGCAAAGCCACCCTTCCATTCTGACAGTTCTTCCAAAACACAGCACTGTCTGAGGAAGGCAAACCACACGCCTTTTTTCACAGCACTCAACTGCATTCTGATATCCAAAGGTTCAAGATGGTGGCAGTGGAGTACGTAGCATCCAGGCTCTAGTGCCCATGGCCCATCCACTCTATCCACTTTTCATTTATCTCTTTTCTTTTGTTTTGTCTTCATTCCTTTTGCATATTCTTTTCTCATTTTTATTGGTGGCATCTTCGTCGGGGTGCAGAGCGTGGCAGCAGCTAGTGAGCCTGGGTCAGGAACCTGGTGGACAGTGGTGAGACGGTGGCTGGTAGAGGGGCGAGCACGTGAACCCGGCATAGGCTGCTACATTGGCAGAGATGATGTCGGCAAGGACATGGAGGAGGAGGGAAGTTTCAGCGATAGTGATGGCGGTTCCTCATGGCCATTACAGCTCCGTCTAGCTGTCATCTATTTCGACGGCTCGGCCCAGGGATTCCATTGGACGGGTCATAGGCGGTGGCTTCAGCCTGGCATCCAACAGCCCAGATATTCTTTTGGGTGGCTTTTTGCCATGTCTTCTTTCCCGGGATCAACGATGAGGTGGTCCTTGAGGTGGCTTCAGGAGTCTCGCGGCCCAAGATTCCAGAGGCCCGGAATGGCGGTCTTGCCGCCATTTCCCGAAACCAGGAGCTGTGATTGGAACTCGGATGGACTTTGTCTTAATTTTTAAAATTTTCCTTATCTGTGCCTTGTCATTAATACAGCCACTGTGGCACGGCAACATAAACACTTTTCGCTGTATTTTGTTTTGTCAAACATGAGTGACAATAAAATTACTTCTATTTTACACAGCTATTTTGACAGCTGCTGTCAAAGCATACGGTAAGTGAGATATTCGGGTTCTGGGAGAGTAGGGTGCCAGACTGGTGTGGGGATAGGTAGGATGGGGGTGAGGTCTGCAGGAGGTGCCATTACATGTGTGTGAGTTCCGTTAATAATCTCCCAGGAGTTACACTAAATATTCAATCGTTTAATGTTTCCTGAGTGACTGTTCTACTTAATTTCATCAGGAAGCATCTGAATTCTCGAATTTAAATGGAGACTTTCAGAAGGTTCCTGTACAGGGGAACTGCCCAGCAAAAAGTTCAAATTCCCAGGCAATTCCTTCAGAGTCTATCATGGGCATTCCTCAGGCAACTCAAGCTATGCTGGAATAACTACTGTCTGACTAGTGAAAAATATGGGCTATAGTTATATCTGTGTTAAGCACAGTTTATTACTGTACCTCAAACTAAATGTAGTCATGATGGGAGCTGAACTAAAGCGGCATAACTGGTGGATACACTGCAAAAGCTTTAACAGTAAGTATATCACAAAATTCGAGCTGTTCACAAAGTACTCAGCATTTATCGACTTAAAAAGTGATGATTTCTGCCAAATTCAGATCTGAAAGCAGTTTCAATCAACTGTTCACCTCTTGTCAAAGCGTGATTACCTTCTCGATGAGATTGGCAACTGCTCACAATTATGACAGGTCATTGCTAGGTGTGATTTCCTGTTAATTTTCCCTCTAATATATTGGTTATTTCCCAATTTTGTCCTACTGTCCGTTGTGGATTGGAGTTTTTGATACTAAATTGTTTATTAATGTTTGTCAGTTAGTTATACTATTGGAAGGAGGTAAAAAAAATGAGAGGGTTTGGTTCAGATGGAAAGATGAATTCTTAAAAATGAAATGCCAATACTGGTCCCAAACCTGTCTCCACTTGTATCTCTAACAGAGGTGGGGAGGTGACTAACCCATTCCAAGCATGTAGGTTAGTACTTTAAATATGATATAATGAGGCTGTCAGCTTCTTCGCTGTTCAGCTTTAAATATGGACAGCAAGTGTCTCTGCCCCCCAGGAACTGAGCAGCTACATACAGGTGACGGGTGACAGAACTAGGTGGAGAATATCTTTACACTTCCGTACTGGAACCAGTGTGCTTGCCTTAACAATATCTCCTCCTGCACCTCGATCAGACAGTCCTGTTACTGGACTTTCCCGATTAAATCTCCCAGTCATTAACAATTCCAATGAACAAATGTTTTTGCTCAAAGAGAAAAACAGTTAGCAAGAATCTCTGAACATACAAAGTATATCCCCACAGGGGTATGGAATGTCCCCGCCCGCATCTATGTAAGTGCATTCCTTCAAGTGAAGACTTTTCAAATGCCTCATCCTATTTTACATTTTAACCGAGTACGATAGGTGACATCCTTCATCACACAGTAAATTTCTTTCCCAAGATAATGCCATATATTTGTCACCACTTGATTTCTGAAGATTAATTTGTATCGCGGTAATATGTGTCAAATGGCTTCTCATATGGCTGAGTTGCTTATGGCAGTAATTAGCTACACCATGCAAATGCACAAATCAGACTTCAGCCACCACTCCCAGGTGTTTTATAGTTTGGTTCAGCACAGAGGCACTGCAGAAAACCAGCACCTTTGCAGGAGGGGAGGGAATTAAAAGAAAAATGCTTCTGGTCTGGTGAAAATCTAAAAAATAAAACCATATGCCAAGCAAAATATTCCCACTTAGTAACTGTCAGAATGGCAGGATTATTTCTGAATTGGGAACCCTACTTAGAGACGTTGTGCTCACTCTTTTCCAAAGTAAACTAACAGCCTGTGTCCGCTTTCACTGAACAGAGGAATGGAGCAGAGAAGACGACACACCCAAGGCAGCAATACAGAAACTCAATTTATCAGGACCTCAACAGAACTCACAATGACAACAATACTTGGAGAAAAAAAAATCCAGAGGGAGGAAAGGCCTGCAGCCTGATAGTAAGTTGTGGATAGGTTGCCTTCCCCAGTTCACAGACTAGTTGTATGAACCACTTTCTGCAGCAATGAGGCTTTGGAGAGGATCCTGCTCTCAGAGGATGAAGAAGGAGGCAGCCCCATGGAGCAGGCAATGGCTCCAAGTTGTGGAGACAGTGAGCAGTTGCAGAATGGCACTGAGGATCTAGATCCAGTGTTAAAGAAAAAGGTTCATTGACCTTATAAGATCCAGCAAGGTGAGTGTCCTATCACCCTCAGCTGGCAGCTAGGACTCTCTCAAAACTTAAACATTCTTCTACATGCTACTCCACTAATTTAATACCAGTTGCTGTCATAGCCATCATGTACCTCCAGCCTCCTCAATGTTGCACCTCAACAGATAAAATTCAGCTGCACCTATTTTCCCCTCATTCCTATCACAATCACCCTCCTCAAATGGCTGATCTCCATCCTCAGCCATCAAAAAGCCCTCTCGTTCTGACACTCAACCGTTTCTTATGGCAGGAGCAGAGGTGCAATTGAGGAAGTCTTTTCCAAGGGCCTCACGGGTTCTAAAATCGACAGGACATCCACCACAGGCATCCCATCAGACAGAGCAGGGAAGCAGCAACCAACAACTAACTCTGCTGAAGCTACAGGCATGGTGTCAAGAGAAAGTAGTGGAGTGCATATGCAAAGAAAAAAAATAATTGCTGCACAAAGGGAAATGCTTATTAAATCTTCCTTATTCGAGCTGGAATAGTTTCTCACTACCTACTCTACCCAGTATGCTCACAATTTCGAAAACCTCTACCAAATCTCCTTTCAGCCTTATCGCCAAGGAGAGCAGTCCCAACTTCTTCAGTCTATCCTCATATCCTCTTGTCCTTGAAACCATTCTTGTGAATCGCTTCTTAGTGCTCTCCAATGAATTCACATCTGTCCTATACCCTACAGCTGTACAAATACTCCAACTGAATTGTAACAAGTATCTTATGCAAGTTCAATATCTTGCCCTTGTTCTTGAATCTATGCCCACATTAATGAAGCCAAGGACACTATGTTTTATTAATACCACTCTCTCAAACTGTTCTGCAACCTTCAATGATCTGTGCACATATACACCTCTGCTCCTGCACCCCCCATTAGAACTGTACCCCCTATTTTATATTGTCTTTTAATGCTCTCTTACCAAAGTGCGCCATTAGGCACATCTGCATCGAGCTTCATTTGTCACCCATCCCCCGAGTGTCAGTATCCTTTTGGCATTCCACATTGTCCTCCTCACAGTTTATAAATTCTTCCAAGTCTTGTACCATCTGCACATTTTGAAAATGTCTCCTGCACATCAAGATGCAGATCACTAATACACATCAGAAAAAGCAAGAGCCAAATAATATCCCCTGAGCAACTCCAATATAAATGTTCCTTCAGCCCAAAAATATTTATTGCCCATTACTTTGTTACCTATGATTCACCCAATTTTGTTTCTTCATTGCTACGGTATGTTTTATACCACGGCCTATTTACTTATATGTATCCCCATTTGACTGGAAGAGTACTTTGGGTGTACGGAACGTTAGTCGTTGGACTGAAATACCTTCCAGTAGATGTACACCTAACCTCACGCATCATTGTATGGAAATCTGTGCTGGATTTGTTTAACATTTTTGCAATCTCTCTGGTGATTTTCATTGTTGAGATAATAGATGTTGAATTTCTCAACTTTTGAGGCAACTAAATTCTTCACTTGTAAATTGGGAATCATTGTCACTCATTCCAATGTATGGAAACTACAATGACCAAAATGTTCTTTGAGATTTTACAATCTCACTAGGGTCGTTGAAATCACATGGTCTAACTCCCAGTAATCAGAATGCTAGTCGATGATGACAGGACAATCAATTGCTGACACAGTGAAGAGTCGACAGCAAGCTTCACCCATAGTCTGTCTGGAAAGTCATGTGTCATTTCTCTTTGTTAATAGCATTGGGGTTCTTGCGGGTCTTAAGCTTATTGGTCAGGCTAGGACGGGAGAACACTTCTCTTGCCTCCCTCAGATTAGACTGAACTTCTTAAAGGTTTGTGTAGGTGCTCTTCAACATCTCTTTTCTTCTTATCTCCTTAGTGACAATTTCTTTTGATTATGATGCTTTCTTTGGCTGTCATGTCATCACTGTATGCCCAATATACTTCTAGCAACAGGTGTGACTTCAATGCTTTCAGGCAATCCTTTTCATTACCACCTCCTGCAGTATTTGGAGAGCTGTATCTTGTTGTGTATTTTGAGCAAGATGCTTAACTTTCATATTCAATGTCTCTGCTGGATTGATACCTTTCAAAACAAGCTAGGCTGCTGCTTTTCATTGAATCAGGAAGATTTAACACATTGTATCCACATCTTTGGCTTTCTTTACAGGGAGTACTGCTGTTGACAGCATGTTGTAAAGGTACATCAGTTTCGTTGCTTGTATGTCAATCTCAGATGATATCACCCCAAAGAAAAGGGACATTTTTTGTCGCTCTCTGCTCCAACTTTGGAGCAGAGAGAAGTGATTTGAGAAAGATGCTTTAAAATGGCTTGTGGACAGTTATACTTTCACTTGATCTTGTCACTGTTTTTATCAGTGCGAATGAAAGGGTGGGAAGTATGGCAACTCCACTGTGTGAGTTAGCACCCAATTTATGTATGAGATTTATTGTCAGCTGGGGGGTGTTTCTGGTGATCTGCAGGCACTGCCAGAAGTTCAGTGAATGACATGTGTGACAGCATTGGGTCGTAGGTTAGGGGTCAGCCTCACAAATAGATTTGAAGTCTGTCCCTGGCTTTCATGTTGCTCAGGTAACAGTCTGAAATGGCAAGTCTTAGCAGGTTCTAGTCAAAGTCTCCATTTTCTGAAGTAAGCTTTCTGAGAAGTTAAGGTTTCAGTGGGTGTTTTCCTCGATGTCTTTGAGTTCTTTTCATAGAATCCCTACAGTGTGGAAACAGGCACTTCGGCCCAACAAGCCCACACTGACCCTCAGAGCATCCCACCCAAACCCAGCCCTTAATCTATACATTCCTGAACACTATGGGCAATTTAGTATGACCAGTCCACGTAGCCCGCACATCTTTGGATTGTGGGAGGAAACCAGAGTACCTGGAGGAAACCCACGCAGACACGAGGAGAATGTGTAAACTCCACACAGACAGTTGCCTAAGGGTGGAATCAAACCTGGGTCCCTGGCGCTGTGAGGCAGTTACACAATCGAACAGAAACTGTCGGAGGGCTGATCTCTGGAAGAGCAAATTGTTGAATATTCATGGTCATCTGGTTCAACCACAGTCGATGCACACACCAACCCTATTATCGCTCACTGATCATGAAGCTGAACATTTGCATTCTGAACAGTTCTCAAGGACAGATCTGCACTCTGTCACTGGCACTGAATGAGACAACAAAGCTGATTCCAGTCTTTCGGCTTTTCTAGAAACCAGTGTCAATGGGCAAGTTCAGTGTGAGGACTTGTTCGAAGCTGTTGCAGCCTGGCTGAAAGCCAGCCTGCTGGTGGGGCATTGCAGCATCTGGGCTGACAGCCAGTCTGTTTAGCAGGAAACATTTCCAGACTGTATACATTGTGACACGTTGGTAGCTGTATAGGTGATCAAATGAGTTCCCTGGCTTTAGCAATAACCACTATCCTGGATTAGTGCCAGATATTTGGAATGGTGACTCTGCTTTGGACAATGGCAAACAGTTTTGGGAGCCACTTTCCTCCTGTGTTCTGAAATTGTGCTGGAATTCTGAGTGAATGCCATCAACATTTTGCTGACTTAGTCAGATAGCACAGAAATAAACCCTTCAGTCCAATTCATCCATGCCGACCTAGTTTCCCAAACTAAATTAGGTCCACTTGCCTGCATGTGACTCCTATCCCTCATTCATTTCTATTCATGTACCTGTCCAACTGTCTTTTATATGTTGGAACTGTACTCGCACCTGCCACTTCTTTTGGCTGTTTACTGAACATATGAGCCACCCTCTGGATGAAAAAGTTGCCCCTCAGATCCTTTTTAAATCTTCCAACCTCTCACTTTAAAAATATGCCCCCTTGTTTTGAACTCTGCCATCCTTGGAGGAAGGCCATTGCTATTCACCTTATCTATGCTCCTCATGATTTTATAAATAAGGTCAACATCCTCAACATCCAACACTCCAGTGATAAAAGTCCCAGCCTAACCAGCCTTTACCCATAAATCAAACCCTCTAGTCCCAGCAATATCCTGGTAAATGCTTTCTGAACCCTCTTCTATTTCGTAATATCCTTGCTATAGCAGGGTCACCAGAACTGTACTCAGTACTCAAAGTGGCGTCACCATCATCCTGCACAACCTCAACAAGATGTCCCAATTCCTATACTCAATAGTTGCCATCTGAACATTGTTCACTTATTATTGTAGGTAAGAGCTTATGACGTTTGTCTGCTTTGAGGCCATCTTGAAAGACTGCATCAGGGTTTTATTTTTTTTTATTCATGTATCTTCTCTGTTGGCCGGTATTTTAGAGTTTATATAGACATGTGTAGCAAGGGTGTCAGATTGATTCTGGGCTGCTTATGTGGTTGGTGCTCATTTGCTCCTAGGCAGCAGCGGACTTCCACAGCTTTTGAACTCAGAAGTGTGAAGTCAATCTTCTCCACTGTTTCCAACCACCTTGAAATGTCCCTCATCAAGAGGCCCAAGAAGGTCCATCAGGCCCAGTGAGGCCCAGTCTGACAGTTCTTTCTCCACGAGGGTAAGGGAAGATGACAGCCTAGTGGCATTATCGCTGGGCTGTTAATCTAGAGACCCAGGTCATATTCTGGGGACATGGCACATAATAGAATTTGAATTCAATAAAAATCTGGAATGAAGAGTCTAATGATTACCAGGAAACCATTACTGATTGTTGGAAAAAACCCCATCTGGTTGACAAATGTCTTTTAGGGAATGTAAGTGTCATCATTTTCCGGTCTAGCCTACGTGTGACTCCAGATCCCACACCAATGTTGTTGACTCCTAACTGCCCTATGGGTAATTATGGATGGCCAAGCCACCAAGGCTCTAATAATGTTGATGATTTTCATAAAAATGTTGTTGTTGAGCCTTTCTGACATTTGATGCTGACTGTGAAAGTTGTCAATGATAGTTGAGTATGCTTCAGGCTACATTACGATGGTTGTTTGTGCTGGGATATTGGTGCTGGGAAGCGGACTTCGATGGAGATGAAGTTAGGGCCATCTGACTTTAGATCTTCTGCTCTTTGGTAAAGCTTTTCTTAATATAGGTAGCGAGGATGAAGGTCATGTCATCTCACTTGCAATGATATGACATTAGGGCTGTCTTCTCAATGGCCAGAGAGGTCCATGTGGTGGATTTCTTGGAGAGTAGCTATGTCCACATTCCCATCAGGGGTTCCTTTTGTGATTAGTTCATATTTTGCCCAGATTAGTTAATTGAAATTGAACTGGTATACTCTTGTTGCAGATAATGTTTCTCAATTTTATTTTCCTTGAGGGAATCTATTTTCTCAGAGGCTTTGAGTACTTGAACAGGAAGCCTAATGGCCAGGCCTTCTTGATAGCATTAGTTTGCAGGTTTTGAAGGTGGAAAATTTATCTGGAGAAGAAGACTGCAAGAAGATTTCTGTCTCTCTCCATCCCTCAAACAGCAGCACCAGTTGATATAAAGAAGCATTCCTATCAACACAGGATCGCAACAAAAAACCTGCATTCTTGTGAAACTCACAAGACACTCCAGTACACATACCACACAAACTGACAGTGCATCGAGATGTGAGGCTACGATCTAGTTGGCTGCAAACACTAACCACAACCTAATGAGTAGCTGAGTGGCGAAGTCTCAGGTTTCAACCGTCCATAGAAAGTCTGGACCAATTCTCAACAGTTGAAGATGGGCCAGGGAAGGAGTGATTGTTTGCTCCACAAGCAGAACATGAGGAATTCCTCAAATTGTGACTGCAATTAGCCGAATTAGACGATTGCCTATACATTGATCATGTGTCCTGAGCAATCCATTCTTGGTGGAAATGCAGTAATTTGCCCTGCGTCAGCTGAAATTGCTAAACAGATTGTCCACCTCAACATCAAACGATGCAGGCAATTGCTGGGTTCCAAATGGTCTCCATTTTGAGTCTGTTCACAAGTCAATTTGATCGCGAGTTGGAACACAATGCTGGACAGTACAAAGGAGTTGTTTGTAAGTTCAGGAACTGTTTGTATATCCGATCTTTAAAAATTACACCTTTGTATAAGATCGCATTCATAACAAGCATGTATAAGCTGGATATTCGTAAGACAGGGAACCCCGCCCCCATGTCTGCTTCTCTGGCCGTGCAAATAAAAAAAAAATTAGGAGTGCTAATTCCGAAACAGAACTCAGTTTAGTTAGTTTCCAGGTATAACACATGGAGTAAATTGTTTATTGAGATGAAATTTCACACCCAAATGCAATGTTCCAGGTGTTCTGCTGCAGAAAAAAAAATGTAGGTTCTGATTAAGCTATTAATTGAATGAACCAGCAGTAATCCCTTACAAATTAATACTGTAATATGGTATATGCTTCCTTTTGGCTGTAAATATATCAGGTTTCCTCTACTTTATATGCAAGTTTCCTTTATCACTAAAATTAGTGAACATTGGAAAACAGAAGGTACACAATCAATGTTCAGAGAATGATGTTTTTTGAAACAAGCAGTTCTTCATCATACCTCCACCCCTACACTGGACATTGACAACGAATACATTTCGAATTAATTGATTCACAATGATGAGTACACAGTACGAGTGTGACTTGTAACATAATTGTGTTAATTTTGTTTTGAATAACCATGAATCCAATAAGTAAACAATAATATTATCAGCAGTCTGCATAAACTATACATAGATCATAGGAAAACGATGTAACTACTTCCAAACTTTGTCCTTCATTTGAAGTATTGTTCTATTGTGAAACAAAGCAATGCATTGCCAACTTCTTCATACTATACAGATTCTGAAAAAAAAACAGAATTCCCAATAGCATAAAAAAGAATGTGATTGAGGAAGAAAGTGCTTCTTCAAAAGAAATATATGGTCTGAAAAGGAAAGAGAGATAAAACCCATGTCTACCCCCAATTAACCATTAGGTCATTCCATGAGGTTATTGTATTTTGCTGATGAGAGAAATTAAAATAGCACTCATGAAGCTATTCTGTGGTTGTAATAATAGAATGCTATTGGGACAGAGCAAAAGAATCATTGAATCTCCACTTAACCAGCGCTAACTCAAGTTCAATGCGCTTAACACGGAATGTAAAACCAAAGCACTCTCTTGCTCTAACCTGATATTCCCATCTCAATGAATTATGTTACAACTCCTTCATCACTGCTGGGTTAAAGTCTTGCAACTCACTTCCTAACAGCACCAAAGTTGTTCCTATAACTCAAAGGCTGCAAGAGTTAAGAATTAAGAGAAAGATGGCAGCTTATCATCATTTTCTCCAGGGTGATAAGGAATTGTCATGAAATGCTAGCCATGCCAGTTGCATCACATCTCATGAATGAAAGTATTTTCAAAATACACTGAAAGTGTTGGAAATTGGTTTTCTTAATAGTATACTGGATTCAGGCAGCAAACAGATTAACCAAGGAGGTCCCACCTTTGCACCTGACACTGCAGTTATCCAATGACAGGAACTTTTGGGTGTTTTGTGATGCAGTGGTGGTGTCCAGGTTCAAGTTCCACCTCAGGATCAGATAGCCACATGTGTCAAAACATACCCATATTGTTAGATGGCGGCAGAGTAGGACGCTCCAGTCAGGGCTCCTCTGCTCGCTATTCCTTTTCGCTTTTTCTCCTCTTCGTAGTTTTTCCTTTCTTCCCTCCCCCCACAGCCTTCCTGGAGAGTGCAGTTGAGAAGTGGGGTGAACGAGCAGCGTCCCGCGGCAGTGGGGGAGCGAACGGGCGAGTCACAAAATGGCGGTAAAGCATGGAGGAAGCGCGGCCTTGTGCTCTGGGGCCTACAGACACAGACTGGAACTTGAGTACTTTTGGGCACTTATCATTCTGGACATTTTTCACTGTTTCATGCTAATCTATATATTTTTTAAAAACTGTGTAACAACATTATAGATTTTTACTCTAAACTTTGTACCAGGTACTTGTACCTAAGGTGGCACCATTAAAGGTGGCCACTGTAGAAACTTTTCACTGTACTCCTGTACTGGAGTACATGTGACAATAAAGGATATTCTGACTCTGAAGAGGAAGATAAAACTGAATTTACTTTGTAACACTGCAGTTGGGCTCAGTGGGTTAAAAATGCAAAATTCAGCTGGAAGCATAGGTCTTGAATTCAGGATGAAACAGGATCCATTCACCTCTACTACCTGTGTGGTGAGCAAGTCTGCTGACCGATGGGCATAGGAGCAGGAGGAGAGTATTTCACCCTTGCAGCTTGCTCTGCCATTCAGCAAAATCGGAGCTGATTTGTTTGCAATGAACACCATGCAAATTGTTAAATTTAAATCTGAGATGTTGCAAGAAGTGTGGTAACTGCCTGGTTAGGATCTTTTAACTGTGTGCATATGTGCCGGAAATGCATTTGTGGTGCCGTCAACAGTCTGTGAAGGATGTTTTTTGGGTGATGGCTTTTTGTGTGCAGAAATGTGTCAGTTACTTTGATAAAAAAATGCTTGGTGCTAAACTACACCTGTTGAATCGTGCCAATTTGAATACTGTGGTATTTACAACATTAATACTTTCCTTATATGTTACACATGTGTAACTTAAAGTTTAATAGAGGGTTGCTAATTATTGAGGATATTGATGAATCCTTCTTATTCCGCTGCCATGGGAGATCAAAGATCCATTTGGTAATACAAATGTAGAAGGTCCTGTTACTGTGTGACTGCATCACCTAATAAATTAACTAGCGAGAATGAATAGGAATCCCTGAATACTCAAATGTAGCCTTCAAAAAGCAAGAAATAGCTTTTGAGAAAATCTCAAGGAAAGCGCTCAAATATTTTGACCCCTGCAACTTTATCAATTTCCATCAGGTCTTGGTTGTCTCAATATGATCACATCTCAATCATCTAAACTGAAACATCTAAACAACTTGGTCAATCTTTCATTATATTCACTGTAAAGGCTCACACACAAGTAAAGGCCTTTGGACAAGCTATCAGAGAGGTACCAACACTGCAAAAAATACAAAGTTAGTAACTTCAATACAGAGAGGACAGGAAATAAAATTCCACTTTAGGAATTTTTTTTCTATAAATCACAGATTTCTGACTGAAGGAATCAGTGGAGTCATTTCAAAACTCACCGTTTCCAGACCCAAGAGAACAAGAAGTGGGATTGTGGTCATTCCTCCCTGAATCCATTCTTCCAGGGAGACTGTACCATCATGGTCATAATCAATCTCATCCATCATCTCCTGGAGAATCTATGAAAAAGAAGAATCGATGATTTCAAAAACACACTCAGTTCACTTTATGTTAAATTAATTTCATGCTGCTGTGAGGAGCCAAAGTTTAAATTTGACCAGGACCAGAATTAAGATGGTTAACAGTAGTATAATGCAACTGAAGCAAATGCTATCGCACAGTGGTAGCATCTGAGCTGGAAGCCTCTGGGTCAAGCCCATAAGGCAATAAGGAAAATGAGCAGAATTAAGCTACTCAGCCCATCAAGTCTGTTCTGCTATTTGATCATGACTGATGTGTTTCTCAACTTCATTCTCCAGGCTTCTCCCAGTGACCCCCGATCTCCCTACTGATCATGAACCTTTTTATCTCTACCTTAGATACACTCAATGACGTGGCCATCACAGCATTCTGCAGCAATGTGTTCCACAGATTAATCACCCTCTGGCTGAAGGAATTCCTGCTCATCACAGTTCTAAACGGTCATCCCTTCACTATGAGGCTATGCCCTCAGATCCTAGTCTTCACGTCCACTCTATCTAGGTCTCTAGGGTTTTAGAGTAGGTCTTTCAGTATTCTGTAAGTTTCGAATAAATCCCTCCTCATTCTTCTCCACTCCATTATGAACAGATCCAGTGTCCTCAACTTTTCCTCAATGATAAGCAAATTGTCACTCTGGAACTTGATGGTCAAGGAAGGTGCGATCATAATATAGGCAAACAGGTTGTGTATCAGCCTGTAAATCCTTCCAACATAGTCAATAACAAAATGATAAGAGCAGCACTGATCAGCTACGGAGAGGGAATGTAAATTGGAGGCGTTAGAATCACTGTTTGTGGCTCTGGGATGACAACATTCATGCAAGACTGCAGGTTGTCACAGCAATGAGGACTCCTCATTGGGGTGCAGTTGGCTTCATTGGTTGGATGGCTGGTGTGGATCAGATTGATGCCACTCTAGCTGGGAAGGATTCAACACCTACTTCAATGCCCTACCCATGGAGCAGATTATGGTACTGTTGATCAAGCCAGTCTTCAGGCAGAGAACTGAAGAATGCAGCTGAAATGTGGCTTTTGAAACTTCTATTTATGGTTTTATATACAGTGATAAGCCTTTAATTCTATTTAATGACAAACTCAACGTTCATCTGTTTGAGACAGTGAAGACCCAGTTTCTGGTTACATTAGAAATATGCACAGAGTTAAGAATAAACCTGATATGCAGCAGTTACAGGCAATTTGCATAATAGACAAATTTTGACACCATGCTTTCTGTTTGTTATTTAAAATGTGCATTCCTGTAAACACCCTTGCAGACATACATGTCCAGCGACATCTTTGAGTGCGCAGTTAGGAAAAGGCAATTTCTCATCAGTTCATTACAATCTCTAACCATGTTTTCAGAAAGTGTTTGTTTTCTTCTTTGCTTTGGTGGTCAAGAATGTCAGCGAGTCTCCATGTAGGGCCACGTGCTTACTGCTTCATTCAAACTCCAACAATCAGAAGTGAGAAATATAGTATGTATAAGGGCTGAACAATAAATAATTACATCCTGCAGCTCTCCACATGCCAGACGGACAGGAAAAGGAATCAGGAAAGATAAATAAAACAGGAGAAAATGTGGGGAAAGAGAAAGAGAGCGAAGCAAAGTTACAAAACAAGAACAGAACGTTCGGTTCAATCTGCCTTTTGGTAAAATTCAGCAGATAAAAGGACTGTAATGTTGAACTTTTAACTGTATTTCTTTACTTTTTATTTTGTGTCTAAAAGTTTGGACCTAGGTACTTTTGTACCCAACACGGTGCTGGGAATGGCAACTTTGTACACTTTTCACTGTACTCCTGTACTTCAGTACATGTGACAACAATTCTAACTCTTATCTACACATGTGGTTCTGACATTCCCTTCATTCCTTATCATTCCTTGCAGAATACAAGCAAGATCAACTGCTCTGCAGACCGTCATGATCGCAATCAATATTAAACCTTCATTATTTAACTTTAATACCCGAGGCTTTTTGAAAAGACCGTGCTGACCTAAATCGACTGCTATGTTGACCTAACAAGTCTAGGCAAGCCACATGGAACATGAAGCATTTTTTTTCCAAACGATTTATGAAACTTCGTGGGGCACCAAGAAATTAGCACCTCTTGTTTTACTCGCACTTGTTTGATAAGTTCACATATTGAGAAAGGTTGGAATCCAACAATGATGTAAACATCAGTAACCACAAGGAACTGTAGATTCCCAGAAAGCTTCGAGAATCAAAGAAGACAACATTAATGACAGCAAAGATCCTGAACTTTTCTTTCCCTCTCTCTCCCAATCTCAGAAACCAGTGCCAGTGGCACAGTCACTTGTAAAAACCACCGCTCACTGGCAAATCAAGGGTAACTGCATGCTGCCCACACCTGACTAAAGAACAACGGTTGACTCTCAACTCAGAACTCTTCAAAAGTATAAACTGCAACTATCTTTCCCGTCCAGACTGTATCGACACACTCTTCTTTTTAAGCTTACTACCAGTGTTTATGTGTGTTTGATGTCTATTATCTTTGCACAGTATGAGGCAATAAAACTCAACTCTCTTTTACTCAAGGAAACCTTGGAATTGTCTCCTTCAACTTTGGATCCTAGAATCCCTACAGTATGGAAGCAGGCCATTCAGCCCTCTGAAAAGCATCCCCACCCAAACCCGCTCCCTCTTCTGTCTCTGTAACCCTGCATTCCCCATGGCTAATCCACCAAGCCGGCACATCCCTGGACACGATGGGCAATTTAGCATGGCCAATCTATCTAACCATCATCTAGTTTATGCAGTTTTAGTGTGATAGGCGTGTCAGATAAAGAGAAAAATATAAAGTAAAAATATTTGTTGCAACTAATTGAGTGGAGTTAAAAAGAGGGGAACCGAATAGCCCTCCTTGATTGCTTACAAAAGAGCCACATCTAACCTCTCAAGTTTGAATCTTCTCATTAAACACCAACCACATTCCAGACATCAACACAGTGACTATCTTTCTTCCATTTTAAGACCATAAAAAACAGGAACAGAAGTAGGCCATTTGGCCCAGCAATTCTGCTTTGCCTTTTACTGAGATCACAATTCATCTGGTACACCTCAATTCTACTTTCCTGCCTTTTCCTCATAACCTTTGATTCTCTTACTGATTAAAAATCTGTATCTCAGCCTTAAATATAATTAATGACCCAGTCTCTCCAGCCCTCTGCAGTAAAATAATTCACTACCCTCAGAGGAGAAATTCCTTTTCACCTGTCTCCGAATGTCTACAAGGGGCAACAACATTTTTGCATCTGCATTGTCAAGTCTTCTAAGAATCTTATTTCAATAAAGGTCACCTCTCATATTGCTCTAATGAGTACAAGCCCAACCTACTCAACTGCACCTCATAGGACAGGCCCCTCATACTCAGAATTAACCTATGAACCTTCTCTGGACTGCCTCCAATGCCAGAATATCTTTCCTTAGATAAGGGAGAACAAAACTGTTTACAATATTCCAACTATGGTCAACTACAGTTTTGTGTAATTTCCCCCCTGCCCATTTTTATATTCTATTCTTTTTGAACTTAAGGCCAAGATTCCACCTGCCTTTCCTATTATCCACTGACCAAGCTTACCAGCTTTTTGTATTTTACAATTTGTATAAACACTCCCAAATCCCTCTGTTCCTTGGCTTTTTGCTTCTTTCTCCATTTAAATGATATCCAGCTCCTCTATTCTTCCTGTCAAAGTGTATAACCTCACGTTATATCATTCTGCCAAAGTTTTGTCCACTCAATCTGACAATATCTATTTGCAGACTTTTGCTCACCACTTGACTTCCCATATATTTTTGTCAAATCCGCAAACTTGATGACAGTATATTTACTTTTCTCAGCTCAGTTATTACTGTATAATGTAAACAGTTGTGGCCATAGCAGTTGCACTAGTTAGAGGTTGCCATTCTGAAAATGCTCCCTTTTATCACAATACTCTGTCTATTAGATAACTGATACACTATCTACACTTGTATATGACTTCCAACACCATGATCTCTTATCTTGTAATGCAGCTGAAAAGGTTGTAACTTATGAAACACCTTACAGAAATCCAAATATATTACATCCATACCTAAGGGCTCTAAGAGGCATTGTATTAGTGCCCTTACCTCCAAGTTAGGACAAAGTTAACAGTCGCATAACTTTTAAAAGTCACAAGAGCTGTCCTACTTCACCAGACAAGGCAGCAGCACTCATAAAGCTTGTGATTTTAAATAGATTGGTTGGACTACAACCTCATGTCATGTGGCTTTTGACTTTGTCCAGCCCTCGCTCCAAATATGTATGATGAAATTTCTTCACAGATTGATTAAAAAGTTTCGATGACACCCACTGCTTCCCCTACATCAATCTTGCCTGTTACCACTTTTAAGAATTCCAATGCATTTTGGGTTGTTTACTGGGTTAATTGCTTTCCTGAACTAATTGGTGATAAAACAATTGGCCTCTTCACTGTCTTCATTAAATGCAAATGTTGTATGCTTCAAAATGGAGAAGTAGCCTATTCAATGCTTCATTGTGTAGACGGATATTAGTTACTTATTTTCATAAAATATTGGAAGGTGGAGTCTCCACATAGAGCCACAGAGTCATAGCATTATACAGCATGGAAACTGACCCTTCAGTCCAACTCATCCATGCCGACCAGATATCCTGTATAAATCTAGTCCCATTTGCCGGCATTTGGGCCATAAACCCTTCCTATTCATATACCCATCCAGATGCCTTTTAAATGTTGTAATTGTACCAGCATTCACCACTTTCTCTGCCAGCTCAACCCAGAAACGCAGTACCTTCTCAATGCAAAAGTTGCCCTCAGGTCCCTTTTACATCTTTCCCTCTCACCGTAAACCTATGCCCTCTAGTTTTGGACTACCCTACTATGGGGAAAAGACCTTGACTATTTACCCTATCCATGCCCCTCATGATTTTATAAACCTCTATAAGGTCAACCCTCAGCCTCAGCCTATTCAACCTCTCCCTATAGCCCAAACCCTCCAACCCTGGCAACATCCTCTTAATTTTTTTCTGAACCCTTTCTAGTTTCACAACATCCTTCCTATAGCAGGGAGACCAGAATTGCATTCAATAGTCCAAAAGTGGCCTAACCAACGTCCTGTACAGCTGCAACATGACCTCCCAAATCCTATACTCAATGCACTGGCCAATAACGGCAAGCATACCAAACACTTCCTTCACTATCCTCTCTACCTGCAACTCCACTTTTGAGGAACTATGAACCCACACGCCCCAGACCTTACCATTAATTGTCTAAGTCCTGCCCTGATTTGCCTTTCCAAAATGCAGCACCTCACGTTTACCTAATTTAGATTCCATCTGCCACACATCAGCCCATTGGCCCATCTGATCAAGATCCCGTTGTACACTGAGGTAACGTTCTTTGCTGTTCACTACATCTCCGATTTTAGTGTCATCTGCAAACTTACTAACCAAACCTCTTATGTTCACATCCAAATCATTTATATATTTGTCCATTATCTAGTTGCATCTCTTTCTATGTTTTATCTGATCTATGTTTGAGAGGCAGTACAGCTTTATTTGGAGTTGCGTGACTGAGGCACACGTCTCTGCCTTTCAATCTAAGTTGTTGCAGGTGAAAAGCAAATATTGGAGTTAGTTTATCTTCCCCTCTGTTAGTGCAGAGTATTGATTGTCACTTTTTATCTGGCATATCGGTATGATTTTGTACTTAAATAAAAGCTTTACTGAATAACAACAGAGCTGTTTAGATAAAGCCAGACGCATGCAATCACTAATCTATTAAAAACACTTGTTGGTTTGACCCTTTGGCTAGGCTTCGAAACAATTTCAGTTCACTTGTGCCATTTCCTAGTGAAATATTTGTAGGAAATTTATATTGTCTAGTTTGAGTATCTATGACAGCAGTATTAGTGCAATCAAAGTGCCCTGAAAGAGATAGCTCCCATTTGACTGAACAAGTGACAAGACGCTTTAATTCAACATATCAATATTTCATAGAACAACTAATCAACTGAATTACCTGGTGATTAGTTGTTTTATGAAACACTGATATAAAGAATGAATGTCTCATTAGCATGCTAATTTTTGCTACAAAACAGGATTGAATTTTCCTGATTGAAATAGATTTACCAGGTTCGACTCTGCATCTTCAGTGGGTTTTTGTGGCAGAATGTGAAAAGGAAGAAAGTGGAGTGTGCTTTAAATTCCAAATAAAATGTATAAATAAACTATATTTCCTGGATTTCACTTCTATTTCCTTCGGCAGTGCACATATCTTTTTTTCCATTTTGACCTTTCAGCAGCAGCAAAATTTGCATTTCAAGCTTTCTGCTTCCTTTGGGGAACTCACCGACAAGAAAAACTTGTATTCACGTAGCACCTTTAATGTAGCAAACCATCTGAATTTTTTTTATAGGAACGTTATCAAACAAAGTTTGGCACCACGCTTCATTAGGAGACCGAAGGACAAGTCAAGAGGTATATTTTTAGGAGCATCTTGAAAAAAAACGAGAGATGGAGAAACGGAGAGAATTCCAGAGCTGGATTGTCTGAGGTTCCTAGGTCTGAAGGTGGTGAATGGAACAACCACACATATTGTGGGGCTGAGACCCAGACTGCATTTTAAAGGCAACAGCCAATTAAGTGACCGCTGTTCGATTAAGAATGGCAACTAGCAAACAACAACTGTCAGTAAAGTCAGAGGGTCAGTAGCTCAGCAGCCCTATTGGGTGCAGTGGAAGACGACAGCACAGTGATGGATGTGTACCCTCATAACTGGGTGTCCACTACCACTAATGATCAGTTTGTTTTGCAGTAAGAGTTGTCACCTTACTTGTCCCTGGTGAGTGTTAAATTTTCATGCAGCAAGCCTTAAACTAAGGGAGGCATTTAATTCTCACTCTTTTACCCTGAATATAAAGCACAACATCTCCACACTCACCCGAGCATGCATACACATAGACACATATGCATACACAAAGATTGATTAAAGGCAATATTCCCAAGGGATATTGGTGATCTGTGCAGCAGCAAAAAGAAAATGCAAGGAATGCTGGTTACAGACAAAGCCAGTTCAGATTATATTTAAGTCAGTCTCTGGTTTATACTCTCTCTGACAAGGTTGGCCTGGTTTCTTGAATGAAGCTGATGCGTAAATGATGAACTAAGATCTTGTAAAGTGAAGAATCCCCAGCAGGCTTTGAAGCTTCTTCTATAAAATATCATGTAGGTTGGTTCTCAGGTGACACTGAAGTTGGGAAGTGGTCTGTCTTCTCCCCTCCATCAAGGTATTGCTGTTAATTACCCTGGCTGCTGACTGACTTTCAGCTAATACGGTGGCTTTTGGTGGATCACAGCCTGCAAACAGCTTCTGGTGGATTTAAAAGCAGTCATCAGAATGGCTCACTGATCATATGACTTCCACAAGTTCAAAGTCTTTTATTCTAAGACAAGAATGGATTGTATGTTGAGTATGAGAATCTGGGCTGTTATGCGAACTGGTGTTAGATCCAACTTGTGCCTTTATTTTTGAACAATTTAATGCATCCTTTCTGGTTCTATGTCAATCTGGAATGGTAAGAAAGGTAAATCATTCCAATTCACCAGAGAAGCCAGGTGTCCCTTGAGTGGGCAGCTTTTGCAGTCCATTGTGTCCAGTTTTAAAGTATAAAACAATTGGTTGAAGGTCCATAACATTCTGTGACATGACACAAGTGCAAGTGGGGGAGATAAAGAGGGGACAACAGAGTCAAATGTAAATAGAAAGAGTGGAAGAGGGGGACAATCAAGATGAAGTGGACAAAGGAAGAGGGAAGAAAAAGGCCACTCGTGTCAGGGAGAAGTGGTGGACATTGGACCAGGAGTGATTTTCATCTTAGTGGGAAGGGAGATAGACTCCGATATTTATAACACAGGAGAGGATATTTAGGCCATCATAACCACATTGGTCAATAAAGATCTGACTACACATCCAATTTTCCAGCTCTTGGTCCATAGCCCTGGAGGTTATGGCTACACAAGTAAATATCTAAACATTGCTTAAATGTTGAGAGAGTTTGTGACTCAACCACACTTTTAGGCGGTCAGTTTCAGGCTCCCATTATTCACTGGGTGGAAACAATCCTAAATCAATTCTCCTCTTAGCCTGCAGATTATTGAGCCTCTAATAAGGGAAAAAGTGCCTTCACATGCACCTTATTTATGCCCTTCATAATCTTATATGCCTCTATCAGACCCCCTCGTAACCTGCACTGCTCAAAGGAAAACAGTCTTAGTTTATCCAATTTTTTCTCATTCCACAAACCCTCCAACATTTGCAACAACCTGGTAAATCTCCCCTGTACACTCTCTCATGCAATCATATCCTGCCTATATAATATGGTGACCAGAATCGCATGCAGTACTCCAGCTGAAACTTAACCAGCACTGGATCTCATGGGCTCTTAGTATCTCATGTTGTCTGCCATAAGGAACTTTATCAACTGCCTTGACATCAACACACACCATATCAAATGTACTACTTTCATTATATTCTTAGCAATCTCCTCAAATAAACTAAATTATGCGTCAAACATGAGCTTCACTTAGCAAATTGATGCTAATTATCCCCCATTGATCTGAGTCTGTGCAGGTGCATTACACTGTCAGAATCCATCAAATAATTTCCACACCACTGGGAGTAGACTGACTGGCCTGTGATTTCATGGTCTATCGCATTTTCCTTCTCCTCAATAAGCTGTGTTTACTTACACACAGGAGCATGCACAGTCATAGTAAAATCTCTAAAATAAACTTAAATAAAGTAATTTAAAAAGCCTAACAAGCTCTTAAAATGGGAAAAAAGGAAATGTGAAGAGGCAAAATATACTGTTCAGTAGTGTAGTTTAAAAACTTTTTATAAACAATTTTATAATGCAGATGCACATTTTAAAAAAGTAACTGGTGAGTATGCACAGTTGGACGAGATCATCAGATGGTTGGTGTCAAAAGGCACTCTTTTTAATAATGGGACAACACCAGCAGTCCTCCAGTCCTGTAGCACCTCACCTATGGCCACAGCAGGTTTGAAAATTACTGCCAGGGCTCCTGGCATCTTTTCACTAACCTCCTGCAACATCTCACATGAGCTTGCAGATCCATCTACTTTTAAGGTTTGAAACCCACCTGCACTAAAATAACTCCATGAACACCAGTATCTTGTCACAAAGTCACCCTCTGTTTACACATGCATCGTACATGACACTGACACAGCTGGCTCCCAGAGTGAACAGACCCCCGGTACTCCTGTTTGTATCTGTTAGCCAGGACTCCCTGATTGGACTGGATTAACAACCCCAATCAGGGAACTCAATTTCTATAACAGCCATCTGGCTGACCTCATTGCAATAACCACACGTACCTCCTCGATCTCAATGTTAATCTTTTCTAATATTTCAAAGCCCTCCACCCTTATGTCTATATCCGTGTTGTCCTTTTTTCACAGACAGCACAGATGCAAAGTATTCACTGAGGGCTGTACCCAAGTCTTATGGATGCACACACAGATGACATCTATGTATGATACACACCTAGGAGACGTAGTAGGATGTTTCATCCTTTCTAATACTTTTTGACCAACAACTTGTGTTTTACAGTATGTTTTACTGCCTTGAGTGCTACACCTCTCAAGAAACAACACAGAACACCTTCATTTGAAAAAAAAAGTTCTTTTCTCAAATCTGAAATTTAATTGCAACAATATCCTTTCATTCCTTCACACAAGACAAACACACACACACAAGAACATGCCTTGGATGCTGAAAGGGTCCAAAGAGTCTCTATCATACTGGTTTTGCAAAACTTGGAAAAAATTGCAGGCTGAAGACATATTATTGGTTCACAAATGAAAATGCAGTTGAAAGTTTCTGACACGAAATTCACTAAAGTTTACTCCTTCCGACAACAGGTTCCTGTCGTTGCCTCAATCAAAATTGTGGTGAAAGACTCCTATTGTGATGATAGAGCTCAAGTCCACAAGGCTTTAACTAAAAGGATATCTACTTCTCTGGCTATTTGGATTTTAGACACAGTTCTCTCCTTTGCTGGGCAGCATCTCTTCCCTCTGCGACCTCTTTGCCTCCCACTAGACTGACATTCTGAACTTTCACAAAGTGCAAGCTAATGAAGGTCCTGAGCTGGTTTTTGTCAGGTGACCAAAATACCAGGTTTCCAACTCTTCACACAAACAGTTCATGACGCACTGATGCATAATAGTATAAACCTCAGTCATTTATATCTCCTTGCATGATGATGCTTTTCTCTTCACAACCATTAAATTGGGTTCCAAAACAAACACGGACAATTCTGGAGAAACTCAGCAGGTCTAGCAGATGCTTTTTCAGAAACAAAAGGGATTGGAAAATTGCCTTTTTTCCAACTGTCTCTACCATTTCAATAAAACAGTTTGCTCTCATGCCAACATTTCTGTCCTGGATCTGCTGTAATATTCTAACAAAGAGAAACATATTTTCCTCTTAGGCATGTTAGGTCATTTAGAAGTTCATAACAAATTCCACACCTCCACAGCCTGACTGCATGATATCTGTCTACCATTTTCAATAGATTCACCCACACAACTCTCCCCTTCCCCACCCACCCTCACCATCGTCTTGTATTGTTTGTATCTTGTTTACTTTGCTTTTAGTCGAGTGGACCCATTTTCTCCTTTTCATATCTTAATTCACATCTATCTTATATCCGTTTCTTTTCCACCACTATTAAGAAACCCTTTGCCTTTCACAATGAGCGTTCACACCATCATTTCCCTTGCTCCTGCTCTGCCTCTATCGAAGGTATAAATATAAGCATTTTCCAACCCTTTCAAATTCTGAAAAGTCATACCGGATTCAAAAGAATAACTCTGTTTCCCTCTCCACAGATTCTGCCAAATCCGCTGAGTTTCTCCAGCCCTTTCTGTACTTATTTCCGATTTTCCAGCATCCACGGTATTTTGTTACTATTCGTGGAATTCCAATCTGCAGATACTGCAGAGACCGTCATTTGCAATTTTGAGACCTGTTGCACTGTGATGTCTCTTCAGTGGAATGTTTCTAAACAGTCATTTATATTTCAAAATCCTGTCCAGATAATTAGAGCAGATTGACAAAAAAAAAAGCCTGAGTTTTAGGATGCCAGTAATTGTTGTTAATGATCATGACTTTCCATGCAGGAATTGATATCAATCCCAGTAAAGCTGGAATTTAAGGTACCTAACTATTGTAGATAGTTTCTCACAGATCCAGATATAAGATGATCCATTTCTCAAGCCCCAGAAATATGTTTATGCATCTATTCAGCATAAAAATTGACCAGTCTTTTCAGCCATGACATGCTGTATTTGTAGCATTAGTCAGCCTCAGGTTTTTGTATCTCATAAATGCATGTTTTACTTATAACTGGTGCAAACAATTAAGCAAACTGTACGGGCTGTGTTGTGAAAATGTACAGGAGTTTAAGGCTCAACCACAAAGAACACATTGAACATGGCAAACAACAAAGTGAAATGAAAGATCCAACAAAATTAATGAACAATTAAGCTGGTTTCAAGCTAAAGGTACTAACATTCAAAAACTCATTTAATAACTGTTTAGTAGTCATGGAATTTGGTGTTATTAATAAAACTGGTGTGAGGTGGAAGAGGGAATCTATACTGAAGAATGTAGGCAAGATTTAAATCCACCATGAGAACAGGAACAAGCCACTTGCCTGATCTCAAGAAGCATTTATCAGAATGAGTCCTCAATAATTCAGAAGAAGTAAAATGTGTCTATAGATAATTAGTAGGCCAAATCAAACGCTGAACTCAGCAAAACGTTTAGAGCAATGGCTAGTTCCAACACAAGTTGAACCAAAAGCTCGTTGAAACAAAAATGTCTTGTATTGTAGCAGAGACCAAGATCGCTAAGAGACTACCAAAAGACTTTGATGATAAAATTACCAATATCCAGTGAACCTTCATCAAACAGTGGAAAAAAAAATTCAAGTATCCATTATCCTGCGCTGCCAACATGGATGAAATACCTGTGAGTTCTGACATACTCAAGAACCAAAAGGTGGAACAGGAGCTTTGGAAATGTTTCTTGAGAAAACTAGAGGACATGAGGAGAGACAATTCATAATGATATTAGCTTGCATTGGACAATGGACAAAAATTAAAGCCTCTGGTAATTTTTAAGTGTACATCCATTCTGGAAATCAAGTTCCCTGCTGGAATTCCTGTGCATGTCCATGACAGTGGTTCAATGGATATGAGTGAAGTGAATTTGTGGATCGATAATGCGTAGAATTGATATTCCGGTGACCTACACAAAATGTGCAGTTTATTAATGTAGGATATGCTTGGATCTCATATAACCAAGGAGATTAAGAGGCACCTGTGGGGAAATAACACACAAATTGCAGGTATGTCAGGAGTTTAAATCCTTAGTTTAAACTCTTGGATGTGCCTCTCAATAAGCCACTCATATCATGAACCGACTAGGTAGATAACTGCTGTACAAAAAACCTTCACAAAAGAGTGCAAATATGCATTCTGCTCCATTTGATGTTTTATGCAGCTTTGTCATCAAACTGCATGATGGCATTAATACACAAACAATCAGATTGTTCAAAAATGCACAATATCCAATTCAATATAGCAGCTGAACATGATTTGTTGTGAGGGCGATGAATATGAAACCAAAGCTGGCTACACCTGACCTAGTATATGATCCTTACTGTGATGCCAGAATGAGGTGACACAAGAATGAATGTGATGAACTGTATGCCAGTTGTCAAAGTCAATAAAATTGACAGTTGTAAAACTCTTTGTGGTTAAAGGCATCTGAATAGTCATAGCTCGTTCAGTAAATTGGTTTGATTTAATATGAATTATTGTCTTTTTTTTCCACATTTCAACATGGTGGCCACCCATACCCTTGCTAACGGCTCACATTTCAGGTTCAGCAACTAAGCTGACTTCTGTTTTAGGAAGAGTTTTACAAGTTTCACAAGGCCGACTTACACTATGCGGCCTGTTTCTCAACATGGAGAACAAGTGAGCAAAAGGAAGAAAGTGAATGAGACTAAATTAGGTCAGATCACGCTTCGATAACTGAGCTAATTCCAAAGTAGTATTGATGAAATCTGGAATTAGTTAATTGGCAATCTCTTTGGGCACAGTGTGGCAGAGAAGGAACCAGAAATAGAATCAAGATGGAAATAACTAGCCAGGAGTTATTAATGACACAATCTCTTGGTGTAATGCATGTTTCCTGGTGACATCAACAACATGCTGCACCAACAATGAGTCATTCCCAATTTGCTTTCATTATATTGCTATGTAATGACCTAAAGATATCAATGACATTACAGTCTTGTTCAGATTATCACAACAATAGGCCTATTCTTCACTGGAACAGAGATTAAACAGTAAATCGTGTATCTGTATGCAGATACAGTATTTTTGCTAATTACAGAGAATAATAGATGACTGGTAATAATTATAAGAATTTAACTGAGAGAAGTCATTGTGAACTGTAGAAGCAAATGTGTCACAAACAATCTGAACCCTGAGATTACTACTCAGAAATCATTCCATTATTAGTTATTGTTTCTGATCCATGAGGTTATTTTTTGCTTGTACATGCAGGGGAGGAGGCAGAAAAGTGACCTTAAAGGTCATTGCTTTGGAAACTTGTTTTTGTGACTGTACTAAGCATTCATGTCTCAACTTCTATATCTGATTAAATGCCATGATGTCAATTGGGTTTATTACAGTATTACCGTAAAAAATATTTTTTCAGATTATAGTACATTTTGTTACTAAAAATATTCAATCACTCTTCTAATGAAAACCTATACATCTGCTGATAGAAGTCTAAAATGTCTGCCTCTTTAAGTATCAATATGTCAATAAATATCCCTCAGGGACACTGGACTGCTCCTCGAATCCTAAGCTTGTCTGAGCAAGTTACTGAATATTTTTACACAACTTCATGTCTGTGCACTACCACTGGTATTCAGGACTTTAAAGTCTCAACATCAACAACCAGCAACATTTCCAAGGACAACATGCAGCACTTTGTCTTAAAAAATATTTAATTTCACAAAAAGATGAATCCTTACTAAAAAAAAATGCTTTCAATTATTGATCCTTAAGGAATGCTTTTAAGGCTTCTAAGCCCAAATGCACTAGTGTTCTTATAGCACCACCAAGTGAGTAAAAGTTGAAACTACATACTGGTTTGAGTTCAGTCACATCCCATTGAAGATATTCTGCTACATGCATCATCTGACTGATGATCTGGTCAAGTTCCTGGAGAAGAGGAAAAGAAATAATTCATTGAAAAAGAAATCAATCCAAATTTCTATTTCTAGTGGTTCTTTTGAAAATGTTTCAAGAGAAGCTTTTCTTAAAATTGAAATATTAGTACATGCAGCTAAAAGTGCTCTTAGGAAAAACAAAGAGAACAATCATGGAAAAGTTGACAGTTGTAACAGACATGTGACGCCACACAAATTTCATCACATTTATTACCTTTCCACCTGATTGTCTCATCTGCTATACACACTTGCTCATTATTCAAATGAACAGTATATTGTTTAAGTTCTACAGAAATAAAATACACTGTCGGTGTCTATAGTTTACCAATAAAACTATAATATCCTGAACTTTCACACTGCTGTTCTTACTTCAACCTGCTCACCTATGGTTCTCATAACATTACTATCAAGCTTAGAACAAACATCAGGAAAAACACCCCAAATTTTGCAAGGTTCAAAAAAGGATGACTGTGTAAATACGGTGCTGGCATACTCAATGTGGCAGCCGAAATGATTTACCTCAATGAACTCTGTGATATATTGGACTGGAACTGGACCAATTCTGAACCAGTGTCACTGATCCTGAAACATTAACTCAGCTTTCTGTCCACACACGCTGCCAGACCTGCTGGGTTTCTCCAGTAATTGCTGTTAATGTTTATCTCTTAAAGGAAACTTCTCAGGGACTGGCAGCCACAATAACATTAGATATAACTCCTGCTGTTGTAAGTACAATGCACCTAGAAGTCTCAATGGTAACAGAGATAAAAGGTACTGCAGATGCTGGAGAATCCGAGATAACAAGCATGGGGCTGGACGAACACAGCAGGTCAAGCAGCATCATAGGAGCAGGAAAACTTGACGTTTCGGGCCTAAACCCTTC
>JAHRHZ010000013.1:23557460-23636747 GCA_024137785.1 Ginglymostoma cirratum
CTGGGGAAAGTCAGTGGTGGCTGCAAACCTAATTCAGATTGGCATTACCACAACTGAAGTTGACAGCCCTGATAAATAAGCCATCCATCTTTATCAAAGGCATACTGCAAAATCCTGTGAATGTCTTCGGCAGAGATCGGGAAGGATTGAACGCCAAAGAGCTTGAGGATGGTCATCACTTTGACAGCCAAGGGGTAAGTGGTGCCGCGAGATTCACTTGGCAACAGCTCCAGTTTCAACAGGCTGCAAATGTCTGACATCACCAAACATGAGCACCTGAGCCTACCTAATCCCTGCTGGTCTGAAAGCTCAAAGTTAACCCGCTTCCTGTTGTCCTATGTGATGGTTATGGCCTCCTGCATTTTGCAGCTCTCTGTTGATGCCCTCAGTCCTGTGGAGATACAGGAGTGGGCAGCCTGTTGGCAGTGCAGCTGCTGGTCTTTTTGGTCTTCAGCTGAGTTCTGAAGTGACCGAGTATAACAGATGGCCATTGCTGACCTGATAGATCCCCGTTCCCAAAGTGCAGGTCAGGCCGCCAAACGTGCCAAGTATAGATGCCTCTCCCAACATTTTCGAAACAACTTCTCTGCACAAATATTAAAATCAAAGCCTTTCTCATAAGAATGCAAGAAAACAGCTTTGAGGGTTGACTCTATTGGCATTGCTTCCTCTTCACAACTCCAGTTCCTCAATAGCTCCTTCTTGGTTTTACACTCTGCAATCACTAGTGAATTCCAAGAAGCTGAGAGCCCATGGAACCAAAGGTAAACTTTAAAACCCTCAAGAATAGAGGTGCAGCTGACCTATTAATACATTAAAATTGACAGCTGACCTTCTTTGGGGGCTTGTCTCACCGGCAGCCTAACATGGTGTAGGTAAATATGGGTGGGAGTCACAAGTCTCAGCTGACTTCCCACCGTGCTAGAACTTTACCAAGATTCACCTACATTCATGTTCACCAAATTATTGTTTCCCACAGTACAATCATTGACAATTTCAGATTGTAGTAGATGGTGAGGGAGCAGTAGCTGTAAGCATCCAACAGGGGGTGCTCTCTCCCTGCTTTTTCTTTCTGGGAGCGCAGCAAGAATGAAAAAAGCCTGTTTCCTCGCTCTGCAGCTGCAGAAATCTGAGCTCTGGATTTTGGAACTCAAGTATCAGACAGAGTCAGTTTGGTATCCACACAAAGCTGAGAACTACATAAATAGTAGATATAGCAAAGTGAGCCCACAGCCCAGTAACTGCATGCAGGCAGCGAGGGAATGGAGATCATTAGACAGTTTAAGGAAACCTTAGCAGGTAGTGCAGGAGCCCTCTGAGTTTATCTCACCCATGAACTAGTTTTTCACTTTGGAGACTAGTGAGGATGATGGTTCATCAGAGCAATGTGGCAAAAGCCAAGTAGTTCAGCTGCACAGGAGAGGCAAAAGAGGAGTGAAAGGGCAATAGTGCTAGATGGAGATAGCAAGAACTGCCGATGCCGGAGTCAGAGATAACACAGTGTGGAGCTGGAGGAACACAGCAGGCCATGCAGCATCAGAGGAACAGGAAAGTTGACGTTTCGGGTCGGGACCCTTCTTCAGAATTGGGGGAGGGGGAAGGGAGCTGGGAAATAAATAGAGGGAGGAAGTGTGGGGCTAGGGGGAGGTAGGTGGGATGGTGATGAGTGGACGCAGGTAAGGGTAGTGGGGCTTGGTCAGTGGGAAGGGTAGGCCGGATTAGGTGGAGAGAGAAGATGGACAGGTTGTGTCAGGTCAAGGAGGCGGGGAATGAGAGGGAGGTTTGGACATAGGATGAGGCCAGGGGTGGGGTTATTTTAAAACTGATGAATTCTGTGTTCAGGCCACTGGGCTGTAGGCTCCTGAGGCAGAATATGAGGTGCTGCTCCTCCAGTTTCCAGGCGGCGTCATTGTGACACCGGAGGAGGCCCAGGATGGACATGTCACCCAGGGAGTGAGAGGGGGAGTTAAAATGGTTGGCGACTGGAAGGTGTCACTTACAGACAATAATTTTCTTAAAAACTGGCAATTAACATTCACACCACACAAATGTCAAGCTATGACCATTGCCAATAAGAGAAAAGAGAAAATCTAACCACTGCCCCTTGACTGACAACGGCATTACCGTCCCTGAATCCCCCACAATAAACACCGTGGGGGTTACTATTGACCAGATACTCACTGGACTCACCATATAAATACAGTCACTACAAGGGAGTAAGTCTGAGGCAAGGAATGCTGCAGCGAGTAACTCATGTCCTAACTTCCCACCAACTACAAGGCATGAGTCAGGAGTATGATGGAATACTCCCCACTTGCCTGGGTGAGTGCAGCCCCAACAACACTCAAGTAGCTTGACACCATCCAGGACAAAACAGCCCACTTGATTGACACCACATCCACAAGCATTCACTCCCTCCACCACCAACATTCAGTAGCAATAGGGTGCACCATCTACAAGATGCACTGCAGAAATTCACCAAGGCTCTTGAGACAACAGTTTCCAAACCCATGGTCACTACTACTTACAAACACAAGGGCAGCAGATACATCAGAACACCAGCACCTGCAAGTTCCCCTCCACCCACCATCCTAACATATAATCACAGTTTCTTCAATGTAGCAGGGTCAAGAACCTAGAATTCCCTCCCTAACTGCGTTGTGGGTTTACCAACAGCAGACAGGCTGCAGCAATTCAAGAAAGTAGCTCACCACCAACTTCTCAAGGGCAACGTGGGGCAGGCAATAAATGCTGGCCAGCCAGCGACATCCACATCCCATTAGCAACTAAAATAATACCAAAATCAGGGCAGTTGTGACAGCATGAGGAGAAGTTATACAGTCATACACTCATAAGGTTTTACAGCATGGAAACAGACCCTTTTAGTCCAATTCTTCCATGTCAATCAGATATCCTACACTGATCTAGTCCCATTTGCTAGCATTTGGCCCATATCCCTCTAAACATTTCCCCTTCATATACCAATTGAGATGCTTTTTAAATGTTGTAATTGTACCAGCCTCCAACACTTCCTCTGGCAGCTCGCTCCATACACATACCATCCTCTACATGAAAACACTGCCCCTTAGGTTCCTTTTAAATCTTTCCCCTCTCACCTTAAACCCATGCCCTCTAGTTTTGGACTCCCTCACGCCAGGGAAAAAGACTTTCACTATTTACCTTACCCATGCCCATCATGATTTCATAAATCTCCATAAGGTCACCCCTCAGCCTCCGACATTCCACGGAAAAAGTCCCAGTCTATTCAGCCCCTCCCTATAACTCAAATCCTCCAATCCCAGCAACATCCGTATAAAATCTTCTCTGAAGCTTTTCAAGTTTAACAACATCTTTCCAATAGCAGGCAGACTAGAATTTAATGCAGTATTCCAAAAGTGGCCTAACCAACGTCCTGTACAGTCACAACATTACATCCCTATAGTCAATGCAGTGACCAATGACAGCAAGCATGCCAAACGCCTTCTTCACGGCCATGTCCAATTGCAAGTCAGCTTTCAAGGTAATATGCACCTGCAACCCTCAGCATTCTTTGTTTGGCAACAAAGGCTCCACCATGAACCAGGACTACCAGTCCTGCCCTGGTTTGCCTTACCAAAATGCAGCACCTCACATTTATCTAAATTAAACTCCATCTGCCACTCCTCAGCCCATCGGCCCATCTGATCAAGATCCCGTTGTACCCTGAGGTAGTCTCCTTCACTGTACACTCCACCTCTAATTTTAGTGCCATCTGCAAACATACTAGCCATACCTTCTTTATTCACATCCAAATTATTTATATAAATGATGAAAAGCTGAGGACCAGCACTGATCCTTGGGGCACACTGCTGGTCACAGGCCTTCAGTCCGAAAACTAACCCTCGCCACCACCCTCTGTCTCTCACCCTCCAACTGGCTAGCTCCCCTTTGATTCCATGTGATCTAACCTTAATAACCAGTCTAATGTGTGGAACCTTGCTGAAATCAATGTAGACAACATTTACCACTCTCCCTTCATCAATCCTCTTTGTCACCTCTTCAAAAAACTCAATCAAGTTAGCAAGATACAATTCCCATGCACAAAGCCACGTTGATTATCCCTAATCAGTCCTTGCCTTTCCAAATGCAATAGTGTCCCTCCGATTCCCCTCCAACAATTTACCTACAACTGACCCAAGGTTCACAAGTCTATAGTTCACTGGCTTTTCCTTCCCACATTTCTTAAAAAAATGGCACCACATTAGCTACCTTCCAATCTTCCAGCACCTCAACCATGACTATCAAGGATACAAATATCTGTGTTCAAAGATTTCACAGCAATGGCTAGTACTTAAAGACTGCATCATTTAAAAAAAAAATCAGGCACTCCTATAAAGTCAAAATATCCACCAGGAAAGGTGAGAGTGCCGTATCTACCAAGGGATTTTAAAGTTAATAGGAGATCAATGGATATCACTTATAAAATTGTCATACAAATTGTAAGTCTGCAAGTTGGGAGAAATTCAGAATTCAACAAGCAAGAAAATGTAAATGATAAATAGACAATATAACATGAATGAAAGCTAATGAGAGGCATGAAAATAGCTCATAAAAACTTGTACAGGAGTGCAAAAAGGAAGGAAAACCGAAGAAAAATACTGCTCTATTAGAGGCGGAGACAAGATAATTTATAATTGTAAAAGGAAAAATGGAACAGAAGCTAAATGGATTCTATCCAAAGTACCTCTGGAGTCCGAGTGACAAAGCTATAATGAGCTTTGTGACAGCCATATGTAACCCATGGACATTGTTCTAAGAGACACATGTTGGATGCCAAACACAATGTGGAGGGGCCGGTGTTGGACTGGGAAGGACAAAGTCAGGAATCACATGACACCAGGTTCTTGTCCAACAGGTTTATTTGAAAACACAAGCTTTCGGAACCTCACTCCTTCTTCAGGTGTTAGTGAGAGAGGTAGCATCAGACACAGAATTTATAAGTAAAAGAAACCTAAGATGCTGTTAAATCTTCAATCAGTGAGAAGATATTAGTTGATTAATATGTATATGTAAATCCCCAAATTCCTTTCAAGTTGCTATCCTGAGAGAACGAAAGGTTTTATCAGTGTAAAGAAGAGGTGACATTTTGGGTCAGACAATGTTAGGTGTGAGACCTTGTTTAGAATCAGTTTGCAAACTACCCTGCATACCCTACATTTTACTATCCTCCATGTGCCTATCCAAGAGTCGCTTAAAAGTCTCTGAAGTATCCGACTCCACTACCACTGCCGGCAACGCATTCCACATGCCCATCACCTCAGGTGTCGGTCCACTTCCACCACCAATTCCCCACCCCACCCCATCTCTCCCTCTCACACACACACACACACACACACACACACACACACACACGGTGGTGTACGAGATGATCGAGAAGTTTGTGAGAGGTGAGCAGTAAAGTCTCTCAACATAATCAGTGTAGTAGGTCAATTTGAGTGGGTTCATGATCTGTAGTCTTATTGGCAACTTGTCTGATTTCTTGCATTTCTATAGAAACTTGATGCCTGTGTCAATATGCTCGATCCTTTTGGAGATCCTCTCCGCTTTGAGCCGGCAGTTGGTGGTGTCGATGATAGCCGTGATGTGGAGGGGCCAGTGTTGGACTGGAGAGGGCAAGGTCAGAAATCACACGACACCAGGTTCTAGTCCAACAGGTTTATTTGAAAACACAAGCTTTCGGAGCCTCATTCCTTCTTCAGGTGTTAGTGAGAGAGGTAGCATCAGACACAGAATTTGTAAGTAAAAGATCAAAAGTTCACACCACTGACGAGGATGTACTAAACGTACATAAGATGCTGTTAAATGGGAGAGTGTGTGTATGTGAGTGGGGGGGGGGGTGGAGAGAGAGAGAGACAGAGACAGAGAGACAGAGAGAGAGAGGGGGAGAGAGAGAGCGCGCGCGCGTGTGTATGTGTGTGTGTATGTGTGTGAGGGAGAGAGAGAGACAGAGAGAGATTGTGTGCGCGTGCATATGTGTATGTGCGCGTGCGTGTGTGCAAGAGGGAGAGTGTGTGCGAGCGAGTGAGATACAGAGAGAGACAGAGTGTGTGAGAGAGTGTGCATGTGTGTGTGTGTGTGAGAGAGAGAGTGTGTGTGTGTCAGTGTGAGAGTGAGTGACAGAGTGAGTGACAGAGTGAGAGTGAGAGTGAGTAAGTGAGTGAGTGACTGAACAGGACGGATACCTGAAGGTGTTGAAAGACACCCTCATAGGAACAGGATACGATGCTCAACTCATCGATCACCAGTACCAACATGTCACAGTGAGAAACCATAATGACCTCCTCAGAAGACAGACATGGGATACATCCAATAGAGTACCCTTTGCTGTCCAGTACTTCCCGGGAGCAGAGAAACTACACCATGTTCTTCACAGCCTTCAACACATTATCAATGACGATGAGCACTCGCCAGGATCTTCCCTACGCCTCCACTTCTCGCCTTCAAACAACTGCCAAACCTTAAACAGACCATCATTCGCAGCAAACTGCCCAGCCTTCAGGACAACATCGACCACAACACCACACAACCCTGTCATGGCAACCTCTGCAAGACATGTCAGACCATTGACATGGGCACTACCATCACATGTGGGAACACCACCCACCACGTGCACGGCAGATACTCATGTGACTCAGCCAATATTGTCTATCTCATACGCTGCAGGCAAAGATGTCCTGAGGTATGGTACATTGGTGAGACCATGCAGGTGCTATGACATTTTGTATTATTTTTCCCCTTCGCTAATTTTTTTACTTGTTCAGTTATGTCTTATTTACTTTACTGTTTTGGCGTGACAGCTACTCAGGATTTATCCATTCATACCTCTTCTAGGCACATTTTGTTTTTTTTTACTTCCTCCAATATCACTTCCTTTTTCCAGGTGCTATAAAAGTTTTCGTCACTTCATTGCTCTTGTCTTGCACTGTACCACAGACCTTTCCTTTCGCTGTTCTGCCTCCCTTCCCCCGATTCAGTCACTTGCTTCTAACTGTTTCCAGTCTTGATTATTTGAAACATTAACTTTGTTTCTCTCTCCACATATGCTCCAAATCTCCAGTATCTCTATTTTACATACATTAGAAACTGTGATTTATAGTGCCACGATAAATTTACCCACCAATTGTTTCATATTTTCCATCACCATTTTTTTGTCGTCACTTGAAGTCTCTTGCCTCCCTAAGAAACACTGCATTGAATCCAACAATTTTCTCTTAGAAGCTGAATATGGAGTATGTAGTTTGAACCTGTACATTGTACCTAATTTCCAAGGAACTATGAAAACCAGTCAGTCAATTTTAAAGATCTATGGAGTCTTACTGACTCTTTGAACCTCCTGATCATAACTTTGCTGGGTATTTGCAATGTAAGGGAAAGACACTGGTAGCTATTTTAATAGCTATATTTTATTCATATATAGGGAGCCCTTCATGTGTATAATACATGCAGGCATGGAAGACCAGAATAACAATCATCTTCTATTACTTTGTAGGCTCAATTTTATAATGTGGCCTAGTGGTGACAATTAATCCAGGCCAATCATTTTCAGGTATGCTGCTCACAAGCTGTGTTAAAATTAATAGTTATCGTGTGCACTCTCAGCAACCAAATTGACAAGCGCTGCAAAACAACAATGCCATCCACAGAATTATCATCTTGGCTTCTCTCAATCGGTCCTAAATTCAGCACCTGATCAACAACATTGCCATTTATAAATCTATCCTCATTTCCTCTGATAATTGGCTAAAGCTCAAAGGAAATTCAACATCTGTAACATTCAACAGCTTTACTATAGACAAAGTTAAAAATGTGCACAATATACGTACATTCTAGCTTGTCCTCAGGTCGTCCTCCTTCTAGTAATGATAGGTAGCAAACAATATCCTTCAACTGAACCACATCTGACTCATCGTTGCTGGCAAGGGAAGATGTTACAGAGGGAGATGGGATTCCTTTGGTTGTCTGCAGCTCACTCTTTGTTTCAGAGCTCTCCAGTCCTAAACAAAATGAAAGATAACTTTCAAATAATGTTGGCAGATGCCTAACTAATTCACTGAGTACAGTGTGTGTGGCTTATGAAGTACACACAACTTATTTTTCTTGAAGATAACAGCAGTAAAACAATGTATATTTAAAATGTTTGATTATTAGAAAATTAAATAGATGACAATATATCAAATCAATACATTTGCTGTTAAATTGCTGCAAGTAGGAATGCTGAATGCTGATGGAGTAGCACCTTTGTCATCTGTTTTGTGGTCCAGTTAAATATCCATTGTTCACCATTTCCTTTCATTTTTTTCAAATAATCATAATGTAATAAAAGAAATTGACCAATCAACCCCTTAAGTTTTATCATTTGTTCCAATCACGTAATTACCCATTCCCACATTGTCTTCATAACCCTTGATTCCTTTAGTCGTCAAAGATCTCTTCATTTATGACTTGAGTATACTCATCGGAAACAGATCTTTGGGGTAGAAAACTTTTAAAGATCAATAACCCTTTGAGTGAAGAAATTTCTCCTCGTTTGAATCCTAAGTGGCTGTCCAGACTCTCCAGCCTGGGGAAACAAAGGGTGTCACATCCTTTAAAAACTTTGTATGTTCAAATGAGATCACACTTTATTCTTCCAAACTTTGGGGAATACAGACTTACCCTGCCCAATCTTTCCTCATAGAACTATCCCTCCACCTCAGAAATCAAGTCTGATGAGCCTTTGTTACATTTCCTATAAGAAGTGCTTCCTAAATCTTTTCTGACTGTGGTCCCATATCAAAGCTAGAAAACTGTTGTGATCCCTCAGTTAGAACTGAAAGCAAGGTGGTGGGGTAGGCGACTGAAAGCTGGGCTCTGTTAGAGTGGGAGTACAGCTTTACAACTTGGTCAGATCTCCATGGCAACCACTGCTGCCTCAGAGCTGAGGACCATAACTTAAAATTTTGCAATCCCATTTGGGGTTCTGACTATACTTTGGGAGGTCCTCCTCTAAGGCAATTACTTTCAATTTAAAGCCAAAACCAAATTTGAACAATTCAACTTCATGAGCTATTCAGCAACAACTTATGTGATTCTCTATACTTCTTCATTGGCTGCACAATTTGAACTCTTGAATCCCTAAATTTCAAATGTTATTTTAGAAATAATGCCAGGACAATGTCCTCAAAATTGTAACCTTTTTATGCAAAAATGCACAATTCATTTTCAAAGTATAAATTTACCATAAAAAAATACAGCTAGTGAATCATTTTGCATTGTGTGGACTTGTACAAGATTCATCCACAATTTGTTTTCCACTCCCAGTTTGTTACTGAACCTTTCTCCCCACTATCTGTCTACATGGTCTCAAAACACAATTTTTACAATGATAAAGTATAAAAATAAGCAATAGCTTTTCTGATTTTATAAACACGAACATATGGTACAAAGGCAAAAAGGTAATAAATAATATATTTGCATAGGAATACTTACCTTTCAGTACATTTTGCAATTCTGCATTATACAAAGAACATTAGAAGTCATGCTAAGCAAAGTGAATGACCAGGATGATAGACATGTTGGAAAACTGTTATTTTGAAGAGAGAACACAGATGCTCAAGTTACTTCAAGTGAGGCAGAAAGGCTTTGGATTTAGGAATCAGTGAGGCATATATCGATTTAGTATTAATACTAATCATGAGGAAAGAGATTTGGAATAAGATCTTTGCACAGTCTTATTGCATCGATATTAATGCATTGAATCATGCGTTCTTAAGGCAAATATGAATAAACATTTAAAGCAAAGGAATAAAACAGGAAAAGGGAGGAGATAATTTTCACCTTCGCTGCTTGGATGATAAACTGTCAGCTGACTGTCTGCCCAATTTCAGCTTCTGTCATAACTAATGAAAATGAAAACCAAATGGATTCTAGAACGGTGAGCAATTCATTGTTAGTTTGACACGTGCTGAAAGTGAGAATGAGCCCGAGAGCTACATGGAGAAATGAACAGGGAATTAGTCTAAACTCATTTTACAAAATACAATAGCCACAATAAACTGTGTATTAATAAACTTTGTATTTCAGAAATCTATAGTTTTACAGAATGTCCTAAGGATGTGAAAAATCTGTTTTTTCTTCTGTTCTGGTTACATGTTTATTCTTCTCATCTGAATTATGCCCAATTCTGCAATATTATTCCTTGCACATTATCTCATAGACTTCCATAATTTCTCACTTTGTAAAATTCATATCCAAACCAAGGATTTTAGTTCAACAGTAATTCCGTGGACAACCCATACAGTGCCTACATGAGAGGAAGATTTGGGAGGAGCTGATACATGAGCTGACTAAATGGGTAGTGTGTGGTTTACAATAATGCCATCAGTGCAGATTTGATTCCTATTTGGACTGATGTAGACTTGCAACCTGCCTTGTTGCCCTGTCCTGATAGTTGAAGACAATGCCAAGCTACCAAAGTCAAAAATTGCCAAGGAAAAGTCTCAGTAAAATATCAGCTAACAACAAACCAAAGATTCAGGCAGAGCACACATGAAGGAATGAATAAAAACTATTCTGTTAATTATCGTCTTTAATTAAAATAAAGTTAAAAATATACCTCTATCTCCTTTTCCTGAAAATTTTGAACGTGGTATATTGCATGCAACCTGCTGAAGGCCTTTACATTTTGCAGCAACACTAGTTCATACCACCATTTAAATGGAGAGTACCTAATTCTACTCCAAGTGCATCATGTCTCATTCACCTATTATCCATGCACACGTTACCTTGCAATTCACCATGCATCCTTCTCTAGCCATAGAAATATCTGAGTCTCTGTGTTCCCCCAACCAGCATCTTGTGCATTCCTTATTTTCAGCACTCCACTACTGATGATTATATCTTTGCTGCCCAGTACGTCTACATTGTCTTCTCTATCTCTGTGAAAATGTACACTAAATATCAGCCCTGGCCCAGAGGGAACACTCTTGCCTCTGCATCAGATGGAGAAGGCTACTTTCGCACTCCAAAGCCTCCAGCGTATATTTAGGTTCAACTGCTGTGCAGAATTGCTGGGCCTAAAAGATTCCATGTCATTATTGGAGAATTTACATTGGTGTCCTGGCCAGCATTTTCTTCAAACAATATAAACACTGTAAAAAGAATAGATCATCTTGGCACTTGAGTTCTCACGTGCAGAATTAATTTAGTTTGGGTGAACTGGACAATAATGACAATGACACTTCAAAACCGATTCATTGTCCGTGATTCACTTTGGTTATAAATTTCACTGTGAAGCATTTTGCATGTGATCACAATCAGCAGACCAAAATATTCTGCTGACCTTGACACAGCCATTTACCAACGGCACAGGGCAACTCCTCAACTCGCAGCTGGTTCACAGCACAGAGATTTTCCATCTATTGTAAAGACACTTGAACAAGCTTAAAAGATGGGGGAGGCACTGCCAGTGTTCACACTGTCCAGTACCAACAACATCTGCATGTCCTTTCGCATTGAACACCCTGGGATATGTTGACAACATGATACCCAACTGGAAAACTGATGGCCACACCAAGTCCTGTGGAGAGTGAAACAAAGTTAACATTGAGTCCAATGTGACTCTCCTTCAAGCTGAAAGGGATTGTAAAATGTTGGGTTTTATACTGTTGACATAAGTGGAGCAAGAGCCAGTGGGTCTGTTAGTGTGGAAGTCTTGTGAAAAAGAAACAGGTTGCTGTTTGTGGTGAAAGAGAAATGGAGATGTAAAATCAGCATGAACTAAGATGAGAAAGGGAAAAAAAATGGATCCTCTCTCCTGACAGCAACGAAAGGAGGACACAGGTGGAGGCAGGGGAAATGGTTGGAGAGAACGGAAGAAAAATCTAGGGTAGGTAATATTTGGAATTGAATATTGAGTCTAAGAGAGGCTGCAAAGTGGAAAATGAGATGTTGTTCCTCAAGCTTGTATTGTACTTTGTTGAAACATTGTAGCAGGCTCAGGACAGAGACTTTTGCATGACAATAAGGTAGTTTATTGTTATTTTGCAGGTGAGATGCTGACAGGAGTAATTCTTTGATTTGTATGGTTTCTAATTTCATGAATGGGCATTGAGTAATAAATAGCAACAGTACCAGATGGGAAATTACAATGTCGAGGCCTTGGGTTTTATTGGTTATGGGTCCTGTGATTGTTACCATGTGTAGGGAGCACCTGGTTGCATAATCCGCCTTTGCTTAGATTAATATGATAAGAATACATTCATACTGAGTGATAATCTTTTAGGTATCGTCTTTCAACTTTTGATAATGCCCAGTCTTTTGTACATGAAGACATGGCATGTTTATCGTTCACATTTTCATCTGGAAGGTCAGTACTTTGATCCAATAACAATGAAGGAATGGCAATAACCACGCAAGTGATGTTGTTGAAAAGCTTGGGAGAGGAATTTGGAGATGATCTTCCTCTGCATCTTGTGTCTTATTCATCCAATTGATATGAAACATTCTACTAATGAAACCTTAATAATTCCGAGCGCAGACAGTACATAATAGAGCCGCAGAAAACCATACTTTCCATACTTCTTGCACTTGGAGTTTCAATAAACTGGACATCAAATACTTTGGACATTTTCTCTCAGAATCATCTTCCACCAGTGGTTTCAATACACTGCAAATAAAACCCAAGTCTGTCCTCTTGCGAAGAATGATCTGTCAATGGTAATTTTTGATCATCAGTATTAACTAGTAATAACTCAGATTTCATGCCGATGATATCTTGATTTATTAAGATGCCAAATAATCAAACACCTTAGAATAGTCATAGCTTCAATGCCTGACTCATTATTTGTTAGCTGGGTAATCTGGCGCAGCCACAGCAGCAGGAGAGAGGTCACAGTTAGTCTCAAAGAGGTTGTGTCTTATTCATCCAATTGATATGAAACATACTACTAATGAAACCTTAATAATTCTGTGTGCAGATAGTAAACAATGCAGCCATGGAAAAATTGCGCAGGTAGAGGTTAGGCAGGGTTAGGCTTGAGATTTAGTTGAATAGTTAACCAAAATGACTGCCAAAAATCACATGACAGTTGCCGACTTAGATAATGTACTACAGTCAACCAGAAAACACAACCCAGAATGCATGCCAAAACCTTTGGGAGTGTGCGTAGAAAACAGGAAATTGGTGAAAACATCTGGTAGAAAAAAATTGGTTTACCTCATACACATTTTTGATTTATAGAGTGCAGGACTGCATTTTTAAGCATAATTAGCACAAAGCATTTCTGGCTTTGTTTATTACAGCATGCTGCATTTGCTTGACTTTAGTCATACTTTATGTCGTTCAAATACAGCTCATCATTATTATCAATTTGTAGAACTGTCTTCATTTCACTCGTACATTAATCTGCAATCACTGTTTTGTGAAAGAAGTTTGTTGAAAACCTTTTAAGCTTGTTAGAAAATGTTAATGCATTTTAAATATTCAGAATCGTGACATGCACTAATTTCCATGTCCAAAGTGGGCAATTTTTGCATTTTTAAATTGATCACAGGAATGACCTGCTCAGAAAGGTGACTGACTTGTGGATTATGCATCAAGTAGGATGTTGAGTTAAGTGAATACAGATTGTGACCAGTTAGTTGGAGACAATGACTGATACAGACAGAACCAAACTCCTTGCAGGAAAGAACTGTTTACCTGATAATGCAATTGAATTGCAGAGTTTGTGCAACTGGGAAATTAGCAAGAAGTCAAGGCCAATTAGAAAACCCTGTGCTGTTAGAAATTATGATGAAATCCTAGGAGTAGCTAAGTGTTGTAGTCAGAACACCTGAAAGGTCTAGGAGCTGGGGTGGCACAGTGGTTAGTACTGCTGCCTTACAGTGTCAGGGACCTGGGTTCAATTCCAGCTCACTGTCTGTGTGGAGTTTGCACATTTGTCTTGTATATGTGTGGGCTCCCACAGTCTAAAGATATACAGGTTAGGTGGATTGCCCATAACATGCAGGCTCAGTCAATTAGCCATTGGAAATGGAGTGTCACAGGGATAGAGTAGGGGGGTGGAGCTGGATGGAATGCTCTTCAGAGGTCTAGTGTAGACTTGATGGGCTGAATGGCCTGCTTCTATTCTGTGATGATGCAGATGAAACCATAAGCTACTAACAGTTCTGTGCAGCTGTGTTCAAAAATGAAAGAAACCCACAAGTCATTTTGTTTTTTTCACAACAGAGACAGATTGGAGTGCAGGAAACAAACACTGGCTTAGTGAAGCCCACTGTTTGCGTAATACTGGTGAAGTGCCTCTGAGTAAGGGCTGAGTACAGCATCCAAAAATCCAGGAAGCTTCATTCCAGCAAAAAAAAACTTGAAGAACCAGAACACGAGAAAGCATTGAGGCAGTCCATAGAGCAAAACTTGAGGGAGATTCAAGGTCAGGACATCAAAAGTTAAGAATCATAATCCTTTTTGAAGTTTTAATGTGAATTGGTGACCCACAGTGTCATTAACATTGGGACTGAGATTGTTGAAAGATCTATGGGATCTGTCTTGATCATAATAGGTGTCTTGTGTGGGGTTGCCTGCAACTCATATTTCTCCGAGGTTAAGTTTGAATACAGGTCATTTCTATCTTTCCACAGTCTAAATCATTTTTTGTTACTAATCTTTGCATATTTATTCAAGTCACTTTTATTTAATCAAATAGACCTGGCTAAATTGTTTCTAATACTAAACAGATACAGTCAAAAACCTATTATAATTTTCCACATCACCACTCTGGTTCAATCTCAAGTTTGTTGTGACCAGTACAGGACTGGGACTGGAATCAGCGCACCACTCCAATTTTGGTTTTTACAGTAATGGTAAAATCTTATGGGGGTGTGAGCATTGAGGGAGATAACGACGTGTGTGGTAGAATCAGGAGACAGAACCAGCCACTTCGCTACACCTTTGAGGATTTTCCCAAGCAATGTAGCAAGGTTCTTGCTGGGCAGCAGTGAGATGCCAACAGACAAGGATTAATGCTTGTTAAATGCCTTGTTAACACCACAAGCTGTGTCATTAATATCCACATTCCCATCTTACCATATTCACCGAGCAAGTGCAACATCAGGAAACCTCAATAAGGAAATCAGAGCATGTAACTGGCAGATTCAACCCGCCATTTGCGCCGAATCAACCCCATGTCACGTCCAACCAAACTGTAGCTTACGACATGACTTTGGGCACTAACTGCACTCTCTGCTCCTCTATGATATTTGGCAAAAGACATCTGTCAGCCCATCTCAACCATCCAGGCACTCCTATTATTCAGTGGCAGTGCACTCTGGAAGCTCATGCTTGCATTGCAAACTTCACCTGCAAATTACATCAACAAACTGCAGCGGGATTACTTCGTGACACCCAGTTCGCTCACTGGACCAGGCCACGTCTCATCGATGCTCGCTCGTTCTCTTAGTGTTTGCTTATTTAGCACCTACCTGCTTGTTCACAGCATCCCTGCTGTACCTTGCCATGCTGAGCCATTAGCACAGTCACACAAACTGCTAACTTACATTGCTGTTAAGCAGTCCTCTGTCTAAAGAGGGCACATCTTTCTGTCTGGCAGCGAGCCATGTCAATTCCACACCAGCACCACATGCCAGCAGCTTATGTGTCAAGCACACTGCATGTGCACCAAGCAGGCAGCCATTTTTTCCAAGCCTTTACAGAGTGGTCCTTAAATGAAGTCCAGAGTTAATGTCACTGTGGCTTCGAGGCCCGATAGCTGGGGCCCTATGGTTGCAGTACCTGGGTCTCCTTGTCTCCATGGAGACCAATAGATGGTCACTTGACTCACTCACTGATGTAGCTTCTGAGCAAGGACGGGCTTTGGGTACTGCATGCTTATCTGTGTCTCCTCTTTCACCTTGCGCATTTAATAGCATAGAATATTATAGGATCCCTACAGTGTGGAAGCAAACCACTCAGCCCATTGAGTCCACACTGACCCTCCAAAGACCATCCCACCCACACCCACCCCATCCTGGTAACCCTGCATTTCCCGTGGCTAATTCACTCAGCCTGCACATACCTGGACAACATGGGCAATTTAGCATGGCCAATCCACCTAGCCTGCACATCTTTGGACTGTGGGAGGAAAACGGAGCACCCAGCAGAAACCCACACAGATGCAGGGAGGATGTGCAAACTCCACACAGACATTCTTCCGAAGCTGGAATCGAACCCAGCTCCTGGCACTGTGAGGCAGCAGTGCTAACCGCTGAGCCACCATGCCGCTTTTAGATTGAGCCACCGATTGCTGAAAGCACAGGGCCATATCTGGTCTGGGCTGAGCAGGTGCTTAGTTTTTGGCAGTCCTCCAAATGCCAGCATCTGGGGTGTTTCTTCCTCAACCAGCTGCCTAGCTGCTGCTGTGAGGTGCTCACCAGATCGTGTAGCCTCACTCTCTACCATGATGGCTCCCACTGAATGCTAGTGTCTGAGCTACTGGGCAGGTGAAGAGCTAGCCTCGCTGACGCTTCCTCTGGGGCTTCTACATTCTTAGAGATCAAGGAGGCCACTTCAGGCAGAGCCAGGTATTCCATCACAGAAGTCAAGATTAGGTTAGCAGAAGCTGCAAGACAAAGGAGAAAGATGGCATCACCATTCGTGGTTAGAAGAGGCATCCAATAATTGAGAATTACTGCAGGGTTAAGGGAAGATTGGTAGTGGCATTCAATCAAATAAGACAGTGACACTCACCCCTATATCGAGCTGAAAAGTTACCGGATATCCACTGACATAAACAATGTCTCTCAAATATGAAACAAATGGATCACTACTTTCCCTCGGGAATATTTTCGAATGGAGGTGAACTGTCTGATACGGGTTTATTTTCTCAAGAAAGACATTCTGCTTTGTTAAAATCCTTATGCAAGACAGCATTTGGCTTTTTGCTGCTTTAAAACTGTGCCCACTTCTGTACATCTTGTAGAAGAGATAGACTCTGTTCTCCTCCTGTCACGAAGCTGTCATTCTCCTCTCAAGACTTTTCAGCGAGACTTCCTGATTTCTGCTGCTAGCACAATTGGAAATGTTTTCTCCAACGTTAATTCTTCTTTGAACTAGAGTAGATTTGACAAAGACTTATCAGTAATTCAAACAACAATTCCATCTCTTACAGATTCTCATTTCAAAGTTCCATACTCACAGTTCTCTACAATCTCTGTAAAGGTCATTGATGATATTATCCATGCATTTCCCCCAGACGCTGAACTTATTTATTAAATCCTGCTCTTCCAGGAATTCAATTTGTCCTCAGGTTGAAATAATTATTAAAAACTGTTGGAAATTACTTTAAAATATGTGTGTCTTTTTGTACGTTATGGTGATTTATAACATCACCTGTTATAGAGCCGAGTAGACACAGTTGTATATTTATTTGACCAGCTTGACATTTAGTATACAAGCTTGAACCAAATGCACACCTTAAGGACTGTTTTGCTGCTAACTGCTCATCCATTCACATACTTTTAGCTGCTGAATGATTGTGTGTCTTCTGAAAGTGGTAACGTTCCTAACTCAATTTTCTTCTGAATTTTTTTTCCCCATTATCTTGAGCTTTTAACCAATTATTTCCATCACTAATCACCACGTTGTGTTTGCAGTTCCACCCACTGATGGTTTATGGTTGGGGTAGAGTCCTGCCACCAATTCTCTTTTTTTTCCTGCTGATTCTAAAAGTGTATAACAGAGGTGGGGAATCTGCGGTCTTTTGGGGTACTAGTTGTGGTCTTCTGCCTATTTATCTGCAAATACTAAATCCGCCTTTTTAAAATCTGTGTACCATTTTTAAGATTTTTACTGGTAACCCAGTCATGTCAAAAACTAAGAACACTAAAGCAAGAGAACACAGTATTCAAAGAAGAATGGGATTGGCAGTATTACATAGTTGCTGTGAAAGATAAAATGATGTGTTTGCTCTACAATGCCATATTTGCAACAGTAAAGAAATAAAATGCATATTAGCATTATGCAAACTCATAAGAACCACAAATGTGCTAAACTGGAAGGAGAACCCTGAAAATCTACACTTAAGAAAATGACAGGTCAAAAGCAGCAGCAGCAAGTATTTAAAATGATATCAGGACAAGGGACTGACATCACTGAAGCAACTTAAAAAGTGGCATGTATAGTTAGAAGAAGACGTAAGCCCTTTAGTGATGTGGAAATCGTAAAAGAATGCATTGATGAAGTTGTAAAATGTTTAGATTCAGTTAAGGCTAGTAAGTACAAATAACTACATCTTTCAAGAAGGATCATAACTGATTGGCAACATGAACTAGCCTGCAATGTAACAGAACAACTTCATACATTATGCCAAAGTGAAGACATTTATCTTTCAATTGCCTTGGATGAATCCATTGACATTACTGACTCAGCGCAGTGTTATTTTTTATTCGTGTCATAACTGCGGATTTTCATTGCCATGAGGAGTAACTGGCTTTGGATACACTTGCGTACCTTGCAGTGAGGACATGTGGTATTGACATTTTCATTATCTCCAAAGAAGAATGCCACAAAGCAAACCTGAATTTATGTACTTTAGTAAGTGTACGCACAGACGGCGCACCTTCCATGAGAGGAAAACCTGAAGGATTTGTTGCATTACTACAAAAGAATTGCCAGATCCAGATACTTTGATTTCCTTTCACTGACTTTTGCATGAACAGAACCTCTGTGCCAGATCTACTGTTTTAAGTGACACATTAAATAAAATTATAAATATTGTAAACTACTTTCGAGCAAATGCATCACAGCTTTGCCAATTTCGCAACATGCTTCAGCTTGAAAATGGAACATTCAGTGTGGATCTGCCATATCATTCTGAAGTTGGTTGTCACAAGGACAAATACTTTTAAAACTTTTATCCTTGCAAAAACAAATCAAAAGATTTTTTGAGGAACTGAATTAATCATGTCAACTGGCAAAAGAGGATTTCTGCAGAAATGCTGCATTTTAGTGTGATATGATGTCAAAGCAAAATGATCTGAATTTTTTTTTTGCAAGGTTAAACTAAATCTATATGTTATATGTGGCTAAAAATCCAAGCATTTTGGAAAAAGCTGACCTTTTTCAAAACTCTCCTTACCTAATCGGAACTTTCAGCTGAACACTTTCCTGAACTGGCGAAGGTAATTAATGAACAGGATACAAGCAAATCATTAAGGAAATGCAAAGTGAAAGAATACAGAGCTGTTCTAGACTCTTGGATTGAAGAATACAATGAAAATTTTGCAAACTTTGAGAAACATGATCTCACACTGAAACCAGCTTTTCAACCACACCTGGTTGATGTCTCCAAAGCACCTGATGATTTGTAGATGGAATTGATTGGGCTCTCAGAAGATAATATTCCAAAGTCTCTATTTGACTCTAAGAAGGATCCCATTGAAGTACGGAAAATGCCCTTGAATACCCACATTTAGGTCAACGTGCACGTCCAATGCTGTCTTGTTCTGCCACAACCTACTGTTGTGAATCAACATTTTCACATGTGACACAAATTAAAACGCACTTGAGATCTCATATGACGGATATTCACCTGGAGGACAAATTAAAGCTACAATCAATTGATGTTGGAACCAAATATCCAATCCCTATCTCGTAAAAAGCAATCACAACAAAGTGATTAAAAGGTTTGATATCTAAATTTTTCACATTATTAGTTCTATTATCAACTTTGTCAAACAAATAAATGTGTCTTTGCTGAATTTTTATTTTGTTTAAAGTCCTCATATAATAGCAGGCTTTAAATAAAATTAGTAAATATGTCAACAAAAATATGACATTTTGTTGTAAATGTTAAATTCTCAGCATGTGGCCTTATAGGATCGCAGTTAAATAAAATGTGGCCTTCCAATGTAAAACGGTTCCCCAATCCTGGGTCCACAATGTTAGAAATGGTAGAACATAACCTATTATTGAGTATTTACATGAAGAAGCATCTTTCTTGCACAAAATATAACATATTGCATATAAAATATAACATAGGTGCAAGTTACATTGAACAATTAGGAAAATCAGTTGTCGGGATCTAGAGATAAAATGTCTGTTGCCATCAGAACTTCGTGCTAGAACTGTTCTCCCCACAAAGATTGTGTGAAATCATCAAACTGAGTGAAGCTTAATGCAGCTTCAACATTAAGTCTTTCAGAACCATGAACTTATATAACAGTTTTCACCTGCATAAAGTTAGTAAAAGATGCACCTTGCCTCAAGTGATTTGAATATTATTGATGTATTAAACAATTTAGTTTAAGTAACATGCTCACTACGTGAACTAGGAGCAGAATTAGACCACTCCACCCTTCAGCCTGCTCATCCATTAAATGAGATCATGGTTGATCTGATTACTTCACATTCTGGCCCTAACCCAATAATCTTTCACTCTCTTGCCTAACACGCATCAATTTTATTTTGTACTATCTCATTTCATTTTATTACAGCTGCAGAACTAAAATATAATTCTGATTAAGTAGTTTTTGAAGACAGCTTTATTTAAATTTTACAAAACATCACTTTTTTACATATATGCTTCGCATTTAAGAACATATTTCAAAATGAAATATGGAATTATGAAAGAAAAACTTCTGTATTTCTTATTCTGTTCTAGTAGAGATACTAACTTGTTTTATCCTCTGTTCAGAAGTTAGCACACTTGCTGCTTTTAATGTCCTTATTTTGCTGGATGCATTTTATAAGTTCACTTGTGTTATGAAGTTGGGCAGGGTAATTGTGAGGTGGAAGGCAGGAAGCTAAAATGTGTGGATCCTTTAAGAGATTTGTGCTTTGTCTGTAATGTATGTCTGTGAGCAGTCAATACATAGAGTCTCAAAAAGTGAAACAAGTATATCACAAAAGCCTGACAGGCGTCAGGCAAAACAGTAAGAGATGTCAAGGTGTAGATCTGGATGAACACAGCAGGCCAAGCAGCATCAGAGGAGCAGGAAAGCTGATGTTTCGAATCTAGACCCTTCTTCAGAAATGTAGTCTCGTTTTGATGCTGTGACAACGAGTTTGAATTCAGCCAATTAATTTAAAACCAAACGCAGCACTCAAAGCCAACTGAATTTAAATCTGATGGTGTTGACAACCTGAAACCAATCATATTATAGGAACATGACTGTGTCATTACTGGTATATAAGACAAGGGCATTTGGAAAAAAATTGGAGACAGCCAACTGCCATCTGAGAGAAAGAGACAACTGCCAGCTGCCAGAGTTAGCACCATTCAGCTCTCAGAGAAAGCCCATCTAAATAGTTAAAAGGTACCACAGTGTTTTAGCTCAAAGTCCTCATTGAAGAAATTATAGAGATAAAACATCCATGACTGCAGAATTAGCAAGCAAAAGGTGTTTTGAAGAGATCGGAGGTGACAGAAGATTCCAGAAGACACTCTGTGCAAACTTAGAAAGATTAAGTTACAATTTATTGCTTCTTATTAATTAGGTTTATATTAGTGGGACTTGTCTTTATTTAAACAGCATTCTAGTAGAATTTAGACCAGTTAGGGAGTAGTTAGTAGTCTAAGGGGGAATTGTCGGTTTGTTAGCAATTTTGTTAATTTAATCATTGTTGGGTTAAATTAATAAATTGTTTCTTGTTACTTGTAAGGTGGAGATAAGGGATTTTCTTTCTTTTAACCACACTTTTAATTGATTAAGAAAGGAAAGGTGAGCTTCTCTGGGTGCTTTGGGGGTAATTATTAGAGGGGAACCCCTTTTCCTGTCATAACAGATTGGGGCTTGTGTTTTAGTTTAGTTAACAATGGGGTTCGGCCATTCCTTGCCGTAACACTTGCTTGGCATGTAACTTCTCCCTGTAGGACCACAAAGCAGGAATGAAGCCCATTTGATGATGTACAACATGTAGAGGGCATTAACAAGTAAAACGTAAATATTGCTGAGCAAGAAAAAGGAAGTAACCAAGTTGGTTCACTGAATTACATTCAGAAACTTGGCAGCAGTAAGCTTGTGTTACATAACAGCACAAGAATTAGGAATGGGAGTCGGCCATTCAACTTCCAAGCCTGTTCTACCATTCAATAAGATTACGGGTGATCGGTTTGCTATCTCAAATCCAGATTTCCACCTGCCCTGATAGCTGTCACCTTCTTGCTTATCAGAAATCTATCTACCTCTGCCTTAAAAGTATTGAAAGGCTCTGCTTCCAATGCCTTTTCAGAGGAACAGTTTCAAAGACTCCTCACCTTCTGAAATAGAAAATTTCACCTAATCTCTGCTTAAATGGTTAACCCCCGATTTTTAAATGGTTACCACTAGTTCCAGATTTTCCCATTAGAGAAAACATCCTTTTCTCAGCTACCCTGCCAAGACCCTCCAAAGTGCTGTATATTTCAGTCAATTCACCGCTGACTCCTCTAAACTGCAGTAGACACAAGTCTAGTCTGTTCAGCCCTTACTCAAAGGGCAAACTGCCCAATCTGGTGGCTAGTTTATTAAACCTTGTCTGAACTGCTTCCAATACATTTACTTCCTTCCTATATAAATTAGCCACTCCTGTGAACGGTATTCCAGATGTGGTCTCAAAATTGCCCTGTATAACCGAAGCATAACCCCTGAGCTTGCACATTCAATTACCCTTGTGACACATGATAAATTTCAAATGGCTTCTTTAGTTACTTGCTGTACCTTTTGTGATTCAGAGGCCTCTGCAACTTGGTGGTTTGAAACTGAAAAATAGAAACATAGAAGATAGGAGTAGGACGAGGCCATTCGGCCTTTTGAGCCTGCTCTGCCATTCATCACGATCATGGCTGATTGTCCAACTCAATAGCCTGATCCTGCTTTCTCCCCACGACTTTTGATCCCATTCGCCCCAAGTGCTATATCAAGTCGCTTCTTGAACACATTCAATGTTTTTGTATCAACTACCTCCTGTGGTAATGAATTTCACAGGCTCACCACTCTTTGGGTGAAGAAATGTCTCCTCATCTTTGTCCTAAATCATCTACCCCGAATCCTCATACTGTGACCCCTAGTTCTGGACACACCCACATCGGGGAACATCCTCCCTGCATCTACCCTGTCCAAACCTGTTAGAATTTTATAAGTCTCTATGAGATTTCACCCCTCCATTTGTCTGAACTCCAGCAAAAACAATCCCAATCCATCTTCATATGTCAGACCCACCATCCCCAGAATAAGCCTGGTAAATCTTCACTGCTCTCCCTCAAGAGCAAGCGCATCCTTCCTCAGAAAAGGAGACCAAAGCTGTACACAATATTCCAGTAGTGGCCTCACCAAGGCCCTGTACAACTGCAACAACACATCCCTGCTCCTGTACCCGAAACCTCTCGCCACAAAGGCCAACATACCATTTGCCTTCTTTACCACCTGCTGCACCTGCACCTCGACCTAGACCTAACCCTAATCCTATCGCTTACCTTCAGCAATTGGTACACAAGCACAGCCAGGTCCTGCTGTACACTCCCCTCTCCCAATTTACAGCCATTCAGGGAGTGATCTGCCTTCTTGTTTTTGCTTCCAAAGTGAGTAACCTCACATTTATCCAAATTCTACTGCATCTGCCATAGATTTGCCCACTCACCCAACCTGTCCAGATCATGCTGAAGGATCTCTGCATCCTCATCACAGTTCACCCTCCCACTCAAATTGGTATCATCTGCAAACTTTAATTTGTAACATTTTGTGCCCTCATCCAAATCATTAATAGTGAATTGTGAATCATTATATTGTCCCAGCATCGATCCCTGTGTCACCCCACGAGTTACTGCCTGCCAAATTGAAAAGGACCTACTAATGCCTACTTTTTGTTTCCTCCCTGCTAACCAATTTTCTATCTACTACAACAGACGTCCCCCCAAACTCATGCATTTTAATCTTGCACAGTAATCTCTCAACATTTGGATAATATGCTTTATTTTATTCTTTTTGCTAAAATAGACAACTTCATACGTTCTCACCTTATTGCTCAATTTGCTACATATTTGCCCATTCATTCAGGCTTTATATCTTTCTGTAATCTTCTTGAGTCTCTTTCACAACTTACTTTCTGACATTTTTTGTGCTATCTGCATATTTGGCAACCATACTTTCCATCCCTTCTTCAAAGTTATGTATATAAATTGTGAACAGTTGAGGTCCCAGAACTAATCAATGGACACAAAACATTGCATCTTGCCAAACTGAAAAGGACCCATTTTTGCACCTACTCACTGCTTCCAATCAGCCAATCTTCTCGTGATGCCCATTCCCTACAATATGAGATTTTAGTTTTCCACAATAACCCTTGATGTGGCACTTTGTCAAATACCTTCTGGAAATCCAAGTGCAGTACATCCATCAGCTCCCTTTTACCCACAGCACACATGATTTCCTCAAAGAACACCAAAAGAGTTATCAAACATGATTTTTTTTAACCAAAACCACATTGACTCCTCGAATTAATCAGGTACTTAGCTAAATGGTCTGCTGTAACATCTTTCATACTAGCTTCTAATATTTCTCTGTGATGGATGGTAAGCTAACTGATGTAGTTTCCTGCTTTCTGTCATCCTTCCATTTTGAATAAAGATTCTCATTGGGTTTTGGTTAAAGAACAAAACAGTCATACTCAGAAGGACGAATGTACAATTTGAAAATTAACCTTGCCTTTTGTCGAAGCTAAAGAGTTTATCAATGACATTTCTTCGGGCTCCAGATATGGAAGTTTACCACAGTTAGGTTAACGTGACCACCAGGCCATGAATGTGTACATCTGCCTGGCAATCTGTTGGCACCATCTTTAACCTTAACACCTATTATTTCAGGATCTTAAAGCATCTTGAGCATTTCATTGGAAATAGTTGCAGCTCCAGGCAGAAACAAGTGATTCATTAGTGACACTCAGAATTTTATGCATACACCAGCCAATTACTTCCTAATGCACGCTGTGAGCCACAAAAGCAGCCCCGAACATCGTCAGTTCAACAACAACAGCAACTTATATTTATAAAGCATCTATCAGCGTAATAAATAGAAGGTATTTCACAGAAGCATTAGCAAATGAAATCTAAGTCACATAAGGAGACACGTTTGACTCAGTACAGCAGCATCAAGGATACTTAGCAAAATTGGAGTCAACAGGAATCAGGAGTAAACTCTGCAGCGGCTGGAGTCATATCTGGTGCATAGGAATATGATTGTCATTGTTGAATGTTAGGCATCTGAGTTGCAAGACATCGCTGCAAGAGTTCCTTAGGGTAGTGTCCTCGGCTCAATCATCTTCAGCTACTTCATCAATGACTTTCCCTCCTTCACAAGGTCTGAAGTAGGAATATTCGCTGATGACTGCACAATATTTGGCACCAGCTGCAACTCCTGAGATACAACAACGGTTCCTTTCTAAATGCAGCAAGACCCTGGGCGATACCTAAGCTTGAGCTGAAAAGTGGCAAATGACAGTCACACCACGTAAGTGCCAGTCAATGACAAACTCCAAGACAGAAAATAAGCATCACTCCCTGAAATTTAAAATCATTACCATCATTGAATCCCCCACTGTCAACATCCTTGGGGTAAACAGCAATCAGAAACTGAACTATACTAGCTACATAGATAATGTGATGACAAAAGCAGGTCAAAGTCGAGAAATCTTGTGGTAGCAATTCAACTCCTAACTTCCTAAAGCCTGCCCACTCTCCACAATGCACAAGTCATGAGTGTGGTGGAATTATCCCCACTTTCCTGGACGAGTGCAGCTCCAACAACAGTCAAGCAGTTTGACACCATCCAGGACAGAGCAGCCTGCTTGACTGGCAGCACATCCATAAATGTACACTCCCTCCATCACCAATGCACAGTGTGTACCACTGCAGAATTCTCAAAGGCTCCACAGACAGACCTTCCAAACTCAAGACCACTACCATCTAGAAGAGTAAATGCAGCAGAAACATGGCAACAACTGCAGGTTCCCCTCTAAGTTACTCAACATCCTGACTCTAAAATGTATCAGCACTCATTCAGTGCGACTGATTCAAAATTCTGGAACTCCATCCCTAATGGTCATGATTCACTAAAATTCATGGTTATAAGATGTCCAGATGCGGGGTGGGGACTGTTAGAGGAAGGGAAGTGGAGTCACAATATTCATCAAGGAATCAATCACATCAATTCCCTCCAAAACCAGGGGTCACAGTCTAAGCATGGAGAGTGAGCCATTTAGAATGAAAAATGAGGAGAAATTTCTTCAGCCAGAGTGTGTGGTGAGACTGTGAAATTTTCTGTCACAGAAAGTGGCTGAGGTCAAAATACTGAATGTTTACAAGAAGGAATTAGGTACAGTTGTTAGTGCTAAAGGGATCAAAGAGTTTGGGAAGAAAGCAGCAACACGGTAGCAAGTTGGATGATCAGCCATGATCATACTGAATGGCACAGCAGACTTAAATGGCCTCGTTCGCCCCCTCCTCCTCCTATTCTCTATGTTTCTGTGGCAATGAGAAGGGATGGTATATCGGAATGATCATCAAATGAGGGTATGTGTATTAAAGTAAAAACAGAAAGGAGTAAACACACTATTCTATGTGTACAAACAGACCTTTGAGGAGTCAGGGAGAGATTACAGGATCAAGTATGTAATCAAATTTCAGTGATGTGAAAAAAAAGGCAATAATAATAATAAAAATAAATTGAGGGTTTTTTGGCTACCCAAATCTCAACCAAATATTAATGCAGTTTTGACTTGCAAGGAAAGGAGAGAATAAAATTCTTAAGTTGCACCCAGAACATTTGTAACCCATTTGTAGAAAGCCCAACAAGGGAAGGGGCAGTTCTGGAACAAATATTTGGAAATCAGCCTAGGCAGATGCAAGGCGTATCTGAAGGGAAAGATTTTGGAGGGAGTGACCATAACTCATTTAGATTTAGGACCGTTATGGAAAGGGGATGGATATGTCAGCAATAAAGTTTCTAAACTGGTGAAAGGCTAATTTTACTAAGATATGATTTGGTTTAAGTGGACTGGGAACAGTTACTTGCTGATAAAAACTGTGTCAGAGCAGTCAGAGGTAACAGTTTGAGTGCAGGTTGATTATGTTCCAATAAGTTAAAGGGCGGGACCAAGATTTGGACAACCTTGGATGTCAAGAGATATAAAGGATAGAATTAAGAAAAGAGAAGCTTCTGACAGATATCAATAGCTAAAATCAGCTGAATCCCTTGGAGGACTCGAAAAAGTTCAGAACATAAAACTGAAATTAGGAAAGCAAAGATAATGCATGAAAGCATACTAAGGGGAAAGATTTCTCTCCATCTATACCCCTCATAACTTTGTACATCTCAATGAGGTCTCCCCTCAGCCTTTTCTGCTCTCAGGAATACAACACCAACTTATCTGGTCTCCCATAACTGTTGAATCTCTCTAGCCCAGGCAATATGCAGGTGGATCACTTCTGCAACCTTTCTAGTGTAATTACATCTGTCCTAGAATGTGGTGACACAGAACTATACCCAGTACTCCAGCTGTGGCCTAACTAATATTATATACAGCTCCAAATAACCTCCTCATTCGTGTATTCAACGTCTTAGCTAATAAAGGTAAGTATCCCATACGCCTTCTAAGCCACTTAGCTACCTATCCTGCTTCCTTCAACACCTATGGACTTGTACACAAAGGTCCCTCTGATTCTCTGTATTTCTCAAAATGTATCATTTTGCACTTTTTTTAAGAATAAATTCTATTTCCCACCATTCAGCACATCTGATCAGCCAGTCTATATCATTATGTAGTCTAATGGTTTCCTCCTTGCTTTTTTTTTAACCAGACTACCAATTCTCATGTCAAGTGCAAACTTACTAATCATGTCTAGATCATTATGCATACAACACAGATAGGCCAGCACCAAACTCTGTGGTACACAACTGGACAGAGGCTTCCAGGCATAAAGATAACCCATGGATCCCATGGCTAGCTTCGTAACCAGACTGTCATGTCAGACATTGTCAAATGTTTCACTGAAGTCCATGTTGCCTACTACATCAGCTACACTATTCTCATTTACACATGCAGTAATGTACTCAAAAAATTCAATCAAATCTGTTTGACACAATCTCCTCCCCGACAAAGGGACACTGATGATGCTTGATTAGTCATTGCCTCTCTAAGAGGAGATTAATTCTGTCAGAAATTTTTCCAACAGTTTTGCTCCCATGGATGTTGGACCCACTGGCGTATAGATTCCTGGTTATTCCCTGTCACCTTTCTTGAGTAATGGTACAACATGAGCTGTCCTCCAGTCCTCATGCACCCCTTACGTGGCCAGAGAGGAGTGAGAATTAATGTCAGGGCCCCTGCAATTTTCTCCCTTGCCTCCCACAGCAGCTTGTGATCCATCTTATCTGGGCTCGGGGATTTATTCACTCTAAATCCTTCTAAAATCTTAAAACCTCCTCCCACATAATGTTCATTTGTCCACATATATCACGGCCCCCTCTGATTTTTATACCTACATCATGTTTCCCTATCATGAATGCAGTGGGGTTCCACAGGGTCCTTGCTGCTTGTGGTATATATTGATTTAGACTTACATGAAGGAGGTATGTTCAAGAAGTTCGTGGACGACTCAAAAACTGACAGCGTGTTAAATAATGAGGAGGATAGCTACAATCTGAAGGGAGGTATAATGGACTGCTCAGGTGGGCAATGCAGAGGCAAAAAGAATTCAACTTGGAAAAGTATGTGGTAATACATTTGGGGAGGGCTAACAAGGAATGGAATTACACTATGACTGGTAGGCCCTTGGAAAGTATTGAAGATCAGAGGTACCTTGGTGTGTATATCCTCAGATCCACAAAGTTGGCAGGGCAAATATAAGGTGGTTATGAAAGCATATAGGATATCTGTTTTATTAGCTTGGCACAGGATACAAGAGCAAGGAGGCCACGCTGGAACCAAATAAAAGGCTACCACATCAATGCCACATCTGGAGTACTGTGTGCAGTTTTGGTCACCACGATATAAGTAGGAGATGGTTATACTCGAGAGGATGCAGAGGAGATTTACCAGGGCTGGGCTGGAGGTCTAAGCTTTGAAGTAAAATTGGATAAGCTGGGATTGTTTTCCTTAGAACAGTCAAAGTTGACAGATCCGGACGTATATAAAATTAATAGAGGCATAGATAGCATGAATAGAAAGGCGCATTTTCCATTATTAGAGGGTCAATAACCTGGGGTATTGTTTTGAGCTAAGCGGTTGAAAGTTAAGAGGAGAGTTGAGGAGAAATATTTTCACTCAGAGGGTGGTAGAAGTTTGAAACTCACTGCCTGAAAGGACGGTTGAGTCAAAAACTGCCATAACACAAGTCGAATTTAGATATTCACTTGCATTGCCATAACCTATTGGGCAATGGGCCAAAAGCTAGAAATTGAGATTAAATAGGTCTTCTTTGACTGTTGTGGATGCAATTGGCTGAATGATAACCATCTGTGCTGTAAATGCCTGAGTCAATGAGTCTATGGACGGAGTTTATGTGAACTCCCAGATGTCATACATTAAGAGTATCAGCTGGAATTATTTCTTGCGAAATTTAAGGCAAACTGTCAAAATGGTTGGTTAAACAGTACAAGACAGATTAAAAAATAACTAAAGACTGGGGCAGAATGTCCCCGTCCCTAGAGGCGGTGGGAAGGTTGTTGGAAAGGACAAATAATTGGGTGACTTCACCCTACTGCGTGACTGATGCCTTCTCATAGACTGATCAACTTTACACAGCACAGAAAGTCCACTGGGGAATTTCTCAACTCACCAGCAATTAAAAGCCCTTAAAAGGTCAATTAGCAGGGAATGTGCTTTCCTCTGGCCCCAATATCTACAAGGGAGAAACGGAGCTGGCTTCCATCAGGAAAACCAAGGTGATCTGCCTGCTGGGCTGGAGGGAGATGTAACTACATTGGGACAGCGATGTTGTTCATGGTGGCAGCTGTTAAAAGCTCAGCCCGCCTCCCCCCATTCTTGCCTGCAACGCCCTCTCTTTGTAACAACAACCACACAAAAAACAAGAGGAAAACACTAACCTTCTCATCTTTGGATTCATTGAAGACTAGACCTCAACCAATCTTCTTTAGGATCCACAGGCTGCAGGCCTCTGATTTGCCAACAGTCTTGCTGGTAAGCTCCTGACAAGCTTACTTTGGTGAGCTCTCTCAGTGGTGGGGGTGGTCAGTCAGTCACCACTAAACAAATGTGCCTCCACACTTAGACTACAACTTGGACAATCACAGCGAGTGTATTAACTTGAATTGGAAGAAGTGACAGCTGTATTCCAAAAGAATCTGTTTGGGGACCTCAACTATTCACTATTTTTGTTCATGACCTGGGTAACATGATGCAGCTATATATCCAAGTTCGACAGCGCCAGAAAGTTTGATAGCTTAGTAAGTAATGCAGATAATAGCATAAAATTACAGAGACGTTGACAGTTTGAGTGAATGAATAAGTTTGTATCAGATAGATTCCTGATATGATAAATTATGAGGTCATCTGCAATACAACAGAGGATTATTTATCTTGTGAAAGGTTAGGGATAACTGTAAAACTGAACTTAGGGGTCCATGGACAAAGATCATTAAATATAGTAGTCCGATACACAATAATTCAAAAGAATTATAATGTCATTGAAGCATATTAATAGACATAGGGCGAAGAACTGTTCAAAGCCCTGTTTAGGCCGTACAAAAACAGAAGTTGCTGGAAAGCCTCAGCAGGTCTGGCTGCATCTGTGAAGAAAAAAATCAGAGTTAACGTTTCGGGTCCAGTGACACTTCCTCTGAACTGAGTTGCTCTTGATTTACAGCATCCACAGTTCTTTCGGTTTTAATCCTGTTTAGGCCATACTTGGTATACTATGCACAATTCTAGGCAATGCACTCAAAAAGGCCTTGGTTGGAGTGCTGCACAGAACCATCAGAATGTTCCAGGTCTCCAAGAGATAGATTATACAGAGACATTAAGTTAGCCTTTTCTTTCATTTCCTAAGAATACAGAGGGTTATGGATGATTTGGTTGGTATTTTAGGCAATTGAAAGGAACTGAAAGGAGACAGAAACTTTCCCACTGATGGTAGAACCTTAGAGAAGGGAACATAACCTTAAAATTAGAGCCAGGTTAGTTTGAAAAGAACTTAAAAAACACTCCTTCACACGAAGGATTGTGGAATTATGGAAATTACTCCCTCAAAGAGCAGCGCATCATAACTTAATTAATCATTTTAATCGAAAGCAATATTCTTTTCCTAAGGGCATGTAGTCTTGGCAGATGAATGGAGGTAAGAAACAGAGAGTCATAAATGAACTGAACAGCAGAACAGCCTTGAAAGGACTTTAGTCCCACTACTAATCTGCTTTTGCATAGAGTATGTATTACCACACTCAACCACTTAGTGTCAGTCTAAACTGAGCATTTTGCAGTAAATAAATTCTCACTTCCTTTTCTTAAAAAAACTATTATTGTAATGTTATTGCTACAGGCCAACAAGATCACATTTTTTCTTAAAAAATTCACTGTTTAAATAAATACAGCAGATAAAAATGATTTAAACTTCAGTACCTACAAAATAAAAGTCAAAGTATTATATATGTCTGTTTGCAGTGTAAAATGGATATGAAAATATAATTAGGAAAGGCACTATTAAAATGAGTAAACATAAATATTTTTAAAGACAATAAGTATGATTGTGAAATACAAAGAACATTATGAGACAAGGACTAATCTAAACTCAACACTGATTGGAATGCCTGAAATGTATTCAAGGCCAATCTTGGGTGAAAATAAGTTCTTGATTTCATTCCTTTTGATATAACATATATTCAAAATTTCTATGAGAATCGTGTCAGCTATTTCAGATTTTTGTTAATTGTGATTTGCATAAAATTTGATCAAAGTTCTTTTCTACTTATAAAGGAACAACAACAAGAGGATCTATTATATAAATTAATCTGGAAAAGGGTGAAGTGAAGAAAAACATTTTCACACAGTGAGTGGTTAGGACAAGGAAATATATTGCCTGGATATGTGGTGAAGGCAGACTCTATTGAGGCATTTAAGAGGGGATTGGATAGTTATTTGATTAAAATAATGCACAAAGTTTGGGGAAAGAAACACGACATTGACACGAGGCAATAATATTCATTTAATGAGCCAGTATAGATATTATGGACCAAATGGTCCCCTTCTGCAACCCTACACTTTCTATATTAGTAGTGGGACTAAAGTCCTTTCAACGCTGTTCTGCTGTTCAGTTCATTTATGATTGTCTGTATCTCACTTCCATTCATCTGCCAAGACTACATGCCCTTAGGAAAAGAACATTGCTTTCAATTAAAATGATTAATTAAGTTATGATGTGCTGCTCTTTGTGGGAGTAATTTCCATACTTGTGATTCTGTGAAATGGTTTTCTTGAAACATGAACCTCAACAACGAGTGTAGACAGGCAATTGTATGGAATAGATTACGTCACAGGCAATTTAACACCCTTTGCATCAAACATCATGCAACTGCTCTTTCCAACAGGAACCACTGACTGGGATCACTAGATCACTTGCTAATTTCATGCCACACAGGCATAAAGATTATAAGTAATATTATTTGAGAATATAAATAAAAGAAAGACACTATCAATCATCAAACACGCATTCCACAAAATGCTGAAACCATTCCCTGCCTCACAGCGACCGTGAATGGTAAGTAGGGTCCCTATATGCACTATGCTTCATGCCACACCTAGTGGTAGATTTACCATTGGGCCATTAAAGAAGAATTTTTTGAAATTTTTTACTAAAATAAAAGTACTGAATGCCAATTTTGGTTCGAATTTGAACATGCTGTAGTGGATAGATGTTCCAAGTTGCAAGATGTTAAATGAACAATAAAATGCCACATCGAGAAGTCAATAGGAGCCCACTGGCTTCCGTGTGTAATTACGTGGGAACCCCTCAAACCCAGTCTGCCTTTAACAAGTTAAGGGAACTGACTGCATCCTTCAGCATGGATTCCACTTTTAACTTCCAGTACGTGGTGTTCCTGAATTCTCTGAAGTCAAAAGAACATAGGATTCACAGATCCGAACAACGATGACATTGCAAATATTGAGATACAACAGTGCTCCTTTGCCTAGGTGAAGGGTTGTGCTCACAGGGGTGGGTCTGAATATTTGCTTTCTGTTGAAGGTTCTTGACTTTGATCTACAGTCCTCCCATCTGGTAGCCTTCAGACCAGCTTTAAGTGCTTGAATCAGAAACATTAAGGAACCACAAACATTGAGATAACAAGGTGTACAGCTGGATGAACACAGCAAACCAAGCAGCATCATAGGAGCAGGAAACATTGCATTGCTTTTGAGGTGTTTGATTAGCAACTCAGTCAAAGGAGGTCAAGTGAGAAAATTCTTCATATATCCAGAAATATTTTTGTTTAATTTTGTAATTTATGCAATGACAAATACAAAAAAAATGCAGGGCGCAAAATTTAGCCAAGCAATGATCAAAGGTTGACAGTTTTAATTAAGGATAATGTGGGACGAATAATGCATTTTGTCCTTATTCTTTTAGACAGTAGAGATTGAGGGTTTAGGTCACGAGCTCACTGCCAAGATGGTGGCATGGCACGCTGGGTAGGGCTCGGGCTCCTGAGCCCGTCCGCTCCAGGCTGGCCACATCCTTCTTTTTCTCTCTTTTCTCATTTCTTTTCTCTTTTTTTTCCCTTCATCTTCTGATGTCATGACAAAGCCAGAGCAGAGCTCGGCACGTCGCCTGTTGCAGCAGTGGCGGTGCCTGGAGTGAGGATTTCCGGTTACAGTAGGCCAAGAGCATGGATTCGGGGACTTGGCATGTCTTCTGCCGTGGTGGTGATAGTGCATCGTGCGAGGAGTCCTGGCTGTAGTAGGCCTGAAGCATGGGCTTAGTGGGTCATCGTCTACGGTGGTGGTAGTGCCTGAAGCAGGGGCAGGTCGCTGTGGCTGAAACAGTGCCCAGAGCGAAGACTCTTGGCTGCGGTAGACCTGAAGCTTGAGGCCCAGTCTCCTTGAGGCCAAGGATACCTTGAGAGGCCCTGGAGCTGTGTTTGAAGACCCCTTGTACAGAAGATGCACTCAATTTATGTAATTTCATTTTATACTTTTTCTGACTCAAAATGGTGCTGGATTGTGGCGACAAAACACTTTTCACCGTATCTTTCTAGAAAAATGTGACAATATATAACTCAGCAGTGGTAGGAGATACTGTTGAAGAGGCCTCGGTAAGTTGTTTCAATCATGGGACGTAATGCAGCAATGGAGCACCAGTGCATAAGAAAACTAACTTTTAAGGTAGCAGATGAGTGTCAAACAGATTTCTTTGTCTTGTACAATGATTATCTTGAGTGTTTTCTGAGTTGCATTCATCCGAGAAATCCATCATAGTTTTGACTTGCGCCATGTGGATTGCGGACAAGCTTTGGGAAATTAGGAGGCGATTCACTTACATCATAGAGTCATAGAGTAATACAGCATTGAAACAGGCCCTTCGGCCCAAACTGGTCCATGCTGACCATGGTGCCAATTCAGCTAGTTCCAAATGCCTGCAATTGGTCAATATCCCTCTAAACCCTTCCCATCCATGTACCTAACAAAATTTTTTTTTAAATATTGCTACTGTACCTGCCTCAACTACTTTCTCTGGCAGCCCATTGCACACACACAGTGCTCTCTGTGTGAAGAAGTTGCCCCTCAGATCCTTCTTAAATCTATCCCCTCTCATCTTAAACCTATGCCATCTAGTTTTCAATACCCCATCCCCGGGAAAAAGGCTATATACATTCATCCTGTCTATGTCCCTCATGATTTTATACACCTCATTAAGGTCACTCCTCATTCTCCTATGTCCCAAGGAATAAGGTCCTACCCTGGCCAACCTCTCCCAATAACTCAGGCCTACCAATCATGGCAACATTCTCATCAATCTTCTTTGCACACTTTCCAGTTTAGCTATGTCTTTCTTATAACAGGGCGACCAAAACTGTACACAATACTCCAAGTGCGGCCTCACCAACAACTTATGCAACTGGATCACAGTGTCCCAACTCCTATACTCAATGCCTCGACCGATGAAGGCCAGCATGCTAAATGCCTTCTTCACCACCCTGTCCACCTGTGATGCCACTTTCAACGAACTATGTACTTGTACTCCTAGGTCCCTCTGTTCCACAACGCTCCTCACGATCTTATGATTTACTGTATAAGTCCAACCTTGGTTTGACTTTCCAAAGTGCAGCACCTCACACTTATCTGTATTGAATTGCATTGGCCAATCCTCAGCCCACTGCCCCATCTGATCAAGATCCCCCTGTAATTTTTTGACAACCTTCCTCACTATCCATGATACCTCCAAATATTATATCATCCGAAAATTTACTAATCATGCCTTGTTCATTCACATCCAGTTCATTCATGTAAATAACAAATAACAAAGGTCCTAACACCGACCCCTGTGGCACACCAGTAGTCACAGGCCTCCAATCTGAGAAACAACCTTCAACCATCACCCTCTGCTTCCTACCATCGAGCCACTTTTGAATCCAATTAGCTAGCTCTCCCTGGATCCCATGCAACTTAACCTTCATTATTAGCCTGCCAGGCAGGACCTTGTCAAAGGCCTTACTACAGTCCACACAGACAACATCCACTGCCCTACCCTCATCTATCCTCTTGGTTACCTCTTTGAAAAACTCTAAAAGATTTGTCAGGCATCATCTCCCATGCACAAATCCATGCTGACTATCCAAATGTTGGTGGATCCTGTCCCTCAGTATCCTCTCCAATAACTTGCCTACCACTGATGTCAGGCTCACTGGCCTGTAGTTCCCTAGGTTATATTTGCTACGTCTCTTAAACAATGGAACAACATTAGCCACCTTCCAGTCTTCCGGAACTTCACCAGTGGCTAAAGATGAAGCAAAAATCTCTGCAAGGGCCCCTGCAATTTCTTCCCTGGCCTCTCACAACACCAGAGTACGGACTTGGTCAGGCCCAGGGGATTTATACATCTTAATATGCTTGCTAAAGAACCCCCAGCCTCTTAGATGTTCTTGTAGTCACAGTTGTTAGACACTTTGTCCAGTAAAGCTTCTGACCAATGATAACCACATGATGTGTTTGGTGGAGGATTCAGCAATGTAAATACTCCTGAACATTGAGATGGCCATCGTACACTGATGGAGAATAGATGGTTGAGTCTGGATTGGATTTATCATGCCTTTTTTTTTGTGAACAGGACACACCTGGTCAATGTTTCACATTATTGAGTTAATGTTGACGTTGTAGCTGCGCTGCGCAGCTTTGTTCCCCTGTAGGACATTTATTTCTTTTTCAAATATGTGCTGGAAAGTTAGCACAAGAAAGATCAGGTGCTGCAATATTTCAGAATAACAGGTGAAAATCATACGGGGCTACTGTTATATATCATCACTAAATGGTCTACATTATCCCAATCAGCCAACATTTCCCCTGAAATGTGCTGATTTCAGAATCAAGTCTTTCTTCCTTGATCTTTAAAAATAACTGCTATTTTACACTTGCTACTTGTCTCTTGGCAATGAGCCTTGTCAAAGGTATGGATTGCAATATTTAACCTTAACATTACAGTGGAATTGGGTTCTAAGGTAAACGTATCTGTGTTCCAAGTGTGAAAACTTATTTGTTAGCAGTGACCATTAAGGTTTTGAGCAAGAGACCCTGTAGGATTTCCCACCCATTAATATTAAATACCACATTGTCAGATCGTTACTCTGCCCTGATTTTCCAGAACAGACAAGGAAGAAATAAATGTCCCACAAAGGATCAAAACTGTCTGCTACAACCACAATTTCTATCGCTCACTTATAATTCTTCATGCATTGAATATTTAGCCATATTCCCATGTTATCACACTAAAGAAGTGGGAGGAAGAGGCTTCCAGCATTTTTTGTGGTGGAAAAACATTTGGAGCACTCTCTCCTAGCTTTAAGTGCAAAGGTAAGAGTCTTCAGATTTGCATTTGCTATTAAAATTTTAATGCCACAATAAAATGATGAACTATGAATAAAATGCCGGATTTTTCTAAAAACAATTATTCTGTTGCTTCAACTTTTCATATGTTTGCTTTACTTGCTTATAGGTAAGCCTAGAGGAATACTACAATATAAAAGCCCAGCTCACAGGGTCACATATATAATTGCCAGCTACATCAATGCGATCAGCATTCACTGCTACAGAGTGTAAAAGCAAATGTGCACTGTAACATGAAAATCCAAAGGCTGAAGTGGGTCAACCATCATTACTCTCAAGGGTTTGCTAGTCTAAGAAGGAAGTGTGGAACCAGTGCCAATTTGGATTATTACCCAATAATAATGAATTAATAACATTCTAAAATATTAAATCCATATTTCCAGATATAAGGTGTCTCCTCTTAATTCTATATGCATTTAATAACGAAGGCGATACTATTATGAAAGTTAAAATGGATGTGTTTCTTAGCGTAAATGTAAAATTGATGAGTTTTTACACCTCATTTGTCAGAGTTTAATATTACTTTTTAAAATGATTTAACTGCTCAAGATTATTATTACATCAATCCTGTCTACTACTTGTGATTTTCAATATCATTTTGCTACAGCAATCTGCAGTACCATTTTTGTAATGCAGTGACTGTAAATCATTTCAGAAACTGTGTATTGTTTTCATCCACACTGGACAGGACTATGAACGATCACTAGAAGGGCATCCTTCCTGATAGCAATCAAAATTCATGCAGGTTTGTGCAGATATATTAATATCAGAAGGAAGCAGAATTGTTGCACTACTGACCACAACGTATAGAATATCAGAAATAAGGAAATAATTGTTTAAAAGCACAATTGTCTGGCATTTCCTCCACTTCTCAAGATTTTGGCTTAATAATTTATTTTAGAACGGAAAGAGAAATTGCTGGAGAAACTTGGCATGACCGGCAGCGTCCGTGGAGAGAAAGCACAGTTAACATGTTGGGTCCAGTGATCCTTCTTCAGAACCGTTCTCCAGAAATTTCTGTTTATGTTTCAGATTTCCAGCATCTGCAGTTCTTTATTGTTATACAATTTCATTTGGAAGTCATTCTTTATCCCAGAAATTTCTTTTTAAAAGGTGGTCTATCCTGTGTTATACTTTCCTCTATTACATGGTCTGAAGTGGCGATGTTCACTGATAATTAACACAATGTGCAGCACCATTTGCGGCTGCACAAATACTGAAGCAGTCCATGTTCAAATACAGCAAGTTTGGACAACAGCCCTTTTATTGAAAAGTGGCAAGTAATATTTGAGCTACACATGTGCCAGGAATGACCATCTCTTACAAGAGAGAATCCATATGACACCAAGTTATAGTCCAACAGTTTTACTTGAAATCATAAGCTTTTGGAGCACTGGTTCTTCATCAGGTGAAATGAAGAAAAGCGCACAGGCACAGAATTTATAGGCAAAGAGATAAATAGGCAAAAAAGATCAAAAGATCATTCAAATGGTATCAGTGGAGTGTGCATAGGCTGAATAATAAGTCTCTGCAGGTGATCAAAAGTGTCAGACAGTGTGAGTAAAGTGTCTCCAGCTGAATAACAAGTGAAAGGATGACCTGTAATCTGTTTAGATGAGGTAAAAGATATTTACAAAAAATTAAAAATAAGGTGGTGCAGGAGATAAACCAAAAGGCTGAAATAACATGATGGGTATAAGAGTCACATGCTGAGGGTCTAACCAAACTAACAAGTAATTTAAAACTGTACAAACTAATTGAAGTAGAGATGTCATAGCAAGTTATCAAGGTGATGGTATCAAAACAGGACAGTAAGGAAGATTTTAAAATTAGACAACAGTGTTGTGGAGTAACATGTAGTGCGTCATGAACCCAAGATCACAGTTGAGGCTGTCTTCCTGGTTACAGAACTTCGCGATCAGGTTCTACTTGGTGATCCTGCATTGTTGTGTATCTCAAATGCCGCCTTGGAGGTCGCTAATCCAAAGATCGGAGGTTGAATGTCCTTGACTGCTGAAGTGTTCCCCGACTGGAGGGGAACATTTCTATCTGGTGATTGTTGCGTGGTGTCTATTCATCCGTCTGACACTTTTGATCACCTGCAGAAACTTATTATTCAGACTACTAACTCTCCACTCACACCTCTGCTGGACTATAACCTGGTGTCATGTGATTTCTGACCGTGTCCACCCCAGTCCAATACTAGCATTTCCACACCAAGAAAGAATCTAAACGTTGTTTCTTGACGTTCAACAATATTACCATCATTGAATCCACCAATATCAGCATCCTGAGGGTTACCATTGATAAGAAACTGACCTGGAGTTGCCATATAAAATCAATGCCCACAAGAACAGGTCACAACTAGAAATGCTGCAGCAAAAATCTTTTGCCCTGACTCTCCTAAACCTATTCACCATCTACTAGTCAGGAGTATGATGAAATACTCTCCACTTGCCTGGATGAGTGCACATCCAACAATACTCAAGAGCTTGATACAATCCAGGAAAAAAGTAGTCCAATTGAGTGGAACATCCACAAACTTTCACGTTAACAAACACTGACACTCAGCACCAGCAGTGTGTTCCATCTACAAGAAGCACCGCAGAAATTCACCAAGGCTAAGACAGCACCTTCCAACCTGTAAGCACTTCCATCTAGAAGGACAAAAACAACAGACACCTGGGAACACTATCACCTCCAAGTTCCCCTCCAAGCCATTCACTGTCCTGACTTAGAAATATATTGTTGTTCCTTCAGTTCCTAGAACTCCCCGCTTAACAAGATTTTCGGATAAACTACACCAAATGGAATGCAGTGGTTCAAAAAGGTAGCTCACCACCACCTTCTCAAGGACAACTAAGGATAGGTACTAAATGTTGGCCCAGGCAGCCAGACCTACATCCCATGAATGAAAAAAATAAAACTTTGCCCACTTCTGACTTAAGTCCTTCGGACAATATTATTTCTGATCCATACATATTTTGCTTGTTCAATAGACTTTTGGTCATAGTAAATGCAGTTCTGCTGTTCATTGCTGCCAATTGTGTGAGTTTTTCTACATTTTATGACTAATACAAAAGATTCCCACCATATTTCATGGTATGACTTGCATGCTCTTGTGCCCTCATGACATTATCAGAATGGATGGTGCCTGAGGCATTCCTCCTTTCAGCTGGCTGGATCAGCATTTATTGTCTGTTCCTAGTTGCCCCTGAGAAGATGGTGGTGAACTGACTTCTTGATCTGCTACAGTTCAATACGCTCTCAATGCTATTAGGGAGGGAGTTCCAGGATTTTGACCCAGTGACTCTGAAGGAACAGCGATATATTTCCAAGTCAGGATGGTGAATGGCTTAGAGAGGAACTTGCCATTTCCGATGCCTAGTCTAGTTGCATTTCTTTTTTGAAACTTTCTAGCGACGGTTAAAACTGAATAGATCGCTCAGCCATTTCAGAGGGCAGTTAAGAGTCACCCACATTGCCAAGAGTCTGGATTCACATGTAGGCCAGAACATTACATACGTCATTACAACATGTGCAAGTCTAGTCAATTATGCACTGCCCTACATCCAAGCCATTATCCCAAACTCACAAAACAGATCACAATTACAGTTAAAAACCAAAAGAACTGTGGATGCTGTAAATCAGGAACAAAAACAGAAATTGCTGGAATAGCTCAGCAGGTCTGGCAGCACCTGTGAAGGAAAAAATAGAGTTAATGTTCTGAACCCAGTTCTGAGGAAGGGTCATCGGACCCGAAACGTTAACTCTGTTTTTTCCCTTCACAGATGCTGCCAGATCTGCTGTGCTTTTCCAGCAGATTTGTTTTTGTTCACAATTATAGTTCTCAAATGTGAGTTGCTTCTAACTGTGCTTTTAATGCTCTTACTTGAAATAGGATTTCAGGCAACGTAGAAAATAAATTGATTGTTACCGCAGGTTCCTGAATACTACTTAATTGTATTCCAGCAATGACCTGTGCCTTCTGTTTCTTTGGGTGAATCTTCTGGGTACGAGAATAAGTCACCTTAACAATTGAAAAGCTTCTCCAAATGTAGATTGCTAACATAATTGACTGAGTAAAAATTTGTTGAAACTTACATTTTCAAACAATTTGGTTTTCTTGATCCCTGATTGCCGATGCTGATTTACACCCATTTGAAATTAGTTGAGAGTTTCAGTGAGGATATTTGGATGTTACTTAATAGTTTTAAAATGTTATCATGTTGAGCATACTTTTCAGCTTTAACTGCTGGGATGTGCAGCAGTTAAAGCTGAAAAGTATGCTCGATATCATAACATTTTAAAACTATTAAGTAACATCCAAATATCATGAAGGAACCTCTGGTACAAACACTTCGATCACAACTGAAAGAATGTATGAGATGGGAGCTTTATCAGAGATCATCCTTCAAGCTTCATCTGAAATATTTATACAAAATTAATCAGCTTCCGCCCTGCATTGTGGGTGGGGGGAAGTGATATCTTGAGGCAGCAGCAACATCTTCCTTGCTGTTCTGTCAGAGCTCACAGTTTCTAAGGGCATCATTTCCAGATCTAAGCCATTTAAAACCATTAATACGATAACAAGAAATGAAGCAATAAGAAACTGCTTGCAGTCACTCCAACCCAGTTTACATCACAGCAAGAGCCCTGTGTCAGCTTGTTTGCATAGTCAGCACGCTGTGTGATTAATGAAGATAGAACATATCCTCTCTTCCCAAATCTTCTAAAACTGCAGCTGAATAAACACCTTTCTGTTTATTCTACACAGTCTGGCTCACACAAGAATCTGGCTTGCTTTCAGTTTTAAGGAAAGAAAATACGGGAAGCGTTTCTTTTTTTCAACATACTAACTCAAATGTTGACTCTGACGTGTCATTCAAATTGATTGTCTGGGGGGAAGAAAATTCCTGTAAACTTTTAGTGGTCATTCTGGGGGAAGATTAGTTGAAAAGTTACAAGGCAGGGTCCAACCCAGGAAACACTAATTTTGACGTGTGAAACTATGAATGCAGGTAGGGGCTCTGAACAGAATCCTTAGATAAACTTTAAGGGTCACAATTTATCTTACTTCCCAATTTTGCCTTATTGCCCCTGCATGTTGGATAGTGTATGGGTCACATCTTGGTATAAATGCCATTTTGTATCTATCACAAAGCCCTGCTGGGAACTTGTAGAATTTCGGTGAGAGGTGGTTTCAAATGTCAAGCACTGAAGTCACTGGAGGAAATCTTGGGTAGCCTTCTCCCAGAACCTGTATTCCACTGTCCATGATCCACAGTCCAGTCTTGGCTGGACAGGTCACTGGTGCAGGTTTAAAGACTTTAACAGTCATCATTTACATGATCCCAGCAACTGGAGATGGAAATCATACGACGACTTAGGGCAAAAGTGTAACCTGAATAGACATCATCCTCGAATCAAGAAACAGTTAAAGTACTATTGGCTCATTCGGAATTGTTCAATTAAGATAAAGTATTTATTTGAAATGAGGGCTCCTTGCTGATACTGGTGTTTTAATGTCACATCCATCCAGGGGATAATCATTGTCTCTAATACAGGTTATGCGTTGAAAATGTAAAGATTTGGTTTCAGTCTAAGTTGATTTAGAGTTTGTTTAATTTCAATGTGTTTTGCTGTGCTTGTGCAGATTTACAAATAATATTTTGACTGAGGATTGACCAAGGAGACTTCTATTTCCTTACAAGATATGTATGAAACTTTGAACCAGTTGAAAGGCTTATAGAAACAAAAAAGACCTGCAGTTGTGAACGAGAGAACTTCTGAGGGCATAGCTACGCTGTGTCAAAAATTGGTGGGCTTTGACTTTAGCAACTTAAGTATGCAGAGGAAGGCTGTGCCTGGAGGCTGCCAAAAACAAAACTTGCTGTGTTTAACCAAAGAACCCAGTTCTGTATTTGTAGGGAGAGAAAAGGAGAGTTCTAGAGATTTGGTAGGACCAATTAGCTCTAGAAAAAGTCCAATGACAGATGAGATGCCAAGAGAGTGTCTATGTGCATCTAGAGAATCATAGCATGTGACTGTTGACTATGGCCATACTCGAACTAGGTTCTCATAATAGTAGGGTTAGACCTTTAACCTGAGCTGTAGCCTGTACAGCCAGACCCAGAATAAAAAGAAACTGCCTTCTGGAATACGAGCATGTTTAAAAGCCTTTCAAATATTCTGTAAAAAGCTGAAGCTAGTTTAAAAATATGAATAGGTGGCATTACATATTGTTTAGAATCATGATTTGACTTGTTCATTATACTGACTCAGTCATTATTGCTTTGTTTTTTTTCTGTCAATTTTGCAAAGATTAATTTGGTGCTTCAATTTGATCCTATCTTCTCACACTTGCTTCTCCCATGCATTATATTCTATACATGATTATGATCTATCAAGCCAGATCCGAACAAATATCTGACTTGTTCAGTATTCTCATAACTTGGGGATCGTAAGAGTCAAGCCACAAATTTCAATGCAAGCTCTATGTAACACAGCAACGACACCCACATTTGAAGATAATAATTCGCAGCAAATTCAGCTCCACTACTTCTACCATTGGTCACAGGAATAGAACTTTGCCGTCAGTGGGTTTGTTTTCACAAGTGATTCAGAAATGTGAAATTCTCATTCACAGCAGAGTTTTAGCCACAGGTACACAAACAAGTAGGAGCTGTGAGCAGTACTATTAAGAATGAACGAGTTTCAAGCTGGTCACAATCAAACAGTTCTTTTAATACTTGTGACGTCATCAACTAAACAGCTCAATAAAACACAACAACAAGAGCGCCAGAAGGGAGCGAGTTATTTATCTTATTTACCAACATACTTTGTGACAAGTGTAATGCTGGAGATCTACAAGTAAATGAATGTGCTGCGAGGCACCTTCCCAGTAACTGGCAACAATAATTAATACAGCCAGCTAGCGATTCAAACTCTGCAAAGATGTCTTTTTTGCACTGAATTCATCCATTAGTTCATTTGGCAGAGCAGCAATGACTGGATTTCAAAACCCTTCAACATTTCTATTGCAGCCAAACATGGACAGTTCAACGGAAGGTGGATTTGTAAGTTTTCAGAATTTGGGAAAAACAAACATTAATCTTTCCACAAAGCATCCATACATGTTGTCCTGATTGGAATAGCAATTGGACACAATATTCAGAACTACGGTTCAAAATGACTGGAGGCTGCAAACAGAACTGTGCAAATTGTAGATATTAACATAAAATTGGCTTGGTTAGCAGAAGTAAAGTTGAAGAAAATTAAAATGAAGTGAGGAGAAAACATTAAATTTGATTATGACCTAATTATTATGAAGAAGTCACTGGTTTTTAACATTTTTGTCTTCTGCTAAAGGAATGCGTGCAATTTGTTGTATATCAAGCCCTGTAACTCAGCAGTAACGGACTGAAATGTCACAGTATCTTTGGAAAAACTGTTTAAAATAGATGCAGTGAATCAAATGTGATAAATTGGACATTTTATCAACTGAATTTGTGACAGTCATGGAATTGTGCTGTGTAAATATCATACTGTTGACCAGATGACATAGAAGTGATGAAAAGTGAGGACAAACTAAGTTTATGTCACAGTTCATGAAGGCCAAGAGATAGACAATTTTCCAAGAAGACAAAAGCAAGTCTTAATGAGTAAACTGATTCAACTGACATTGAAAGCATGACAAATTTGTGATGTTTGCCAGTACTCAAAGCTGATCATTTTCTGGAGACTGGGTAGTATCAAAGACTTTGAATGTATAGCTTTTTTGTATGGCGTGTATAAAACAACTTACGACCCAGCAAAGATTTAGCTAGCATGGGGAAGAGATCAATTGAACAATGGCTAGAACTTAAGACGGAATCACCTGTTTCGGCGTGAAAACTTATAAGCGTTCAGGTCTTCATGTAATCATTGTAAGATTTTCATAGCATTTTTTATAGTGTAATTTGCTTTAATAAAAACAATGATTACATTCTGTTGCTAGAACTGACTTGGGTTACTAATATCCAGAGTAAACATGGTGGACCAGGAAAAATGACAATAAAAGCCTACAACACAGAACTGAGAGTATCTGCTAAATGGAATGCCTAATTACACTCAGTGGCAATCAAAATTTGCTGACAGCAAGTATTTGATTTAGGACAGAAGGTGATATCAATGTTTTTCAAACCAATGGACAGTAGCAAGTACATAAATAATCAGAAACAATATCAGAAAATGCTGGAAAAACTCAGCAGGTCGGGCAGCATTCTTGGAGAAGAAGCAGAGTTATCATTTCAGGTCCAGTGGCCATTCTTCAGAACTGGGTCTGGGTTTGTTTCTGATTTCCAGCATCCACAGTTCTCAGCTTTATTCCTCTGCATCCCCAGCATAACGAATTTCGGGCACGGCATGATACCTCTTCTTCTGCCGTCTTCACCTCTGTGCTCACTTCTTTGGACGAGACTCCTCTCCCCGTCCCACAGACCCCTTTGTACAACTCCAACACTCTCCCTCCACCTGGACCCCTCCCTCTGGCCTTTTACGTGCACTTGATCTTCTCATTGAGAACTGTCGACGTGACATCAGTCGCTTCAATTTCTCTGCCTCTCCCAACAAATTCAACCTATCTCCCTCTGAACTGACTGCACTCCATGCACTCAGATTCAACCCTGACTTTGTTGTTAAGCCTGCCGATAAAGGTGGTGCTGTTGTAGTCTGGCGTACTGACCTCTATCTTGCAGAGGATGAGCGCCAGCTCTCAGATACCTCCTCCTACCTTCCCCTGGACCAGGACCCCACCATGGCACATCAGGCCATTGTATCCACTATGGTTATGTGTCTCATTTCATCCGGTGATCTCCCCGCCTCCGCTTCCAAGCTAATAGTCCCCCAACCCCGCACAGCTCGTTTCTACCTCCTGTCAAAAATCCACAAACAGGACTGTCCGCTCCTGCCCCACAGAACTCATCTCTTCCTACCTTGACTCAGTCTTCTCCCCACTGTCCAATCCCTACCCACATACATCCATGATTCATCTGATGCCTTAACGCCGGTTTCAAAACTTCCAGTTTACCGGCTCCAGCCACCTCCTCTTTACCATGGATGTGCGATCCCTTTACACATTCATTCCCCACCAGGAGGGTCTCAGGGCTCTCCGCTTCTTCCTGGAGCAAAGACCTGAACCATCCCCATCCACCATCACCCTCCTCCACTTGGCCGAGCTCGCCCTCACCCTCAACAACTTCTCTTTCAACTCCGCTCATTTTCTTCAGGTAAGAGGGGTTGCCATGGGTACCCGCATGGGCCCTAGTTATGCTGGTCTCTTCATGGGGTACGTGGAACATTCCTTGTTCTAGTCCTATCCCGGGACACCCTGGTCCACAGTTCCTTCATCCCCAACACCTCCCCACAGCCCAATGGCACCTTCCCCTGTAACCGGCGAAGATGCAATACCTGCCCATTTACCTCCTCTCTCCCCACTATCCAAGGGCCAAATCATACCTTCCAGGTGAAGCAACACTTCATCTGCACTTTCCAGAATCTAGTCTACTGCATTCACTGCTCACAATGTGGTCTCTTCTACATTGGGGAAACAAAGCATAGACCAGGTGATCGCTTCGCAGAACATCTACGTTCTGCTCGCAAAAAAGACCCTGAACTACCTGTTGCCTGCAAAACCCAACACAAGCTGAAGGAACAGCACCTCATTTTCCACTTGGGGACCCTACAGCCCTCCGGGCTCAATACTGAGTTCAATGTTTTTAGGGCCTAAACTCTTCCATGTCCCAGCACCCTACCCCACACACCAGGCCTTGTTACCACACAGCCTGCCATTACACACCCCCTGTTGTTAGTCACTAACAGCCCCCATTAACAACTACTCACCCTCCCAGCCTGATTGTTAGCAACTCCTTTATCAGTCAAACTGTCTTCCTCTCTCTTTGGGCTCTATCCTATCATTTATTCCCTACCCCACCCACCTCCCTATTTTCTGCATATAAAGTGACGTTTTCCCAGCCACCATCAGTTCTGAGGAAGGGTCACCAGACCCGAAACGTTAACTGTTTTTTCCTTCACAGATGCTGCCAGACCTGCTGAGCTTTTCCAGCAACTTTGTTTTTGTCCCTGATTTACAGCATTCGCAGTTCTTCCAGTTTTTATCCGCAGTTCTTTCTTTGTTTTTGTTTAGTATATAAATTTAAAGACTGATTTAAATGGGGGTGGTGTGTGACATGACAGGATAGCTGAGACCTACTGTCTGCAACTCCTGCGCCGAGGGAAAATTCCCAGTCAGGGTGTGTATCCTTGATAACCAGGCATGCCTCTATTTACCCAAACACAAATGAAGGCTTTCTAAGCTTGAGAAACCACTTGTTGCCTTGGAAAGGCAGCCTACATAATCAAAGACTCCTCCCAGCCCAGCTATAAGCTCTTCCATCAGGCAGAAAACGCAAAAGCTTAAACAACACACCAACATATTCACGAACAGTTTCTTCCCCGCTGTTATCAGACTTCTGAATGGAACTCTCACATTTTAAATTTAACGTTGATCTCGCTGTTTGTGCACCTTCTCTGCAGCCGTACCATTCTATTATTCATTCTGTTCTGTCACCCTAATGTACTTTGTCTGGTATGATTTGCCTGTACTGCATGCGAAACAAAACTTTTCACTGTACCGAGGTACAAGACAATAATAAAATAAAATAAAATTTTTAAAAAAGCCACTCCAGAGGTTACATATGGCTGTGATTATCCTTGACTGCTTGTTCTAAGAGAGAGTCAGCTCTCAGAGTGCGGAAGATTAGTAAGTGTGTGGCCATCCAGCAAGGCCAGAAGAAGAGATTACTACAGGGCTCATCCGAGTGTGGAACTCTCAAAGCAGTTTTCAGAACTGTACACCAGGTAAGGCATTGAGAGTTCATGGGCATCTGGCCTGGACAGCATCCAGAGAAATGTGAACAAATGACTGCACATCGAGTGTTGGGGAGAGAGGAGGAGGAATGGGGTGGGGCGGTGAGGGCATTCAACACAGGACCTTCAATAGTCCAAAATGCAGAAAGACATTTCTGGAATCACCATCTTTAGTGGCACAAAATGGCTGTCCCCACCCCCCAAACACACACACCCCTCTCTAATGCCTGGGTAGACAAATCCAGAGACAGGACGTAGAACATTTTGAGAGGCAGAGGAGGAACAGCCAGTAGTCATGGTTCAACAACGCAAAGAAGGAAAACAGTAGAAGTCCTGCAGTCCCAGTTTCAGGAACCTGGGAGCAATTTAAAAAGTACAACCACTAAGGTGGTGATTGCTGGATTACTCTCAAAGGTATGTGTTATAAAGTATAGGATTAATCAATAGCTGAAGAAATGGAGCAAATCGGATATCTTCAGGTTCCTGGGGCAGTGAGATCAATACTGGGACAAGAGGATTTTGGTCAAGGTGATTGGTTACACCTCAGTAAAGCTGGGACCAATGTTCTCATTGTTGTCTAACTAGTATTGAGAGAGAGTTTAAATTGAATTGGCAAGAGGACGGACACCAAGATGAAATATTAGAGAGGAGAATCAAGATGCATTCCAACTGGAAAGACAAACAGTAGTAGTATATAGCATAGTTGGGAAATAGGGAGAATTAGAGATGGGGCATGCAACATTATATATGTGTTCTTGTGCCTGTATGTAAATGCACACTTTATAATCAGTAAGAATGGCACAGATCACCAAAATGGTTTAGCATATTGTAGGATTAATAAAGACCTGGCTCAAAAAAGGGAGTTTGGTAATTTAATATTCCTAGCTACAAGTTATTAATTTCCTGTGAGGGACAGAAGTAAGCCTGTGTAATGCTACCACAAGTGGTGCGAGGTAAATACAATTCTCACTGCAACTGAGTTAGTCATAACTATGGAAAAAGAGAAGAGGTAGAATCCAACTTTAAAATACAGCACAGAAGAATGAGAAGATAACAAAGGAGTGGATTTGAAAATAAATCACAGAAAAATTCAAGAACTATAGAATAGGGATGTTGCAAATTTCATTGATCCTAATATATTCTGCAACAGTGACAGTTGATGGAACTCTCAAAATATTCGTAAGAGAACTCTCTTGATCAATTGTGTTTCAGTAAAGAAGAAAGCTGTGCTGATGGGGTGAAGTGGATAAATGGAAATGTTTCAGTAGGAGGCCCCTGGCGAATAGTGATCACAATATTATTCAATTTCAAATGGTTATTGAAATGACATGTTAAAATCAGACATAAAAGCAATGAGCTACAGGAAGGTAACTTCAGTGAACCGAAGATAAATCTGGTCCAGATGGATTATAATCAAAAGTTGGGAAGCAAAACAGTCAGTGAAATAATGGTAAGCTTTCAAAGTGAAGATGGCCCAGATTTACAGTTCCTAGAGGGAAAACGCACCTAAAAAGGAGAGCTCCCTTAATGGCTGAAGTCATAGGCGTAAAAATGAGACAGCTGGAAGACAGCTGGATAGAGAAAAGACACAATAAAAAGGATTAAGAGGAGTAAACAGAAATACTAAGAAAATAGAGAATGAGATAACAAATAATAAAGTTTTTATAAATGCGAAAGTAGTCAAGGGCAGTCAAAGGAAAGTTGGAGCTGATTAAGGATAGGAAGACAATTTTCTTGAAGAATCCAAGCCACGGACAATTCTTAACTTGGCCATTGATTTAGCTCCAAATCAATTCTCTGACAATCTGCTAGTCGTCTGCACAGAATGACTCTTAATTTTCTCTTAATGGAGGGCACTTGCCTCCAAGAGTTATTGGCCAATCAGAGGGGTGACATATCCTCAGTCCCAGTATTGGTACTGTTACCATTAAAGAATGTTACAGCTACACCCAGCTTGGAGGCAGCATCATGGAACCTAGGTAACAGTGGTCTGGGCTGCCAGGATGAATCAGTCAAGCTTTATCAAGAGCAAGGAAGATGTGGTTAATGAGATTGGCAAAGCACTTTTCTAAGAGCATCCCTTTCCATCCAAAAGCTCCTCCTTGGGCCACAGGGCTGCAATGAGAAGGACCCCAAGATTTTACTGGATGATGTTTCAATATGACAGATAGTGCTTCTCCACCACTGGTAGAAATGTGAGGATTGGTGGAAAGATGCCCCTATGTGATCCTTAACTGTCTTCTGGTAGGAAGGCCATCCCCACAGTGTCTCTGCCACTGGGAGAATTGCATTTTTTAAAAAAAGCTTGTTCATGCAACGTCATTACTGGCTACATCATTGTCCTGGAGAATGTGGCATTGAGCTGCCTTCTTGAACTGCTCCAGTTCTTGGTGCGTAGGGACACAAACACAATGTTTTTAGGAAGGATGTTTCACAGTTTTGACCGAGTAGCACAGAAGGTATAGTGATATAGTTCCAAGTCAGGATGGTCTCTAAGCTGGAGGGGAATGTTCAGGTGTTGATATTCCCTTGCCTCTGCTGCTCTTGTCCTTCTAGGTGGACAAAGTGATGGGTTTGGAAGATACAGGGTAAGATCAGGGGTGAACTGCTGCAGCACATCTTGCAAATGGTACACAATAGAGTGAATTTTGAAAGTGGTGAATGAAATGTCAATCAAATGGTCTCCTTTGCCCTGAATGGTGTCAAACTTCATGAGTGTGGTTGGGCTGCTCTCATCAAGGCAAACGGGAATGCCATCTAACCAATAGTTTGTGAAAATACACTGGGGATACAGGTGACAGTTACTTGCCAGAAAATTCCTAGCCTCTGATTTGCTCTTGTAGTGAGAATTTATATGACTGGTCCAATTCAGTTTCTTGAAAACAATAACCTTCAAGAATAATGTTATTGGTGATTTCAATGGTGATAAATATGACTTAATGACAAAGGGCGATTGTTACATTCTCTCTTGTTGGAGATGGTCATTGCCTGGCCCTGTGTGTGGTGGAAGCTACTTGGCACTTATCAGCCCAAACTTGGATGTTGTCCAGTTCTTGTCGCATATGAACACTGACCGTATAATTAAAATAAATTCAATGATGAGGATGATGATGATGATGACGTCTGGGCGCGAGACACTACCCTGTTGTCCTCGGCTGAGATGACTGAATCATCTTCCTTTGTGCTCTGCATGATTCCAACCAGCAGAGAACTTTCCTCCCAATACCAGTTGTTTTCAGTTTTGTCAGGGCTCCTTAATGCTTATCTTCTTTTTTCACATTCTAAACCTTATATTATAATAAAACTGATCAAAAACATGTTTTTAATTCTCCATATAATACTGTCAACCTTCTATATTTCTAAATCTTTCTTTAAATAAAAAGAAACATGTTTAATCACAAAGTAACCTAAACAAAAAATAAATTCTTTCAGGTTTTCATAACTCCTTATGTCATCAGGTACCTTTGAGAACCTCCAATAATTGGTTGGAGCAAGCACCCATTTTCCTGTGACACAGTCTGACAACGGACAACTAGCAGCTACCCAATTCATTTTGGAAATCTATTCTCTTTCTAACATTTTCTTCATCATGATCAATCTCAACTATTTCTCAGCAACATCCTTTGTCAAACGTATGTTGTCTGAAAGACATAACATTCTATGGGCAACTTTTTCACAGGTTGCCTTTGCATAGCATTTTCTTTAGCAAATTGGATAAATACACAGTTCTGCCTTTAACTCATATGAGAACAATGTTTCAGCACCTCAGGTACTTTCAATTTACATTCTTTTTGGCTTCATCAGTCCTCTTTTGAAAGTACAGTCTTTAGTTCAAAGTAATAACTTGGTTTCTTTCTGCTCAGATGCTGAATTTCTTCACCATTTCCAATTTTCATTGGAGATAGATTCTGGTTAAGCAGGGGGAAGCAAAGGGATATACTGAAGTATTAAATACAAACAAAAAAAATCATCCATGATCTTAATAAATGTCAAAGCAGGGCTGACAGGTCAAATAACCTACTTTTGCACCGAATGCATATATTCATAATCTGATAAATGCTGCCATATTCAAGTTATTATCCAGAATATTAGCATGTGAATATCACCAAAAAGGATGATCTTCATAACTTCTTTGTCAGCCATGACTTTAAACCGGAGTGTGTATCTTTTTGGTTTTAATTTCTTTAATGTTTATTTGTTTTCAAGGTTTCCTCAACTATACTACTCAATTCCAACACATCATAACTAGCATTGGGTCTAGTCTGAGTGCACAACTGGCTTAACCACTCAATCAAACTTTTTAACTGACAATTTCTTCCCAGGGTGCAAAATTCTCTTTTTGGGAGGAACTGGCTCAATTCAACCATCAGAGTATCACTTTCTGCTTAATCCAAAGAGACTCCTGATCTATTCTGCTTAATGTCCAACCATACATACATAAAGGGCCCTGAAATTGAACTTCCAATCTTAAACTTCCTTTGAACTTCACATACCACACAAATTCCTGACAGAATATTATTAATGTGCATCATAAAAATGTAAACAGAATGCAACATACTTACAGCAAGATGGACCTAACTGAGAAAGACCATACCCTCGCTCTATTATTTAGTCTATAAAATCATCTGTTTTATTTCCATTGCTTCTCTTCTATATCATCTGCTTCTTTAGGTGCCTTCATGTAATCTTATCTTTAAAACTTTTCACCCTGCAATAATATCAAGGTGATCTTCAAGATCGCTTTTCCTTACGTAAGGGAATTAACTCCAACATGATGATTAATATTTTCTCTTTAAAACCCCAAACCACTAGTCTGGCTTCAGTCTTGCATGTTCCGTCATGAAGCACCTTTTTTGTGTCCTAATCCATCTGTATGATAAGACTGGCTGTGTCCTCTCTGCTACTTCAGTATATAAACCCAATTATTTCCAGCTGTCCACCTACTGTTGTTTGGCATTTGTATTCAATTTATCTTATAATGTGTTTGTAGCTACTGAAATCTCTTGAACGTAAGGGGTTCTATTTCTGTAGCATTTCCAGTCTGCTCCTGTCCAAGTACAGCCTCTACTTACCATCTTGTTCTGGTTGCTACTTAAGCAAACTCTCTCCCAAATATGAACTTTCACATGTTCCTATCTCTTCTGATGGCTGTGCTCATTTGTTAGAGTCTATATTCCGATTTCTGGTCTTTTTCTGGTCTTTCACATCTTTACCTCATTTTGCCAATCCATAAATCTTATCTCCTATCCATTACCTTGCACAATTAGCCAAAATTTGTATTTGCTCTTTACTTTCCCTGTTCTTTCTATAATGGTACCAATCTTCCATTCACTGACCCCCTTCTGGCCTTGCCCTCCCTCCCTGTATCATTTTGTCCATATTCAGTCATTATCTCATCCTTGTAGTTGTCCAGTGTGTGTGTTGGCCAAAAGCATGGTGCTTCAACTATATAAGATAACAAGGTGTTGAGCTGGATGAACACAGCAGGCCAAGCAGCATCAGAGGAGCAGGAAAGCTGACATTTCAGTTCTGGGCCCTTCTTCAGAAATGGAAGAAGGGTCCAGATCTGAAACGTCAGCTTTCCTGCTCCTCTGATGCTGCTTGGCCTGCTGCATTCATCCAGCTCTACACCTTGTTATCTCGGATTCTCCAGCATCGGCAGTTCCTACTATCTGCACTTCAACTATATGGTGTGTTCAGATTCTCAGAGTGTGTAATCACCCGCCAGATAAGTTTAAAGTATGCACTCTAACAGATTAGTTGCCATCCTGTAAAATGTCATGACCACAGCTCACAACTCTAACATATTGGGAACATTTTTAGTTGTAATTCCAAAATGTTTTTACTTTAAAAACAAAACTGCTGTGGAAATAGATTTAGCCACATCCTGGATACAGAGAACCACAGAATTTCAAACCAGTAGATGCAAAGAGAACATCAAACAACAGTCTTTCAAAGAAGTAAGTCGAAACAGATTGGACAGTAACCTCGTGACTAGAAGGATAACAAAGGGCCAACAAACCCCTACTCAAGAGCAAGTGAAAACCCATGGTTTATATCTCAAACTGCAGCCAAAAATCATGATTTCCCATTGAAGAACAGAAAAGGCAAGGGTTAAAAGGCCAGTTTAAACTCTGTTGGAGTGCATAAGTGGGACTGGACATTCTTGCGTGCACCAGCCTGGGTACAATGAAAAGTATATGATCCCCTAGTCACCCCTACATTAAAGGCAAAGATTCTCTCACTCTGAGTGTAATGAGCCAGGCAAAAGGAAACAGGACAACAAAAGGGCTCTCTCTCACGCTAAATCTAATCACTGTTGAAAAGAATCAGTGTTATACAATATCAACCGAAATGCAATACTAACGATCATGAAACCACCCGGTCAACTATGAAGGCCATGGCCATGATGTTCAACTATCTACTCTATCAAACAACTCAGAATCTGAATAACATTTTCTAAAACACTCTCTCCTTTGGACTCACTTCTTATTTCAAATTTGTATGCAGGTTGCATTTGTATTTCATTTCATTTGCAGTAATTAATAAACTTGTTCTTTTTGTTAATTCAAGAAGACCAGGTTAATCTGACTCCTTTTGAAACAAATTAATTTGAGTCTGGGAGAGTTATCCACAAGAGAAGGGATCCTTTTTAAATTCGCCTCATCGAAACAACCAAAGGGATGGATGAATCAAGAAGATTCTTGTCATTTAGGAATTTAGCTAATGGCTCCAATCCGGTGCCTAACGATTCTCCATTACCTTCTTCATTATTTATCTTTGCTCTTTACTACATATCGTTATAGACTGAGTAGATCTAGTTGTTACATCTATCAAGTGCAAGATGAAACTGATTATTTTAGCTTATTTCATGGCCTTACAGACTATTGCTGCAATTTCATTTAAAGTTCCCAGCTAATGCAACACACACTCTGGGATATTACAGTGTCCTTTCTTTAAAAAAAACTATATCAAGCTTACCCTTCTGTAAGTTTAATGTACTCAACGTCCTTTAATGTACTATCCTCCATCCTTTAGTAGGGTCTCTGACATGTGCGATGATGCATCAGCAAACTTCTGATGTAGTATGAAGATAATTAGTCACATTTCCTTTAAATTCCTTTCTCTTGATGCTAATAACACCTACTTTATATTTTGATTAGAAATGTTAGGCATTGTTGAAGTAATACAATAACGTTTGGAGTGTGTAAACTGTACATCCAATGATTTCCTAAGAAAAATTGCCTATGCCCAGTCTCATAGATAGCCTGTACAACGTAAATATATTTCACTTGGCACAAAGATTATTCAGATAAAGTGGCTTACTTCCGTTGTTTTACAGGAAATCACCAAACATTTCAGTGATTTTAGCACACTGACATTTCCAAATTTGAAGCAGGTAGAGTTCCCAACTTCAATACCCTCCCTTAGCTTGGAAATCTGGGTGTTATTTTAAGCAACCCTCTCCATGCAATGTAGATGCACATTCCCTGTCCAAAAAAGCACACTTGAATGCGTATGGGACTAAAACCTTCATCACTGGGATGAAATCTCTTGTAGTTAGTGCCAATCCCTTCATCCAATCAGTGTTTCAGTATTATTATCTTCTTCTTCTGAGCCTTCCATGTTGTATGTAATTTCAAACATGTTGTTATTTCATCTAGGTCAATCCATTGCATAATGGTGTTTTAAGTACAATTTGAAACCATTATTGGAATTATCCCAGACATTCAGGGGCTCACTCCTTTGTTTTAGTTCCCCAGTTCCTGTTGTTTGTTGTAACTGCCAGAGACCTTAATACTCTCACTTCTTTTAGTTACAATTCACCTTTTGTTTTGACGCTTTCAAATTGTGTCTGGGTGGTATCAGACTGCAATGATATTGAATCTTCTATCGTTTGCATTAAGCTGAATGTCCCATTTCAGTCATGAAGACCACTGAGAATGAATATTATCCCAGGACTTTTTTAGGGCTCCTGAAATCTGTTCCAAAAAGCATTTATTTTTTCTGGAAGTCCAACTACACTTTAACACATACAACAATTTAAATTTCAAGCTCTGAGATGGGAATATCCAAATAGATATTTAAGTTTCATCATATATTATTTTATGGAATAACTGCCTGGCTTTCTAAATTTATCAACGTCTGGCCAAACATCATATGAATTTAAGAGATCATATTTCTTAGATATTTTGCCATAAATTGTCCAAACCTTCCTCAGCGTCCAACTTTTGAGCGTCTAGCTCTGAAAATATTTTACATTTAACCCTGCTTCTAGGAGGAACAGAAAGTGACAAGGCTATATCTCCATTTAATTTTGATTTGGTAAGGACAAAACCTGTGTCCATATATTAATTAATTTTTCCAATGATCCTAAGATTCAGCTTCAAACATCATCAATGTGAAATCATATTTTGACACTTCACACCTATTTTCAATGATTCTTCTCAAAAGCAGCAAAATTAGATCTTTCTGAAAGAAAAAAAAAACTTAGTTTAAATCTTCAATGTTAGGAATCATCCTCTATTATCGGGATCAACCCATTTCCAAGCTAGTAAGCCAGGTAGGGTACTAAACATCTCCCATTATGGTTAGAGTTTATGAACTGCTCAGTCTAGCAGCTCTTTCCACACACTAGTCACTACTTTTCTCCCTTTATATCTAGCCAAACAATTAATCAACTAACCCTAACTACCTGTTTAACTATTTGCTACATTAACAATAGAGCAGCTATTAAAATTATTTGCCAATCAGACTAAATGAATAGTGACAGCATACCTGCAAAATTTGCACAGACAACAGTATATTGTTTCACAGCGGTGAATAACAGAATCATTGTTCTTTATATATCAATGGACCAGACTTGGGTCGACAGAGCATAGTTTAATGTTTGCAGCTGATGCACAACTCGAATGAAATTATCAATACAGAGAGTCATAAAATTCAGAACAAAACTGACAGACTGTTGAAATGGGAAAAAACATTGCTGATGAAATTTAAGTGAACTGTGGAGCAGTGCATTTGGTAGGCAACATGAGAAGCTGTGATTTTAAAATAAATGGCACCATCTTAAAAGTTGGGGTTGGGATTACACGTGCACAAATTCAGGAGAGTACTCCGATTTATTCTGCAACATAAATTTTGCATTTTCAACTCTGGCATGGGATCTTTAGACATTACCGTGTTTTATTTACGGCCCCTCCTAAATAAGTGATGGAATGTAAGCTGACCTTTTAGTTTAAATTACAATAGCCCTTAATCCACTGCAAATTTGGCACAATTACATTTTGTTCACATGACAAAGATTTATATTCAGGGCTGTCTGACTTGTTAGTTTGTCTAAAGCTACTAGTTATCTCTTACTAATTATATACTTTGATTCTATAATTTTGAATATGTCAAAGAAATTTATAGCAAAACGGCCATTCACTTCATTGTTTTTAGCTGGAGCAATTCAAAATTAATCAGATCTCTAACCTCGCCTTTCTGTATATTCCTCTGCTTAATTTATTTACTGAATTTCATTCTTAAAAGCTTCAATTGCCTATACCTCAAATACCCATTGTGGAAAAACATTTCATACTCCAAAAAGCTTCTCTTAGAAAGAAGTTTCACGTAACCTTTTTCCTCAGTCTCAGGTAACTGCAGAGTGACCAATGATCCAATGAGTCAACAACGATTCACAAAACCTGCAGATGAGGGTCTGGTGAAGGATCAAAGACCTGACAAGTTAATGAGTAACTGTTTCACTCTCCATGAGTGTGGCTTTTCTACTAAGTAATTCCAAAATTTTCTGTTTGATTTCAAATTTCCAATACTCAGCTGTAAGTGTTGATTATTTTTGCTCTTTTCACTTTCACAGTCTTTCACTTGAGTATCAAAACAGCTCAGATTAAAAAAAAGTCTTACTAGTTTCCCTATTAACTTTATTTGCTGCAATGAAAATAGTCTAGAGTGCCTTCTATCACACCTTATCACCAGGGATTTGTTACTCCTTTAAAGACTATTCAGGCTGTTACTTGTGCTGTCTTACAAACAGAAATATAGAAGGTCTGCTGGTTTAGAGATCTTGGTCACTTACCTCCTGCATGAAGTGGGGAACTGCTGGAATTTCTTGCCTGTGATGAAGGGCTTGGAAGGGAGGACTTGTTCTTGAATGACATGAACAGATGCTGACAGAAATCATCAGGCAACTCAGCCTCCAGGAATGTTTTCATAAACAGTTTGAAGCCATCAAAGTCTATTGGCTATAGACAAAATAAAGAGCATTTACTTTTTTTGCAATATAACAAAACCCAAGAAAAGGCTTTGCATTTGAGAAAAGATGTCACCCATAATCTTAGCCAGAACTATTAGACATTTTTAGAATGAAACTATTAGTAATCTTTTTAACAATGCAGTTACATAGAGCATTTGCAAACAAAATTAAGACAAACTAACAATAAGTTTTACACCAGAAAACAAAGCTTTGTTTCTGTTTACATTTAATCCGATGTCCCTCAACGATCGATCCTTAACCTCCTCCTAGTTCGCATCTACATGTTGTCCCTTGGAACATCCAAATGAAATTAGGAAACATTCATTCATATAAAAGGTGGCAGTAATTTGAAACTCCCTTCCATAAACACAATAGGTGCTGGATCAATTGTTAAATTTAAAACTGGTACCGATAGTTCTTTTTCTCTGAACAAAGATATAAAGGGAGATGAGGCAAAGGCAGGCATATGAAGTTTGGGTGCAGACCAACCATGGTTTCAGTGAATTACATAACAGGTTCAAGGTGCAAAATGGTCTCTTCCTGTCCTTCATTGCGACATCCAATTAGGAGCTATTAACAAGCCTAAACCCATTGGGCATTAACACACTTCTCCAAGTCAGGATGTGTTTGTATTTAGCTCTGATGGTGCTCAGGTCACTGAGTTTGCGGATCAGCTGCAAAAGATCATACATCCTTTGGGGAAGGAAACTGCCATCCTTACCTGGTCTGGCCTACATCTGACTCCAGACCCACAGCAATGTGGTTGACTCATAACTGCCCTCTGGGTAATTAAGGATGGACAATAAATGCTGGCCTAGCCAGCGATGCCCTCATTCCGTGAATGAATGAAGGGCAAAAAAAAATCTTAACTAGTTGAGAGAAGACCTGACTAGTGAGAACTGCTTGTGCTTATGAGTTTTTTTTTAAGTTTCAGATGAAGTATTTTTCTCAGATTCAGAGAACTGTGATTGCAACAGAATGTTCAATCCCTATGAGACCAAGCATACCTGTATCTGCCAATACTGAAGGAATTATAGCAAGGTCTTGGATCTGATAGAGATCTTTGATCCTTACATGCATTTTAATTTGTTTATTCACAGAATTTCCTTTATTCAACAAAGTGGCACAAATAAACATCAGACAATGCCTAGGTTAAAAATTACAAAATCGACATAATAAATATGAATAAATAATTGTGAAGACAATCAGTAGCTTTGCAGGGATATTTAACGTTCCTCTATTGAATGCAGAGCAAAGTCAAACAAGGTCATGATCACACCAGGGAACGGTGGAACATTTCTAATGTCAGTGTCCTGTGGGGACTCTGTGTCATTTTCCTGGTTTCTCCATCTCCGTCGTCACACTGTGAGGATTCGGAGTAGACCATTTAGAACAGAGATGAGGAGACATTTCTTTACCCAAAGAGTGGTGAGCCTGTGGATTTCATTACCACAGGACGTAGTTGATGCCAAAACACTGAATGCATTCAAGAGGCAAACAGATATAACACTTGGGGCGAATGGGATCAAAGGTTGTGGGGAGAAAGCAGGATCAGGCTACTGAGTTGGACAATCAGCCATGACCGTGAAGAATAGCGGAGTAGGTTTGAAGGGCCAAATGGCCTCCTTCTGCTCCTATCTTCTATGTTTCTATGTTTGATTTCTCTCATCCTCACGAATTGCTTCTTAAGGCTGGCCAACTTGAAGAAGGTCAGCCTGAGATTTAAGACAAGACTTAATTGAGGGAACAGGAAAAGCCAGCAAGAGTCCTGCATTGCTCTGTTATTTGATTTGATGTATTATCGTCACATATACCCAAGCACAGTGCAAAGTTTTGTTTTGCATGCAGTATGGGCAGATCGTAACATACAAAGGCGCAAAGTTCATACAGCGATTGAACAGAGCGAGGAATATAACTTTACAGCTGCAAAGGTGCACAAAATGTTCGATCAACATTAGATTTGAAATTTGAGAGGTCCATTCAGAAGGCTAATAGCTGCAGGGAAGAAGCTGTTCTTGAACCTGTTGGTACTTGTGTTTAAGCTTTGGTATCTTCTGCCTGATGGAAAAGGTCGGAAAAGATTATAACTGGAGCCTTTGATGATGTTATATTCCAAAGAACACAGAACATAGAACAATGCAGCACAGTACAGGCCCTTTGGCCCACAATGTTATGCCAACCTATTATCCTACTCTAAGATCAAACTACCCTGCATACCCTACATTTTACTATCTTCCATGTGCCTATCCAAGAGTCACTTAAAAGTCTCTAAAGTGTCTGACTCCATTACCACTGTCGGCAGCGCATTCCACGCACCCACCACTCTCTGTGTAAAGAACCTATGGCTGACATCTCCCCTATACCTTCCTCCAATCACCTTAAAATTATGTCCCCTTGTAATAATCATTTCCGCCCTGGGAAAAAATCTCTGGCTATCCACTCTATCTTTGCCTGCCTTTCCATGGCAATGAGAAGTGTAAATGGAGTCTTTGGATGGAAGGTTGACTTTTGTGATGGTCTGAGCTGTGCATACAACTTTCTGTAGTTTCTTATGGTCCTGGGCAGAGCAGTTGCTGTACCAAGCCATAATGCATTGAGATAGGATGCATTCTTTATGAGGTGCATTTGTAAGAGTGGGTGAGAGTCCTTACAGACATGCCGAATTTCTGTAGCCTCCCGAAGAAGAGGTGTTGTTATGCCTTCTTGACTGTCGCATCATCTGGTGGTCCAGGACAGATTATTGGTGATCACTACTACTGGGAACTTGACGCCATTGATGCAGATAGTCGGCGTGCCCTCCTCCTTGCTAGGAAACACCTGCAGAATTAACTGACAATTCAGGCACCATGGAACAGCGGACCTTCCTCAGGAATCAAGGGCCTGGAATTTAGAAGTCGTACATTCCGAGGCTTAATTGCTTGGTAGCGCTACCAAACAGGCAGCGGCTGCTGCTGGTGCACCAAGCCAACACCTAGGATTGCTAACGGAATCACTGACTCGGGGTACGGTACGGAGTCACAAGACTGGAGATGCACGAGAGCAGTCATTAGGAATTCAGAAGGGTGTCAGCAGAATTGGAAGAGGGTCACTCTCAATAGAACCCCTCATCCCAATGCCAGCTCCCTCAATCGGGGAGTGAAGCACCTTTGAGAAAGGAAACCCCAAGAACCTGTAAGCAATCCCAATATGTCAAATACAAGTGGCAGGGTTTGAGAGACTGAAGCTGGCATTAAGAGTCTGCACCCGCAGTTGTCTCACCTGATTAAATTCTCCAACAACTTTAACATTGGGCAAGCCATTAAATTCCATCTGAGACTTTGATGATAAACTGAAACAAAATAAATTAAAAATTCTTCTTATAAACACAAGTAGAACTGCCAGTCAGAGCTGTATTTTGAGACAGCCCATAGAAAATCTGTATTTGAATTAATGGCTGGACTCCTGCCACATAATGAATCAAAAACACAAACAAAATCAAAAATTATTGTAGAACCTCAGCAGGTCTGGCAGCACCTGTGGAGAGGAAGCAGAGTCAACATTTCAGGTCCAGTGACTCTTCCTGGGAATTTGTTCTGAAGAGGGGTCACTGGATCCGAAATGTTGACTTTATTTAAAGTGTACTATTAAACTATAACGTTGACTCTACTTCCTCTCCATAGATGCTGCCAGACCTGCTGAGCTTCTCCAGTAATTTCCAATTTCGTTTCAGAATCTTTTTGCACATTTAATCGGTGACAACAATGTTGCATAGTCTATGAAATAGTTTTTCCAGGAATTAATTTTAATAACTCTGGAACAATCTCATTATGATATATCTCATTAAGCAAACAACATCTTCCTGATGTCTACAGTCAATGCAGAGTTCAAAAAAGAGACTGAGCCATGTGAATTAATTTTACTTGAACATCATATTCACTGACACCAGACATGATAGCATTTCATGATCTGAGGACAGGATTGGGTTCAGGTTTGATATCACTCCAGTATATTAGTTTGTTGACACTTACGAAAGTCTTCACAAGAACAGTGACAAATTGAGAAATATCATAAGGCGACAGCTGGCTATCAAACTACCTTAGTCACCTTCACAGAAGCACTGCCTAAAGGTGGAAAGACAGGGGGCAGCAAATGAGCATAGAAGGATTTGTTTAGATTTCTTCTGCAAGGGGACATCACAAAATGTGCCTTATGTATCCTTCTGCTCAATAAATTTCAGAGACTCTTGTGTTCTGTTTCCACAATTAAAACTGCCAAAATACACAGCACTGTAAAATATTAGGCACATAGGAAGTAGAAATAAGAAGGCTACGTAGCCTGCCAAGCTTGTCCTATGATTCAACCTTAATTTAGTTGATCTACAACCTAACACAATGCGTTCAACTTTACCCATATCCTTTAATTCCCATGGATAAAAAAATCTATCAATCTATCTCAATTTTAATGTTTATTGGCACCAATTACTGTTTGCAGAAAAGATTCCAAAAACCTATACCACTCATTATATGGAGAAATGCTTCCCAATTTTATTCCCAAGAAGTCTGGTTCTAATTTTTAATCATATGCCTTGTATTCCTAGTCTCACCAATTGGCAAGAATAGTTCCTCTCTATCTACCCTACCTCTTCCCTTTAATGTTTTGAAAACTTGTATGAATTCAGCCCTTCACTTTGTCAATTCCAGAAAACACAACCCTAAAGTCCATGCTCTCTCCTCATAATTTAACCCTAACCTGATATCGTTCATAGAATCAAACAGCACTGAGGTATGTACTATTAAAACTATGCTAAATCTATACTGATCCCACTTTCCAAGAACTGGCCTATAGTCTTGCATGTTATTACACGTTCCTTCATTTTTTTTAAAGTGTTGTGAGGTTTGTCACCTTTACTACCCTCCCAGGTGATGCATTCTAGGCCCCCATCATTTGCTGCATGAAAAAATATTCAATTCCCCTCTAAACTTTCTGCCTTTCTCTTTCAAAATGTCTCGAGGTCTTCTGTTTGTTATTGATCCTTCAACTAAGGGGAACTGCTGCTTTTTATTCACCCTCTCCATGCCCATCATAATCCTATACACCTCTATCAGGTTACTCTTCAACCTTCTCCGCTCCAAAGAAAACACCCCAAGCTTATCCAGACTCTCTTCATCATTGGCATGACGTCTCCTCTGTATCTCCTTCAGTACAGTTACATCCTTCCTATAATGTGGTGACCAGAACTGCACATAGTACTCCTGCTTTGGCTCCAACAAAGTTCTGTACTACTCCGACATAATCTCTCGACTCTTATAATCCATGCCTTGGTTGATAAAGGCAAGTGTCCCATAAACCTTCAGAATTATTTTATTAAGCTACCTTGCCATCTTCAGATATCTGTGGACAAGCATTCCACCACCTCTGTTCTGCTGAGCTTCCTAGCGTCCTGCCATTCGAGTACTTCCTTGTCTTCTTATTTTTTGCAAAGTACATCACCTCTCGCGTATCAGCATTAAAATCCACCAGCCACTCATTCACTCATCTGACCAATCTATTTCTATCCTCCTGTAACCTAAAACCTTTTTCCTCACCATCTCAACCACCCAACTGATCATTGTGTCATCCCCAAACTGTTCATCCCTCACTCCACACTCTCATCTGCATTGTTTATATATGTATCATGAACAGTAAGGGACCCCCAACTGATCCCTATGGCAGTCCATTGGGCACAGACCACCAATCATACAGTCTTCTATCACCATCCTCTGTCTCCTGCTACAAAGCCAATGTTGATCTAACTTACCAATCTACCCTGAATCCCACGTACTTTTACCTAATGAATGAGTCTCCCATGTCGGCCCTATTTTGCTGGAATGCATACATCTGGTCAACCTATGCTGCAGTTTCCAAATATAAGATGTGTTCCTTAAGGTGTGGTGACCAGAACATGCTCACACTACTCTAACTTGGTTTAACCAGAGCTTTGAACAGCTTAAACACAACATTGTATTTGAGTCTTCAAGATAAGATCATCATGTCATTAGCCTTGTTGATTACTTTCTGTATTCAAAGCATTTTAATAATCTATGCACCGGAAACACTCTCCCAACCCCCAAGGCTCTTTCAGCCTCCACTGTTTCTCATTTCTCTTTACAAAAATGCTCCATCCATTTTAAATTCAAAATGTCAGGTCTTGTATTTGCTTATATTAAAATCCACTTCTCGCAGTTTTGCTATTCACTTAGTCTGCCAATACCTCTTTGAAATTTTACACTTTTATCCACACAACTTGCATTCACAATGCTGCCTAACTTTGTGTCATATGCAAATTGGGAACAGTGGTTTTCGATGCTATGCTGTAAGTCACAAGTAAACATGGGAGAAGTTGAGTTTCCAAAACACAGCCATGCAGAATGCCTTGAGTTACAACCTGATAATTACAGCACCAGCCCATTGTCATCCATTTTCCTAACTTGGCAAAAAAAGACTAACTTCAGTGTCATGGACTTCAACTATAATTTCTTCATCTCTTCTGAAGATCTTTAGCAAATCTCTTTCAAAGTTCCTGTACATTTGGATGAGTGACTGAAGGAACTTCTTAAGACAGTATTTCCTCACCAAGCTTTTGCGCTTGCCAAGACTTCAGAAACAACTGTCCACATTTGATAACATATGACTAACAGATTGCTGGACCAAAGGACGTTGTGAACATTCCATACGTCGCCTTTTTCCTTTTTAAGTTCTAAAAGGCTTTGGGCAAAGTATTTATTTTCTGGGCTTCATTTTCCACTTGAGTGTTTCACTCTGCTGCTCAACTCCATGAGGCCATAAGAAATAGGCCATTCAAGAGTAGGCCATTCAACCCTTCAACCCTGCTCCACCATTCAATAGCTTCTGACATTCCTCAAGTCCACTTTCCTGCCCTTTCCACGGAAGCCTTGATTGCAAAACTGATCAAGAATCTGTCTTAGTCTTATGTATACATGAAGGACTCTGCCCTCAACAACCCTCTGTGGTAAAGAGTTCCAAAAATATTCAACCCTCTAGGAGAAGAAATTCCTCCTCATCTCCATCTTAAATTGGTGCCCTTTAATCTGAGACAACGCCCTCTGATCTTAGACTCTCCCACAAGGGGAAACATCCTCTCAACATTTACCCTGTCAAGACCCTTAAGGATACTTTATGTTTCAATTAGATCACATCTCATGAGTAGAGTCCCAGCCATTTAACTTTTGTTCACAAGGCAATCTCTCCATATTCTATCCCTTGAATTGATGCTTTTTATTAAATTCACTCATGGGATGTGGGCATCTCTGGCTGGCCAACATTTATTGAGCTTCCCTAGTTGCCCAGAGGGCAGTTAACAGCAAGCCACATTGGTGCGGGGGCTGGAGTCACATGAAGGCCAGGCCAGGTAAGGATGGCAGTTTCCTTCCCTAAAGGACATTAGTAAACCCAATGAATTTTTCCAACAATCGACAATGAATTTATGGTCATCATTAGACTCTTAATTCCAGATTCTTTACTGAACACAAATTCCACCATCTACCATGGTGGGATTTGAACCCAGGTTCACAGAACATTAGCTAAGTTTCTGTATTAATAGTATTATCGCTAAACCATTAGGCCATTGCCTCCCCTTTAACCAAGCTTGACTCCTCACCCTCCCTTCTTTAGTTTAAAACTCCTCTCTACTTCCCTAGTTATATGGTTTGTGGGAATAATAGTCCTAGCACAGTGCAGGTCTAGACTGTTTCAATGCCAGAGGTCCTACTTCTCTACTATTAGTACCCATGCCCCACAAACCAGAACCCACTTCATTTATCCCCATCTTTGAATCAGACATTCACTTTCCTAACCTTATTCATCCTCTGCCAATTAGGGTGTGGCTCAAGTAGTAATCCAAAGATTATTAACTTTACGGCGCTGCTTTCTAATTTAGCACTAACTTCTCATCAACAGAACCTCTGACCACTCAAACTTGCCAATCACACTGCAAGTCCTTCTACAGCCTAGATTACCTGAACCCTGGCACCAGACAGGCAACACAGCTGTCTGGGCTCACTCTCTTTGTCACTGAGAACAGTGTGAATCCCTCTTTATTTTGTCCCCTACTACCACTCCATTCCTTCTTTCTGCACCTTCTTGAGTGGCAGCCACTACCACTGTGCCACGGCCAGTTAGCTCATCCACGCTGCATCCCTCACTCTCATCCACACAAAGTGAGAACAGGCAAAGGCCCTGTCCTTTGGATCCACTTATCCACGTCACTTGAGGATTTTTTTTTGCCCCAGACTACTTAATGTATCAGAAAATAGTCTCCTCAGAGGTTTTATTTACTCTTAAAATACCAAGCTACTTTCCCCCTTCCTTGATGTGCCACAGCGTGATGGTTAATTGCAAGTTAATTAATTTATAATTAATCCAACCTACACCTCCTAAAAAGTTTTAGGGCTGCGTGAATATCAGCAGCGTCAGTTGGATAGATTAGCCCAATGTTAAAATGTTAAGAGACATGATGGGAATAAACTATTCAAATAACGAAGCTTCTGGAAAATTGTAAATGGAAACAAGTTATTTTCTTTTTAAAATGGAGTTGAATAGTAAAATCGTCATAGCCCTAACAGACCCTAGGGCTGCACTGTCATCAGAGAGAGATGACTGGTGATGGCTTAACCTGAGGGTCACAGCACCTCAAAAAAGGGAAAGAGGTTGAGAAAGACAGCCCTTCATGGTAGCCTCAGCTGGCACAGGAATTGAAGCCATGATGTTGGAATCCCGCTACATTGCAAACCAACCATCCAGCCGACTGAGCTAACCAACCCTCACTGGGGTCTAATAGGCCTTTACAAATCTACAGGTAAAACATGCAACTCTGGTGGCTTGAAGGCAGACAAATAGCATGTTACAGTTGATTTGTGATTTATGTCTACCTTGCTTATCTGATTTATCTCTGAGCAATGCAGAGGTGAACAGTTCTAAATCCAAACAGTTTTATTTGCAAAGCTTTATTTATTTTAGAACGTGTAGCCATTTCACATACACATCTCTTTCCAGGATCCTCATGTCTCCCATACTATTCTCTTCGGAATGAGCCGCTGACTCATTAGATACACCCACAGACTCAAGCAATCCAACACCGATCAAATGTCAGGCCAGCATAAACATTAAAAAAAACACTAAAAAGTGAATCAAAGCAACAAGCAAAACCTCTTCCCCCCTCTCTCTTAAACAAAACATTCTATTACTGTCCAGTAGGTATCGGACACTGAGCTTTTCTTCCCATCGTGGGTTCAAATTTTCCTCTGTCATCTCAAGTAGTATCTATTATTCATGTGTTCATGTGTGAGGGTCAACAATGGGTAAAGCAGGCCATTTTACAGCCAAGTTTAATCCCACTCATGCCCTATGTTCACACACATGCACATCTGCTCAAAGATCCCAGGATAATAAACAGAACAGAAAACCCTGCCAATTCTCCCTTCATGAATCTAAGACCACTAAAAGCAATGAAAATACTCTTAAGCGCTGTCACTGTTAAGATCAATTAACTCAACATAAGATGGAGATTTTATCGCGTTCACGATGCAGGAGCTCACTAGTAGATCCAATAAACCATCAGCATCTAAGATGAAATTATTTCTCAACTTTGTTCTGTGTAAAAATAGACGAAAGGCTCCTCATGCCTAAGTTAAACGGCCACTCATCCACTATTGTCTCATCAACAAATCCTATGCATTTTGAAATAAATGACACTTACCTGACTGAGAACATCCTGCTTCTGTGGAGATGGTCAAGCAAAAAAGAGAGAGTAATAACTAGGTTAGCACAAAACATGGCATTTAAGATAGTTAAACTGTCAGAAAATCAGAGAACGTAATACATAGTGACAGCAAGTTAATTTCCAGTGAAGAATGTGAGGTTTTGTTAGATGAAAGATATAACGAAAACAGTGACACAAACATTACAGATGTCCGTTCAACAAATAGATCTGTTACTGCACAAGAAGAATGGCTCAAGTACAGCTTTAAACAAGGCTGCGCTACTCTGATTAGAAGTGGTAAAGCGAATTCCCTTGCAACTTATTTAAGACCTTCAGAGCTGGGTTGTTGTTTACTCTGATTGGTAAGGGGCAAACTGATTCAGGAAAGAGATTACTTTATAACATAACATCCAAGGTATTTTCATAATTGACCCAAAAACTTTGCCTCCAGTTTTCACGTTATGTAGACGTAAAGCATTTGAATGGTACTTAAAATGCATTTCCACTAGGCCCTATTCTAATCCCTCACCAAAAGTATTAAAGCTATATAGATACAAAGAATAACTATGATATAGTTCGTAGAATTCAGTCCATGAAAAATTAATGGTCTTGTTCAGCCAACTCTCTTTAGATGTTTGTTTTAAATGATATCCTGAGGGATCTGGGCTATTGGGGTAGGAACTCCAGTCTTCAAAAATTCTCCCATTAGTGAATAGAGTTGTGAAGGAGAAGTATTTAAAATTTTCAAGGCACTTCTGCAGAACATCACAGAATTAGAATTACAGAATTGTTACAACATCAACAGAGTCCATTTGGACAATCACATCTGCAGGGTCTCTCCAAATGAACATGTCACTGCGTGCCTTTTACCTGTCTTTGATCCTAAACCCTACACATTAGTGTCTAATTCTCTTTTGAATGCCTTGAATGAACCTGCTCCCCAATGTTCTCAGGCTGTACACTCCAGATCCTAAACAGCAGCGTCAAGAACTATACGAAATACTCCAGCTGAGATATAACTAGTATCTATCCAAGCACAACATAACCTCTTTGGTCTAATATTTTAGGATCTTATTAATGGAATACTGCAATTTTTTTTTACTGCTCTCTCGACCTATCCTGCCACCTTCATTGACTTGTGTATGCATACTCTAAAGTCTCTCATTTCCAACGAATCACTGCTTGAAGTACTGAAAAGAAAGCCCGGAAATATACAATTAATTTCATTTTCACCTGGCATTTCTCTGTTGCCATTGGCCACTGACACTACAGTGTTTTCATCTGAGGCAAACCAAAGAAAGACTTGTATTTATATATCCCTCAGTATCTCAAATCACTTCAAAGTAAATTAAGTATTCTTGCAGTATAGTCACTGATGTAATGTCAGAAAACATGGCAGCCAATTTGTGTACAGCAATGTTCACAAAACAGCAGGATAGTAACAATCAGAAATTGTTTTGGTGTTATTGTTTATGGAGCAAACATTCTCCAGTTTAACAGAGAGAATGCCCCTTCTCCTTTTTTACAAAAAGAAACTACAGTATAGGACTTGAATGTCTCTACAGTGGGCGGGGAGATGTCTCCATTAAAAAAAAAGCTCGCCTCAGACAATGCTGCACTCTTTCTGAGCTGAGAACCTGGATCGGGTATCGTCTCTAGTCAAAAAGGTATAGCCCCTTCAGGGACAAGATGGCAGGCCAGAAGAGGCCACTAAATTGGATACCATGGCAGAGGCACATGCTCACTACTTATTAACCCCACTCCAGTTTTACCAGTGGCCCTCCCAGGTTCGAACGTCCCATCCCATTCTGAAAACCACTCTCAATCCTGTATCCCTTTTGCCAGAATCCGCCAGGGTCTAGTGTCAAACGCTTAAATGTGATTTTTGAGGCTTTTCTGCCTCCAACAGGTTGTTCTACTTCAAGCAATGCAGAGGTCATCTCCTGTAACATACGAAACTGAGCACAGATGTTGTGGTACTGAAAATCCAACAGACACGTGTTAATAATTAAAGCAACGTAGGACAGATGCTAGAGAGCTAAAGTAAAAACAAAAAGTGCAAGTGAAACTCAAGTTTGATGGAGACAGAAGTAAAGGTAACATTTTGAGCTCAATGTGACACTTCTTCAAAACAACAACTCACATAGTGACAGCAGCCAATTATAGACTAATACGTCATTCACGGCCCGACATTCAGCTTTTAGTCCCAACGAGGAGCATGCTTCTGGTACTTCATGTTTCAAGTGATCCCAAGGTAAGGTGAAGTATGAGAACTTTATGACGTCAGGTCGCAAGTGATGATATTGTGAGCTCATCTCTTAGACGTACATTGACTTATTGACTGTGAGGTACAACACATTACTGATCACCTTCCTCGGGGATTTCTTTAGTCCCTGCAGAGGCCACAGCTCATAGAGGCATTGCTGGGACAAGGAAGCTGCCAGCCCTTGAGGTTGGGGGTGCGGGGGGGCTTCCCCTGAGAAGGGAATAGAAGGTCCATCTTTTGATGTTGAAAGTCCAAAGGTGGCGAACAGCTCAGGTCAGAACATGATCTCCTCTGACTTTTATGGCAAAGGTTGGAGGGAGGTTTGGGGGGGGGGAGGTAATCATTATCCTGGAACCTCCACTACCATCTCGCTCACAATGTAAAATTCTGCCACTCTGATCCAAAAGCAAGACTGCCTCCACTACACTGCAACTGATAATCAATGAAGTGCAGACATTCCAACCACCAAAATATATGAATGCCCAGAGACCAGGATATTGTCCCAGATGTGCACTAAAATATATCTTTTAAAAACACTGGATTCTTGTTTCAAGTATTGGCTGTAATAGCAGAACAGTCTTCTTACAAATTTATCAAGTTGCACAGTCAGTTAAATGAGAAATGTAAAAGTTGAGAAATATTTCAGCTAACAAAAAACTCCTACAGAGTATGAAAATAAAAATAGCGTCAAATTGTTTCACATTAATCACACTCAATAATTCCTATCTGTTGTATGATTGTACGCATAATTTTCCCTTACACTGAATTTTGCTTTCCCTTTTTGAGTGTTATGAATAATTATAGAGGATCAAATTCAAAATGTTCTGGGCAGCTACATTTAGGTTAGCAACCCTGAGGAAGACTGCAAATAGGAAGGCTTAGTTTTACATATAGAATCATGGACACACTCATCAGGATTACGTGTAAATAGCTAAAGCCACATTAACAGTAAAGCTAAAGAATAATAGAAACTCAGGTGATTTAATGTTTCAGAAAAAGATCATTCATCTGGTGCCAGGATGGAAACTTTCAAGCTTTAGTGTGTAATTCAACCTCCCGCAGCAGGTGGCGATGGTGAGGGAGGGCAACTCAAATAGCATCACCAGGACCTCCAGCAACAGGCAGCAAGAATCAGGGGTGGCACTGGGCATAGCAGCTGGTGCAGTTGAATGGACCGTCTCTGCAGAAAAGGGTATTTCCTTTGCTGATAACACAGGTTGGAAAGTGAGGCATGAAGAGGCAAAAAGGAGCCTATAAAGGGTTACAGTTGGGTTAAGTGAGTGGACAAAGCTCCGGTGAATACAGTACAATGTGGGAAAATGTCAACGCATCCATTTTGGAAGAATTTTTTAAAAATCTAAATAGTGAGAGGTTGCAGAGCTCTAAGATGACAGAGAGATATTGGGTGCCCTCGTGCATGAAGCATGGAAGGTTAGTCTGGAGGTACAGCAAATAATCAGGAAAGTCAACAGAATGTTAGGTTTTATTGCAAAGGGAATTGAAGAGAAGAGTAGGCATATTATACAGAGCGTCAGTGAGACCATATTTGGAGTACTGTTTATAGTACTTGTCACCATATTAAGGGAAGAATGTTAATGCATTGAAAACAGTTCAGCGACTAATATCTGAAATGAGTGGATTGCCTTATGAGGAAAGTGTGGACAGGACAGGACTGAATCCTGTGGAGTTTAGAAGAATCAGAGGTGACTTAATTGAAAGAAATAAAATCCTGAACAAAAACTGAAATTTCTGAAAAAGCTCAGCAGGTCTGGCAGCATCTGTGTGGAGAAATAAGAGTTAATGTTTTGGGGCCAGTGACCCTTCCTCAGAAACGGACCTGAAATGTTAACTGCGATTTCTGTCACGGATGCTGCCAGAACTGCGGAGCTTTCCCAGCAATTTCTGTTTTTGTTTTGGATTTGCAGCATCCACAGTTCTTTCATTCATAGGATGTGAGGTGATTTCACTGGGTGGTTGTTGATAGGATGTTTCCTCTTGTAGTAGAATCTAGAACTAAGATCACAGTTTAAAATAAGGGGGTGTCCATTTAAGACTGAGATGAGGGGTGGACAAATTCTCTCAAAGGGTTAAGTGCCTTTGGAATCCTCTTCCACAATAGGCAGTGGATGCAGCATCATTAAATAGTTTTAGGCCAGATGGAGATGGATTCTTGATTACCAACAAGACGAAAAATTGTCTGGGATATGCAAAGTTGAGGTTAAAATCAGATCAGCAATAATCTTATTGAATGTCAGAGATGGACTGAAAGACCCAATGGTCAATTCTTGTTCCTTGGTCATATCAGTCTATGCAGAATGGAGGCTTCGTGGGAAGGAGGAAGCAGAGAAAGGTTTTCCTCAACTAGATGTAAACCACAATGTTGATTCCAAATCCATGCTGCATCTCTCTTGTTCAATCTTCATTTCCCTTTATGTTTGCAATGTCCCAGGGATGCCAGTGGAATAAAGAACCCCTGCTTCATAATCATAAGGCTCTCTGTCTGTTCAAATCTAATGTCAAACAGCAGCTTAAAGAGGGGGCGGATTGTTCACTCATTAGCAAATTGACTGATTTGTCAAGACTTTTGAGACCTTTATCAGAGTTCACAATTTGTCTGCAAACTAACTTATTTGATTCAAACTCTTATGTTTGGGAGTACATTTAACCCGGATCAAAATTTAAGCAGATATGAAGAGGGCTGAATGTAAAATGCACTTGCTGGCAGAAATTTCAGGTCAGAATTTCACCTACATGCTGCCAGTCAGCTGGCAAGGAGTGGCACAGATAGCAGGCAGGGAAGGACTAAGAAGATTTAACACAATTATAACTGAGTGATAGCAATGAAAATCAGCTACTTAACTTCAGTCTCTGTAGCACTTTATTTTTCCAGTTAGTTGTCAACTGAACAGAGTCAGAATAGATGTGGATAATTTCTGGTCAGTGGCATCAGCTCCAAAACCTTGAAGTTATTTCTGCAGCATCACAACAGCATGGAAATTCTCTGAGAAACATTTTCAGTTTCTCCTGCATGACTTCAATCTTAAATTACAGAGGAGCAATGCACAGAAGACATGCAAAAGCCAACTTTTAAAATCACTTTTATATCCCACCATGCTTGTACATGCAATATGCCCAAAGTTGACTACAACAACTCACACCTCATTTTCTTGAGTCCAACTGTAATTCTCCATGTGTCTAATTCCATGCACAAAAGTAGCTCTTATTTTCCATGCATGTATGTGTCTGTACCTTTCATTGTTTCAGGTCTTAGGTGTCCTGCTTCAGTTCAGTCTCAGTCTGTGTCTGTCTCCTTAAGACAGCCACCTAGTACGTAGAGGTCCTAACTGACCGGTTTGCTTCAGCCTTTGCTGCAATGTTAGTTAACATGAACATTCTTTTACTGTTAAAGTGTATGCAAGTCTAATCTTGTAGACAATGAACTGCTGGTCCAGATAGCATTTTTCCAGGGTTATTCAAAGAGATGAGGACTCTTATGTTCATTCACATCAATAGTTATTTTGAAGGTCTGGAAGGAGATTCATGTCCTATCTATATTCAAAAAGGGAAACAAGTCAGAACTGGGACATTAGAAATACATGCCTTTCGTCAGTCTAATATTCATGTGTAAGCAGGGTCATGATAAATGGGTTTTACCAACTCTGAGTGAAAATCAGCCCTGCATTTATTCCCTTATTGCATATCCATCCCTTTGCTTTTGATGTATCCCAATTGCTTTTCAGCAGTACTGGTTTCCAGCAATCATGCTGGTCTGATGTTCATTTGATGACCGCCTCCTTCTCTTACTTAACAGAAGACAAAGTACATGTAAAACCCACAGAGTGGCAATTACAGCCTATGCTTTTAAACTTTACACTGCAAGCCTTTCCAAAACAATGCTTTTGATTTTAAACATGATTGTGCATTTTCAGACTGAGCACCAGTGGAAACATAAATGTAAAACAGTTATCAAATTCCATCTTGTAATTTATTAGTTTAATTCAGTCACTACATTGTGAAACTGCGTAGTTCATACAGACTGGGCAACCAGACAGCTCAAGCTATATACTGCTCAGCTTCTCCATTCTGTTTCTGTTTCATAGTTTTGCACAGATCATAATATCTATGAATTTACAAAATCCAGTATTATGGTGTTTGCTCCTCCTGACCCACAATCCTCTGTTTTTTTAATGCTTGTGCGTTGTCTTCCCTTTCCTCAATATCTCCCTATTCATTTTCTCCTTATTTTTGCATTCTACCGACATGCTGTCTTCATGACTCTTGGCTGTCTCCAAACTGCTGCTGCTTACTTCTCACTTGCTTCCTTCTATTTTCTTATGGCATTCATAGATCAATAGTTTTTGATTTCTGTGGAGTTTGCACTTTGCAAATGTCTGTTCCATCGCTAATGAGAAAGCTGGACTGAGAAAACAAAACTTTGAAGACCATACACCCCATCACAATTTGAAGTAATCTAAGTAAGACAACAACTTTGAGGACATTCACTCTTCAAGTGGCTGACAGAAATCCACACTTCAATGAGGTATTTTGTGCTTCCCCACAAAGTCAACCAGACAATAAAATTTAAATGTATTATCAGAACAGTGTGAGTATTAAAGTGAAGACAGAGTGTGTGAGTTGATTGTAGCCTGTTCTTAAAATGGTGCAGAATGGCTGCAATGTGAAGACTTGGAGTCTAACCCATCCTCTACTGACTCCTTCTCCCACCTCCAACAATCCCCATCATCCTGGACACCACCCCATGGCCTCCTACCTTCTCTCAACCCTTTCATTTCCAATGCCGTCATGACATCAACCTCAACCTCTCCACCCATCTCACTCACTCCAACCTCCTCCTCACAAAACGCGCAGCCCTCCCTCTGTTCCAACCCCAACCTCACCATCAAACCCACAGATTAGGGGGGCCACAGTGGTGTTATGGTGCACTGACCTCCACGTCATGGAGGCCAGGCACCAGCTCTCTGACACCTCCTCCTACCGCCCTCTCGATCATGACCCCACCCCTGACCACCAAAACATCATCTCCCAGACCATCCATAACCTCATCACCTCAGGAGATCTCCCATCCACAGACTCCAAGTGCATCATTCCCCAACGCCGCACCACCCGTTTCTATCTCCTTCCCAAAATCCACAAACCTGACTGCTCTGGTCGACCCATTATCTCTGCCTGCTCCTGCCCCACTGAACATATCTCCGCTTACCTTGACTCTGTCTTTCCCCCCAGTCTAGGAATTCCCCACCTACGTTTGGGACACTACCCACACCCTCCACCTGCTCCAAGACTTCAAGTTCCCTGGCCCCCAACACCTCATCTTCACAATGGACGTCCAATCCCTTTACACTTGTATCCCTCAAGCAGATGGCCTAAAAGCCCTCCATTTCTTACTCTCCTGCAGGCCCAACCAGTCCCCCTCCACCAACACCCTTATCTGCTTAATGGAACTTATCCTTATTCTCAACAACTTTTCCTTTAACTCCTCCCACTTCCTACAAACGAAAGGGGTGGCCATTGGAACTCATATGGACCCAAGATACACCTGCCTTTTCACAGGATATGTGGAACAATCCCTCTTCCGCTGTTACACAGGCACCATCCCCCACCTCTTCCTCTGCTACATCGATGACTGTATCGGCGCTGCCTCGTGCTCCCACGAGGAGCTTGAACACTTCCTCAACTTCACTAACACATATCACCCCAACCTCAAATTCACTTGGGCCATCTCCAATACCACACTCCCCTTCCCGCACCTCTCTGTCTCCACACCTACTAATGGTCTCACAACCGATATCTATTTCAAACCCACTGACTCCCACAGCTACATTGACTACACCTCCTCTCATCCACCCCCCTGCAAGAATGCAATCCTTCACTCCCAATTCCTCTGCCTTCCACTGCATCTGCTCCCAAGATGGGGCCTTCCACTCTCGGACATACCAGATGTCCTCCTACTTCAAGGATCGCAACATCCCACTCCCTCCATTTATCAAAACTGCACTCAACCGTATCTCTTGCGTTTCCCGCACTTCTCCCCTCAAGCCACTTGCCTCCAACAAAAATAAAGACAGAGTCCCCCTGGTCCTCACACAACACCCCATCATACTCAGCCCACCATTCTCCACTACTTCTGCCACCTACAATCCAACTCCACCACCAGAGATATCTCCCTCCCCAGCCCCATCTGCCTTTCGTAGGGCCTGCTTGCTCTGCAACTCCCTTGACCACTCCACACTCCCCACTGACCCCATCACACCCAGCACTTTCCCTGCAACCGCAGAAAGTGCTACACCTGCCCCTACACCTACCCCCCTCACCTCCATTCAAGGCCCAAGACAAACATTCCCAAATCTGACAGAGGTTCACCTGTACATTTGCCAACCTGGTCTACAGTATCTATTGCTCCCGATGTGGCTTTCTCAACATCATATTCCACCTCGGGAGCTTACAGTCTCATGGCCTCAACATAGAATTCACCGGTTTCAAAATCTCCCAACATCCGGCCTGATCCCATGTCGAACTCTCCCTCTCATCCCCACCTCCTTGACCTGACACTACCTATCCATCTCCTTCACCACCTATCCATCCCACCTTTCTCACTACCTGCATCCACCTATCACCATCTCATCTACCTTCCCCTAGCCCCATCCCTCCTCCCCCTATTTATTTCCCAGCTCTCTTCCCCCTGCCCAGTCCTGATGAAGAGTCTAGGCCGGAAATGTCGACTCTCCTGTTCCTCTGATGCTGCCTGACCTGGTGCATTCCTCCAGCTCCACACTTTATCGATCAAGTCTCTAATTCTTAGTTATCCAGCACAACCCTGTTACTCTCAACTTCAGCATGGTCATTAAAACAATGGAGTGCAATAAAATGGGCTGATTGCACCTTGCATGACAAGTCCCTTTCCTTTAATCACAGTTTCTACCCTCAACCCACCATGATGCCGAACATGGTGGCATGGCTCAAAGCTTACAGAAAGGCAAGTTAAGATTCTGAAATTCCTTGCAACAACTTGTTTTCAAGCTAAGTACATAAATTGTTGTAGAACACACATTGTTGTGAAAGGAGTCAGGTAGTTTCTTAAAGAAATGAATACGAAAGACCCGTTCTGAGGAAGGGTCATCGTACCCAAAACTCTGTCCTTTTTTACCATCACAGGTGCTGCCAGACCTGCTGAGCTTTTCCAGCAAATTTGTTTTTGTTCCTGAATAATAAAGAACATGGGGAGTGATCAAGGACGTGGCATTTAAAAATCATGGTAACTGTTAGATAAAAATGTTTGTGCAGAGTTGCTGGATCAAATGATAGGTTCCCATGATGTAACATTAAATAAATGCAATCACCTTAAAATCTGCATGGTATACTTCACTGCCACTTTAAATCATGTGAAGTGCTGTTTTGATTCCAATAATGATCATTTCATTATTTATTTTATCTTATGTTGTTTCATTACTCTCTAGCAGGGATCCATCAATTCAAATATTGGTGTACATTTGAAAACTGGGAATTGATAATGTTAGATAGCACTGACAGATTTTTTTTTTAGAAAACCTTGTCTAAACATTGCAAGAGAAGTGCCGCACTTTTGAAAGATGTGACGAACGATCTCCTGCAAATTCATCACTTCCTTTCCTGATCCACTCTGCAGTATGATCTAAAGTGACATCTTTGAAATGGCACGAGCTATAATTATTCTGATCAATATTAGTCAACCAAATTGAAACGCAGCTAGATTCTGTCATTGTACTGCTTGGCATCTTGACTACAGCTACGTTTTAATTGAGGGGTAACGTGGTACTGAATGTTTACCATGCTATTGACTGACAGGTTGAGTACAGACTGAAGACATATTTATACTGCAAAAGCACTGATATATCCATATGGTGCTTGCATCTACTTTTCTGAATAGACATTTCATAAAAAAATCCATTAATAAGGCATGATGAGGACACCAACAAGCATGAATGTCAGAATCAATGATGCAGTCAAGATTCTGTGGAAAGAACAGTCGATAAAAAAAAGACTCCAATTAACAGTAAGTGTACTAAGTGACAGAGACATAAGATATAGTGTCATCTTTACCACAAGTTGCAAAATACATGTCAATAAATCTCATAATTTACAATCCAGCACCAGAGAAAATGACCATGAAAACTGATGACTTGGAGCAAAAACCCAACATCGATCACTAATACCTTTTAGAGAAGTGAACCTGTCATACCTACTCAGACTGGCCTATATGTTGAATCAGTTCCAGACAGAACGGTTGACTGAATACCATCTAAAGTGTCCAAACAGTTAATTAGTTATATAAAGTCAAACATAAAAGCACTTGCAATTATGGATGGGAAAATGATACATTACCTACATCCTGAGACATAAAAGAAACTAGAATGCATGTGTTTATTTCCTCTCAGTGTTCTAATATTTAATTCTCGATGGAAATGGGAAGACAGAACAAGAGTCGATGATGTTTCTCTTAAAATGTTCAACATTAAGATGAAATGGAATCTGAAATACCTGCTCCGGGTTGTATTTCACGAGTACACCAGATCCATGGAATTCTTCCAGAACATCTTTAAGTTTCTTTGTGGAGTCTAAAAGAAAAGACAAAATGGTTTTAAGGTTTTAGTAATTTGTCCCAAGTAAGGCAGAATGGAATTTTCACAGAACAATGATTGTGAGTTTTCTGCAGATCAGAAGTTCTGGCATATTTGTGCAATACTGAATCTCCAATAAATAAGCAAGTCACTTAGAAGACAAATGAAACTACGTGAAAGAGAAGAACTCAGATGTCCTCAATCAGAACATGGAGGATGGAAAAGAAATGCATAAGTTCATGGAATCACGTGAGGGAAACTTTTGTTTTGCATTAGAATTTACAAAGATGTTATCAGAGAACAGTGGTGTTGGGGGAAGATATGTATAGTGAGAGCTCTGTAGTATAAGTGAGCTGAAGAAGAATTAAAATGTTAACTAAGAAGGATTTAAGGAATTTATCTCAACAA
>JAHRHZ010000013.1:23641747-23702679 GCA_024137785.1 Ginglymostoma cirratum
ATCAGAGAAGGGTTTAGGCCCGAAACGTCAAGTTTTCCTGCTCCTATGATGCTGCTTGACCTGCTGTGTTCATCCAGCCCCATGCTTGTTATCTCGGATTCTCCAGCATCTGCAGTACCTTTTATCCCCCTACAGGAAATATGTTTGCTGCTTTTGCTCTAATTGAAGCTGGAAATATTTGTATATGTTGAGGCTTTTGTTTATAACTTCACTGTCTTTGAGGTGAGTGAAAATTTATGAGTAAAAGTCATTCTTTACTTGTTAACTTAAGGAATGTGGCTGTCTGAATCTTACACCAAGCAATTGACAGTGAAGTATACATTTATTGAACTGGTAATAATGACCTCCTATAAACTCAAACTGCATTGTAGCTCACTCAAGAGTGGTGTGAAGAAAGGTGTCAGTTCACCATTCCTAACTCAGTCATAACACTGCGGATGCCATCCCCTTCTCTGGCTAATATACTGAGATTAAGTCCCCTGTTCACAGCCTTGGAGTTCAAGTTGAGCTTGCTACCTTGGACTCACGACAAAACTAAGATAACCTTTTTCCACTTCAGTAACTCTGACCCAAATTCACCTCCATCCCAACTGATCTGCTCCTGAAGCTTTTGTTTCCTCTGGACTCAACTATTCCAGTGCAGTCTGGGTTGGCCTCCCATATTCTATCCTGTGTAAAATTGACATAATCTAAAATTCTCTGCGGCCTGTGTCTTACCTTGCAGCAAATTTCTTCCCCCTATTACCTCACTGACCTACTTTGGCTCCGAGTCAAGCAATTTCATGATTTAAAAATTCTCATTTTGTTTTTATAAAGCCTTTCACTGTCCCACCTGTTCCTAACTCTATTATCTCTTGCTTCCAACCAGTGCTGCTATAATTCTTGCCTTGGTGTCGTATAAGGTAATGGTTCAGAAAGTGTTAAAGTTGAAGACTCCAGTAAGGTCCGCCCAATCTGATGATGTCAAGGAAGAACATTATAAATTCTCAAAAACTTTTCTTAGGGTCTTTATAGCAATGTTCAACTTACTAATGTGTTATCAACTTGGTGAAACTGTAACCTAGGACTATGTGCATGCAAATAGTGTAAACAACATCTAGTTGTGAATCATGGCAGACAATTAAACAACTAACAGGAGATGGAGGAGGTTTGTTCCACAAATATCCCCATCATCAACAGTGGGGAAGCCCAATGTATCAGTGCAAGATAAATTATTTATATTCATCTTCAGTCAGGAGCACTGAATGGATAATCAACCTCTTACCGAGGTCCCTACCATCAGTCAATCTTCAAACAAATCAATTTACTACACTTGGCATCAAAAAAAATGCTGAAGACACTGTATACTGAATGTGTTATGGACAGCTGATTTATTCCAAAATAGAACTAAAAACTTGTGTCCCAGAACTGAGTGCACTCCCAACCAAGCTATTCAGATATAACTACAACACTCACATCTACCTAACAATGTGGAAAATTGGCCAGCTCCATCCTGTGTGAAAAAGCAGGATAAATGAAATCCAGTCAATTGCTGTTGAATCAGCCTACATTCAATAATCAGAAAAGTGATAGAAAAGGTTCCATCAAGACCACTTAGCTCCCGACTTCATTACAGCCTTAGTCCAATTATGGGCAAAAGAGCTGTACCTCAGAGGTGAGGCTAGAGTGACTTCTTAACACAGAGGTGGCATTTGTATGGCAAATATGACACCAAGAAATCCAAGTGAAACTAACATCAATGAGAGCTGAGGGAGGTTGGTTGTGTTTTGGAGTAAATTATCTCAACCATGGGACATCACTGCCTGGAGAAACAAGTGGACATCAGACCTTCATGAGTAAAATAAAAAATCCCTGTCGTACAAGAGGAAAGCTGTAAATTTGCAGCACATAATAGGCTGAGATGGCTGCATTAAGCTGTACCTAATCTGATGATGTTTTACGAACTTGTATGGAGAAATATAAGCATATTAGGATCTCAAAGAGGACTAGATCTGTTACCTTCAAGTCTCCTTACAGACTTTGGAGCAATATTTAACTTACTAATATAACATTATATTCAATTGCTGTCATACTACTCCTTACTCAAACACAAAAACCTCCTTTTCATTAAGGCCCACTAGTGTTTTTCCCACTATCACTGTTAACCAAGTTGGTCCTTAGCCCTAGTCAAGGAAAGAGGATGGTGGCAGAAAATTATCCAACCACAAGCTGGCAGTGGTTGGCATCGCAATGTCACAACATCGCACATCCTCAGATTTAATATCTCCATCACTGGTGACCATACTTTTAACTACTCAATCGCCAGAATACTCTCCTTGGACCACTTTGCCCCTCTAACTCATTTCCTCCTTTATGGTCCTCAAAATGCATCTCTTTGCCCAAGCCTTTCCTCAATCCAAATAACATCTCACGTACTTCAGTGTTGTAGTTTTGTTGAAAATGCTCCTGAGATGTGTCTTGGGACATTTTGTTATGATGAAGGCACTATATAAATTAACCTTTATAAATATAAATCATTGTTGTTATGAGACATCAATGGTGCAATAGTTTTTGATACAAAAGACAGAGGGTAGCCTTGTGGTTACAGGGTTAATGTGGCTAATGGCTCAATCTCACTCAATCTTCTTCATAATCACCCTCATTAACTGCAGGAAATAGCAAGCCTTTCTGTATTGCTACATAAGGCTCCAGCTGGACTATATTTAGAGTTCCAGCAGATTTACCCAGGCAACTAAAAGATATTGAAATATCCACGGTCAGCTCAGTTAAAATTCTTGTAGCAACGTGTGCTGCAACATTTTTTGCCCTTCTCCTCTGGGTTCTTAAACAATATCCTTACAGGATACACAGAAATCTTAACATCTTAGCAAAGTATCAAGTGTGACTAAGCAATCATGATTTAGGAAATAATGCTGATGTGTAATGGAAATGCTTACAATGCACAAAATTTAAATACCAATATGTGCACACGGAAAATCAGTCATCAGTACGTTGGTGAAAAGTGGAAATCTATCACGTCTTCATTTCTGTTGAAGGGAAGAAGGGGGAAACTGGAAAATTTCAAAAATAAGAATACCACCGTGATGGCATGATGGTCAATTTAGATTCACAGTAAGTTGTGCCTCAAGTCTTCCCAGCAGCTCTTGTTGGTATTTTGCAGGACTGCATGTAACAATAAGGCTTTTCTTAATTTGAAGTACTGACACAAACAAGTTTACTTAGTTATTTTCTTCTTCATAAACCATAACATTCAGAAGCCAATATTGTAAGGGGTGGGTGTAAAATGGAATCTTGGATGTAATCATCTATCTGAATATGATCTGATGATTATCATCATCATGTGCCAAAATATTTACAATTTTTTTTAATCATGAGATTAATTTCTTCCAGTATAAATAACTCAGCATAAATAAATACTCCGGATTTAATGTGTCACAACATTAAATTCAGCCCATATTTTTATTAAAATGTGATATTCATGTAATTAAGATGCACAGTGAATGGTGACAAAATGAATAAAACACAACAGGAGCTGAATTGGATTACCCCCAATTTTGTGCTGCCAGCCCAGTATAAATGATTTCCAGATCCAGCCAACGCTAACCACACTTCACATTTGCTGCACGAAATCAACAAGTGTGCCAACATTTTAATTTCTAAGCATTACCTACTTCACTACTTAAAGAGACTTTACACCTCAAACTGGAGGTTCATTACAGCAAGAACAGGGACAGAAAGTGATGCAAAAAATGAATTATTCTTAGGAATACTGAGGAATGATTTAAGATGGGAAAGCATAGGCTCAAATATTTTTGGCTGCTGCAGTGACGTGGTGAAGAGGGATACAGACGTCCCATCTTGATGGATGGTGGAGACAGACAGCCAAGAGGCAGTGATGACAGATGTTTCAATGTCAGCAGCCAAGTTCCAAGGATCTCAACACAGTGCAGCAAGATACTGAGTAGCCTCACACAGGTGATCAAGGTCACCTGAACGCATCTTGAAATGCCACATCCCACCAACTGCGTCAACCCCCTGTCAATTCACTGCATTTCCATCACTCAGCTACTTACAATTTTCTATCAAACATGACTCACACCTAACATTTATATCTCATCATTCCACACGTGGAATACATTTCCAAGCACACACCCACATTTCACAATTTACGCACAGCGTCAACTTTTCAGCTTTGACAGCTCCTTCAGCCAAACAAACATATTGCATGGCAAACCCACTAATCTGTGTCTTACAGGACAAGCCAACACAAAAAAAGGGAGCAGAAGCTAAATAGCACAGGGCAGCCACATTTGCATGTCCTCAGCCCCACTCCCTTACAGGAACAGCAACTGTATAAGACCTCAATTGTCAGACCTCAGCTGGTGCATTGCATTCAGTTCTTGGTGCCACACCTCAAAAAGGATGTGAAGGCATTGGTGAGACTGCACAAAATGGTTCTAGGGAGGGACCTTCTGTTAGGAAGGTAGATTGGAGAAGTGAAGACAACTTGGACTTTTCCTTGGAGAAAGTTTAGAGGAGATTTGATGGAGATTTTTAAAATCACAAGGAATCTGGACAGAGAAGGAAAATTGTTTCCACAATGCAAAACTAAAGACAAATGCACAGATTTCATTCACTTCACCTAAGTATTGGTCCCACACAATTTGTTGCATAAGAGATCATATATATAGACGCCATCTGTTTCCATAAACCAAATAAATCACACTTCCAAGTCCAATTTATGGAAAGAACTGTCAGAACACTTCAGTTCAGTTGCACAGAGAGAAACATGGGAGGCGTGGACTTTTATTGCTATAAACAATTAATTTCATCCTTCATCAAAAAGCAGAGGCCCAAACTCTGTCTTGGTCCAACCACTTTCAGCTATCTAAATGACTCTCCCTCCAGCACAGGGTCAGAAGTGGGGATGTTTGCTGATGTGTGCACAACATTCAACACTATTCACAACTCCCCAAGTACCGAAGATGTCAATATCCTAATGCATCAAGATCTACATGATAACCAGGTTGGGCTGACAAGTGACAAATAACATTCATGTCACTCAAGTACCTGGCAGTGACCATCACCAACAAGAGAGAATCTAACATTAGCATTACCATCACTGAATCTACCACTATCGATGTCGGGGGCCGGGGGCGGGGAACAGGGTTACCATTGACCAGAAACTGTACTGGACTAGCCATATAAGTATATAGTTACAAAAGCAGGTTAGAGTATAGGAATTCTGTTGCAATTAGTTCACATCCTGACTTCCAAAAGGCCCTCTACCATCTAAAAGGAGGAGCGTGATGGACTACTCCCCATTTGCATGGATGACTGCAGATCTAATGAAGTTCAAGATATTTGACACCATCCCAGCCAAAGGAGCCTGTTTGATTGTTTATGGATATGGTGCCATTCATTCCCTCTACAAGCGACACTCTAGAGCAGTGTGTACTAACTGCAAGATGCACTGTAGAATTGCAACAAGGCTCCACACACAGCACCTTCCAAATGCATGATCATTTCCATCTCGAAGGACAATGGCAGCAGACACATGGGAACACCATCACCTGTGAGTTCCCCTCCAAGGTGAAGAGAACGTATAAGTATGTTGAATAGTAAATGAATGTAGATGCAAGCACACAAGTGCGCATGTGTCTGTGTGTGTTTGCAACCATGTGTGCGTGTATGTGTAGATAGATGTAGAGAAAATAGTTTACTGTCAATTATAGGAAGGCTATTATTAAGCTGGAGAATGTTCAGAAAAAGATTTACCAGAATGTTTCCAGAAATGGAGGGTTTGAGTTACAAGGAGAGGCTGGATAGAATGGGACTTTTTTCACCGGAGCATAGGAGTTTGAGGTGTGACCTCATAGAGGTTTATAAAGTCATGTGGTGTATAGATAAGGCAAATGGCAGACATCTTTTCCAATGGTTGGGGGTTTCAAGACTAGGGGGCATATTTTTAATGTGAGAGGAGAAAGGTTTGAAAAAGACATGAGGGCAACTTTTTTTTTAACACAAACAGTGGCTCGTGTGCAGAATGAACTTCCAGAAGAAGTAGTGGTTGCAGGTACAGTTACAATATTTAAAGCGACATTTGGATAAGTTCATGAATAAGTAATGTTTGGAGGGATGTGGGTCAAGCACGGGCAGGTGGGACTAGTTTAGTTTGGGATTATGATCATCATGGACTGGTTGCAATGAGGGGTCTATTTCTGTGCTGTATGACTCCATGGCTCCATGTTCTGATACTTTAATATTCCTTAGTGAGAATGTGTGGAACGAGCTATGTTCTGATAATGTCAGATCACAGAGACCTGATGGTAAAAGGCACTAACAAGCCTCGATTTACCGTGCTGATGCGCATAATTGTTGGGCGATGAATGTCCAAGCAATAGCCTTGTGTTCAGCCCTCATATGTATCCGTACTAGAAGTTTTAATGAGGTTTTGACATCTAAATATTTGGATTTGACCAAATTTCTCGATATATTGATAGCTTATAACTATGTTCTTATTACATCCATTCAGACATTAAAGGCTACTCTCCAGTTTCATGTTTATCAAACAATGTACATGAAATGTACTTCTCCTCTTTTAGACTAGAAGTAAATGGAAAGTAAAGGTCCTTTGATACTGTCCGCATCAAACACTCTAAGGACAGGGACAGCACAGGCTTAATACTGACTAAATCTTACTTTACATTTTTTAAAACTGAAAGTAATGCCCCTTGACATGGTTCCCATTAAACACATGAAAAGTACGTTTTTAGGAAATGGGCACATGGTAGGAACTCTAAAAATTCAGCCATATATATCAGTGAAATGAACCAATGTGTAGCATAAACTAAAGTTGGAGAAAAAAAAATCACCTATTCCAAATGCAAGACAACGATTTGCTCCTAACCAAGACAGTACCTACATTTCATTGGCAGTCCATTCTATATCTCAAGGAATTAGGAAATATGGGATTAGAGTTGAAAAGTGAAGTTGGCTTAGAGGTTTAGCCAGGATCTTACTGAATGATGAAGCAGTCTCACTGGGCCACAGAACCTACTCCTGTTTTTACAACTTATGTCCTTGAGTTTCAATGTCCCATAGAACTAAAATCTCTGTATTGCCCAACAGAAATTCTGCTCTGAACTAGATGGAGCACTCAGTAATAGGAAAAAATATATTCGCAAAACAATAATGGAAAAACAAACGAGTAATTTGTGTTTTATTTTCCAAAACACTTGCACGGGATGTAAGCATTGCTGCCAAGGTCAGCATTTATTTCCCATCCCTAATTTCCAAAAGTGATCTTCCTTATTAAACTGCTGTGGTCCTATGGCATTCTCATATTTACGATGCCTTTACCCTTCTCGGTGATGGGGAACATGCTTTTGGAAGATGCAATTGAAGCAGCTATGTGTATAACTGCAATGCATCTTGTAAATGGTACACTTGGCCTTGAGTTGAAAGTGAAGGGACTGAAGGGTAAAGGTGGTGGAAATTGTGCCAATCAAGCAGGCTGCTTTGTCCTAGATCATGTCAAGCATGAGTTCTGCTGGAGCAACACTCATCCAGAAAGGTGGGAAGTATTTCATCACATTCCTGACATTTACCTTGAAGACTGTCAGCAGGTTTTGGGAATTAGGCGTTAAGTTGTTCACTTCATAATTCCCCAACTTGCTTTTGTAGTCACAGTTCTTTTAATCATTGGTCTAGTTAGGTTCTAGTTAATAGTTACCCCTAGGATGTTGATAGTGAGGTATTATTCACTTAACGTTGAGGGCAGATGGTTAAATTCTGTCTAGCTAAAAATGATCACTACCTGACATTTGTAAATGTCGTCACTTATCAGCCCAAGGTCAAATGTTGTTGAGGTGTTATTGTACATGAACATGGGCTGCTTCAACATAGAGGAGTTGTAAATTATACTGATATCATGCAACTACCAATGAACTTATAATGGAAAGAAGGTCATTGATTAAGCATCTGAAAATGGTTGGGTCCAGAACATTTCCCTGAGAAACTCCTGTAGAGATGTCCTGAGACTAATATGGTTGGCCTCCAGTAACCACAAACATCTTCCAACCAATGGAGAGTTTTCCTTCTAATTCCCATTGTATTCAGTTTTGCTTGGGCTTCTTGATACTACATTTGGTGAAATACGGTCTGGACGTCAGGGGCAGTCATTCTCATTTCCCCTCTTGGGTTAAGCTCTTTTGTCCACGTTTGGTCCAGAGATATCACAAGGTAAACAGCTGAATGGCAGAACCCAAACTGAGTATCTGTAAGCATCTTATTGTCAAATAAGTGCCACTTGACGGCATTGTTGAGACATGTTTCACCATTTAACTGATGATTGAGGGTAGACTGAAGGTGGCAGCTAGTCAGATTGAATTTGTTCTATTTGAGGAAAGAACGTACCCTGGCAATTTTCCACATTGCAAGGTAGATGCCTGTGGTAATACTCCACTGAAAGAGCTTAGCTAGGAACACAGCTATTTCTGGACCACAAGTTTCAAATACTATTGCCAGAATGTTGTCAGACTCCATAGCCTTAGTAGTATCTATCACCTTCAGCTGTTACTTGATATCACACGCAATAAATTAAGCTGGCTGAAGACTGGTATCTCTGATGCCAGGAACCTCTGGAGGAGGCCAAAATGGATCATTAACTCAGGATTTCTGGCTGAAGAAGATGCTAACTTTTCATCCTTGCCTTCTTCACTGATAAGCTGGGCCCCTCCCTCTTGGAGGATGGCAATATTTGCGCAGCCTCCTCCTGACATTTGTTTTAGTGTCCACCAGTATTCAGGGCTGAATGTGGCAGGAGCACAGAGCTCAGATCTCAGATCTCATGTTTATTCAGAAATCTTTTCTGAACTGTCTGCGTGGAGTTTGCGTGGGTCTCCTCCAGGTGCTCCGGTTTCCTCCCACAGTCCAAAGATGCGCAGGTTAGGTGGATTGGCCATGCTAAATTGCCCGTAGTGTTCAGGGCTATGTAGATTAGGTGGGTTTATAGGGGGATGGGTCTGGGTGGGATGCCCTGAGGGTCGGAGTGGACTTGTTGAGCCGAAGGGCCTGTATTCCCGCTGTCGGGATTCTATGATCTACGATCTATGATCTACTAAATTGTCTAAGTTCTTTTGAAGTTATACATTATCCTCAGTTTATGACACATGCATGTGTTGGATCATCTGCACAATGTGAATTAGTGCCCTTTATATCAAGGTCTGGATCATTGATCTATAATCAGGAAGAGCATAAATCTGAATACCACTCCCTTGGGAACACCACTATAAATCTTTACTCTGTATCCTATCACTCACCAACTTGTGCATCGACATGTCACTGTCACTTTTAATTCCATGAGCTGTAACTTTGTTCATAAGTTTCTTATGCAGCTGTATGTGAAATTGTTGCTGGAGGGCCATGTATACCAACATCACTATCATTACTCCCAATTCAGCAGTTGGTCTCGACCTTTCTCATTTACCTCACATAAACCGCCAACAAGACTGTTACACATGGTTGACCTCGTCAAATCCATTCAAGCATTTATTAAATTAACCCACGTTTGCCCATTTAATTTGTTCCCAAATTACAACTTCTAAAACGCTTCCATACCACGGAGAGTAAACTGATTGGCCAGTAGTTTCTGGGCTTATTTATACTGGGTTCTAAAAATGCTGAGCATTTGTTTGAAAAAGGCTGTACCATTTGCAATTCTCCACTCCTCTGGCACCACTTAAGTAACAGGAAGATTTGAAAATTAAAACCACTGTCTCTGCAATTACCAAACTAATTTTTTTCAGTAACCTCCGTGTCTCATCTGTTCCTGGTGCCTTAGCAACTTTGAAGTAGTCAGTCTATCCAGTACCACCTCCTTATCCACTTTAGGACCTTCGAAGTGTCTGAAGTACCACTTCTTCCAGAAACAGCTCCTTTCTCGGTGAAAATCGATGCAAAATATTAATTTACTACTTCAACTATGTCCCACACTTGCATGCATAAACCTACATTTTGGTCCTACTCCTCCTCTTACCACACCTTTACTGTTTATATAGAGCCATAGAGCTCTACAGCATCTTCTGTCTAAATCAGATATCTTCTGTCTAAATCAGATATCCTAAATGAACCTACTCCCATTTGCCAGCATTTGGCCCATATCCCTTTAAGCCTTTCCTATTCATGTACTCATCCAAATGCCTTTTAAATGCTGTAATTGTACCCACCTCCAACCCTTCCTCAGGCAGCTCATTCTATACACACATATCACCCTCTGTATGAAAATGTTCCCCTTACCCTCCTTTTATATCTTTCCCCTCTCACCATAAACCTATGCCTTCTAGTTTTGGACCCCACTATCCTGGGAAAAAGATCTTGGCAATTCACCCGATCCATTGCCCCTCATGATTTTATAAACCTCTATAAGGTCACCAGTCAGCCTCTGATGCTTCAGGGGAAGAAATGTCCCAGCCGATACAGCTTCTCCCTATACATCAAACCCACGAGTCCCGGCAACATCCTTGTAAATCTTTTCTGCAACTTTTCAAGTTTAACAACATCCTCCCTATAGAAAGGCAATACAGTAATCCAAAAGCGGCCTCACCAATGTCCTGTAGAGGCGCAACATGACATCCTAACTACTATATTCAATGCACTGACCAATAAAGGCAAGCGTGTCAAATGCCTTCTTCACTGCCCTATCTACTTGCGACTCCATTTTCAAGGAACTAGGTATTTGCACGCCAAGGTCTCTTTGTTTGGCAATACTCCCCAGGGCCCTATCATTAACTGTATAAGTCCTGCCCTGGTTTGCCTTAGCAAAGGCAAAAATTCATATTTGTCTAAACTAAATTCCATCTGCACTCCTCTGCCCACTGGCTCATCTGACCAAGGTCCTGTTGTACTCTCAGGTAACATTATTCACTATCCAGTACACCACCTGCAAACTTATTAACCATGCCTCCTATATTCACACCCAAATCACTTATATAAGTGACAAAAAGTAGTGGACCCAGCACACAGCCTTAAGGCACACCAATGGTCACAGGTCTCCAGTCTGAAAAGTAACCTTCTACCACCACCCTCTGTCCCCTAACTTCAAGTGAATTTGGTATCCAATTGGCTAACTCCTCCCCCCACCGGATCACATGTGATCTAACCTTACTAATAAACCACCATGCAGAACTTGTCAAATGCTTTGCCCAAAGTACATATATACAATATCTACCACGCTGCCTTCAATCTTCATTGCCACTTCTTCAAATAAGTCAAGTTAGTGATACACGATTTCCCATGCACAAAGCCACGTTGACTACCCCAATCAATCTTTGCTTTCCCAACTGTCCTGTCCCTCAGAATTCCCTCAAACAACTTATCCTCCACTTACTTAAGGCTCAGCAGTCTGTTGATCCCTGGTTTTTCCTTACAGCCTTTCTTAAATCATGGCGCCACATTAGCCAGACTCCAGGCTTCCGGCACCTCGCCAGTGGCTAATCGATGATAGACATTTACAAGGCAATTGCTTCCTGTGGCTCAGTACATGATCATTCTGGTTCTATTCTCTGCTCCAAAGTACATCCAGCATCAGATACAGAGCTGGCAGCTGCAAGTGTGAGATTGAGTGACAATGCCTCATTATCATCATCCTGGATGATCTTTCACTCAATGTGCTCAAGTAGCTAACTGATCAATACAAATGGCAAATACCTGAAAGAATGGTGGGGTCATGGGGAAGGCACCAAGGGTTGTAGGGAGGAAGTTTTATCCTGACACCACCTACAGCCTGTAAATCATGAGTGCTTAATGGGAATAGAGTGCAATACAAGTATGTTTAGGTTTGAGGTTACCATAAGCTCCAATAGCTTCAGGCCCTGCTGCTGGTCACAGCCTGTGACCGTACTGAGACTATCAGATCAGTCACAGCTCCTCCATTAGTGTGAATTTGCTTTTTTTATTCATTCATGGAAGTGTAACTGTCTGGCTAGTATTTTTAACCTGTCTCTAGTTGACCTTGAAAAGGTGGTGGTGAGCTATCTTCTTGAACTACTGCAGTCCATGTGCTGTATGTAGATCCACAATGCCCTTTGAGAGGGAATTTTAATATTTTAACCCAGTGACAAAGGACGACAATGTTTTTCCAAGTCAAAATGGTGAGCGGCTTGGAGGGGAAGTTGAAGGTGGTGATGTCCCTATGCATCTGCAACCCTTTTCCTTCTAGATGGAAGTGATCATAGGTCTGGAAGGTGATATTTTTGATAGGTTTCTGCAGTATACCTTATCGATAATACACACTGCTGCTATTGTGCATCAACGATAGAGGGAGTGATGCCAATTAAGTGAGCTGTTTTTTCCTGGATGGTGACAAATTGAGTATTGTTGGAGCCCATCCAGGCAAGTGGGGAGTATTCCACCATACGGCAAACTTGTGTCTTGTAGATGGTGGCCAGGCTTTGGGGAGTCAGACATGAGCAACTTGCCACAATACACAGAGTCTCTGACCTGCTCTTGTTGCCACTGTCTTCATATGGTGAGTCAAGTTGAGTTTCTGATCAATGGTAATGCCAAGGATGTCAATAGTGGAGGAGCACCATTGAATGTCAAGGGGCATTAGTTAGGGTTGTCTTTTACTGGAGATGGTTATTGCTTGGCATTTGTGTGGCCTGAATGTTATAGTTCACTTTTCAGGCCAAACTTGGATATTGTCCAGATCTTGTTGTACTTGATCATGGACTGCTTCAGTATCTGAGAAGTTGTGAATGGTGCTGAACATTGTGCAATCATCAGCAAACATCCCCATTTCTGATCCTGTGATGAAGGGAAGGTCATTGATGAAACAGCTAAAGATGGTTGGGGCTAGGAAACTACCCTAACAGACCCCTGCAGAAATGCTTTGGAGATGAGATCACTGACTTCCAATAATCACAACCATATCTCTGTACGCCAGGTATGACTCCAACCAGTGGAGAATTTGTCCTTTGCTTCTCATTGATTCCAATTTTGCTCGGGCTGCCTGATGCCACTCTCGGTCGAATGTGGCTTTGCGTCTAAGGGCTCCCAATCTCACCTCATCTCTGGAATTCAGCTCTTTTGTCCATGTTTGAACCAAGACTATAATGAGGTCAGGAGCTGAGTGGCCTTGGCGGAACCGAAACTGGGCGTCACTGAGCAGGTGCTGTTCATAGCACTGTTGATGACATCTTCCATCACTTTACTGATGATTGAGAATACACTGGTAATTGGCCGGGTTGAATTTGTCCTTTGCTTTGTGCACAGGATACAGCTGGACAGGTCTCCATCCTGCTGCATAGAAGTCAGTGTTGTTACTCTGTTGGAACAGCTTGGCGAATTCTGGAGCATAAACTTTTAGTACTGTAGCCATTATACATACATGTGAATTATGAGCAGGATTATTGGCCCCTGAAGCCTGCTTTACTACTCAAGAATATCTTGGCTGATCTGATAGGCAGGAATGTAGGATTCAGACCCCAATCTCCAAAACGCAAACGCCCCCAGTTAGTCAAGGATCATCCTACCTCTATGTTCAAAATAATCAATGATCCTGCCTTTGCCATTCTCTGCGTAGGGAATCCCATAGACCAATGAGTCTCTGATAGAAACAGTGTCTCCTCATCTCCGTCTTAAATGGGAGACACTATTTTTAAAATTGTGTATCCTACTTCTAGTCGATTGGTTCCTTCCAGCATCCACTTTGTCAAATCCCCTCAGGATCTTGTACGCCTCAAAAAGATCACCTCTCATTCTTCTAAATTACAATATTTATGCATCTATGTCCTTGGGGCCTCAGTGTTTGTGCTGATACTGATGATTAGTTGTTGCCAATGCCTCCTTAGTGTCTGTCTGGTGCATCTCCTGACCTATTTTCAGAAGGCCTCTCTCCTTCTAGTTATGGCATACGCTAATGCCTCTAGTGTTTCATCAACAAAACATGGGCTTCCATGTTCACTCTTCTTCCTGTTCAGAATATCTCCTCAGCCGTGACACTCCCCAACCCCATGCCACATCTGATGCAGCCAGAACTTACCTCTCTTTATAGGGGCCAATTGCTTTTATGTCAAAGCAAAATACCGTGGATTCTGGAAAATCTCAGCAGGTCTCACAGCATCTATGGAGTGAGAAATCGAAGTAATGTTTTGACGTTTTTATGACTCTACTTCAGTTTTGAAGAACTAACACAGTTTCTCTCTTTACAGATGCTGCCAGAGCAGCTGGGTGTCTCCAATATTTTCTGTTTTGATTTATGTAGTGAGAGTTAGCTTTCAATAGTGCTCACCTCATACAAACTTACAACCCCTCACCTTATTCTATAAATCACAATAATTTAAATGAGCCAGCATACGATGTCTGTATCAGAAATTAAAGACGTGCGTTAATGCTGCAACTTAATTCTTTCCATTTTCAGGCATTATTTTAATCTCTTCTCGAGTCCAGACTCAGGCTCATAATAAAACCTTATGTTTTCAAGTATGACGTGAAGGAACAAAGTAGCATAAGAGCCAAAAATAAAACTGGTAATTAGTAAATATGTGATGGAAATATGAAATATATCATTTTTTAATTTTGAAAATGTTTTATTTCCTTTTTTCTAGGCAATAGAAATTTCAGTCACTAACAGAAATGGAAAATAAAAATGTTAAATCGTAAATTTTCCAAAAAAAACACTTTAAGGGTTTCTGGAGTACTTAAAATTTGGATTCAGTTGCGCAGAATATTTACTGGAATCTCCACATTGACGGCAGCAGTTTTGAATGTATTTTCCATCATTGCACGGCACAGCTGGAGGATGCAACAAGTATATGTTTAAATTATGTGCAACTGAGAAGGGTGAACTGGCCATTCAGCAAAGTATTTCAAGGCTATTCACTCTGGGCTGGACAGGATGGCAGGGATTAAGTTCATACTCAATTAAGATAGAATTGCACTATTTATGCAGCAGCTCTGTTCTATAGTACAAGTCCACTCTGTTCACTAAATTGTTTTGTTTGCTAACAAGTCTACCCTTACAATATAACTTTATCATACAGTGATAATAACAAATGCCTGGAACCCCTGGCAACTACCAAGTCTCCAGGCCTCTTTCAAATATTCTTCAACACTCACCAAATGAGAATCCTAGACTCATGCATCCCGTAACATTCTCATCCTGTTCTGGGAAAACAGTTCACTGATTTTAGCACACAAGTAAGGCTGCTTGCTTCATATTTTCTTTTGCTATTTAAATTAAGTGACTATGGGCCCGATCGTCCAGGGTTTAAGACACCCCACGATTAAAGCAAGTTGGCCATAAGAAGTAGGAATGATTTCTCCCATTACTTCAAGCTAATCTGCTACAAATGCGCCCCCCCCCCTCCAATTCTGACAATCTTATTTCTTCCTGCTTTCCAATTTCTCATACCACATCTATTCTTAACAGAATGCAACCTTTTCCTTCCTCCTCATCACTGCACTGAAAAACTACCACCTGCCCTGCCAAACCACTCTTAAACCCCCAATCTTCTGAAAATGCCAGAAACTACCCCTCACAGTCAGCCAATCAGCCTGCCTACCTGGTGATGACCAGGTTGCAAACAGAGTGGAAGCAATTCCAGATCTCTATCACTTGGTTATTTCTAGGTTTGTTCCTGTGCTTTCCCCATAAATATATGCCATGATATTGCCCCAAATCAGTGGAAAATTCAGACAAAAAACAGTTAGTGGCGATCCAATGAAGTCTTTCAGTTTTTGATCAATGCTAAGTAGCTTGTAGAAAATGCCCACGTTTTACCTGGTCATACCGCTGATGAGCAATATAATATTAAAGATAAATGACAGTGAACTGTAAATTGCAGAGGTTGGTTTAATGCATTATACTTGTACATAACATTGGCACATAGGTGAGGAGGAGAGGCAAAATTGTTTGATTTATATTCATTTTTACAGAGCACAAATGACATATACCAATAAAGAGTAAAAATATGGAACAGCTTCGTGTTTTACAGAGTAAAAAGATTGTTATGTTAACTTAGAACAACATTAGAAATGTACAAAGGTTGAATTATCATTGACTGTGACTTTCAAAGATATATTTCGGTTCATGACATTATCATCTTGTAATTCTTGGACTGAGGACACAGAAGTTAAATGCCATTATTTCAGGTATTTCTATTTCATCTCAGACCAGTGGTAAGTTCTGCATGTTAAGGAAGATGAAAAAACATTTTTTTTCAAACTGCATCTGTGAACACAATTAAAGGGCAATTGTGTTTATCTGTACTGCCACATATGGTAAGAGGGATAATTTTTTCGAGTACTTGGGTTCTAACAAGTTGTGGAAACATTAAATTATTTCAAGTACCATGGGAATACCTTAATTAGTTACTTTTTCTTGAAAAACAAGGAACAAGACACTGCAGTTTTTTTAAACCGTGCTTCTGTAAAATGACAAGTTCAGCTGATTGTTTGGACTGACTTCTGAGAAATCACCTATCCGCCTTTATGACTGTTGTCTGGACAGTGTTTTGCCGGGAGAATTTTTAGTTTAGAATTGGGGAAGAATCCTATTGAGGAAAGGCTGCCCATCTCATCTCTCTGCTGCTTCCAAGACATACTTGTTGGGTGTCTAGTGTGAAACCAAATGCCCCCTTGAAGAGAGAATGGAACACCTCTTCTTGCTGTATTTTCGGAGCACACAGCAAATGCCAAGATCTCAGAAACAACTGCATGTGTCAAATGATCTGCCAGAATCCAAATAGAATGCATGTGAACACACACATCTATGTGAGCATGCTTGTGTGTGCACACACACGTGTAAATACTCAAATGTGCTAGTGAGTGCACCCTTACATATGTGTTTGAGTGCGTTTATTTTGGTTATTGACAGGGATAAACATTTACACTTTGATTTCATAAACTGCATGCTATCTTGTTTCACATCATCTTTGAATCAATTTTGTTTTTGTAATAAATGAATAATTTTGTGTGTATTAAAAGAATTTGGTTGATGGAACTTTTTATTCGAAGGCTAATATAGAATAAGCATCCAACTAATCAGAAGAGGCATTGAGTAAAACTTTCAAATTTATGTTGTGATCCATGAAGTGGTGGGACTGGAGAGAAACAGCACATTGCTTCCAACTCAGTCATAACACAAGCCTTCAAGTTTAAAGAGAGATATGACAGTGTGCTGCCTGACTCAGTCTCATCTCATTCCTACAATATTGTTTGCTCAGCTGTACTTGAAGTAGGTTTCATAAGCAGCCTTAGAATGAACATTATAGTACAACTCACAAGGTGCACACAAACAGCAGCATTTCCAGAAGGACAATGAGGGCATTAGGGAGGAGGAAGCCATCATTGTCAAACATTACAAACCAGACAGAACCTCACTGCTACCCGGTTCCAGTAGATGAGAGCTGGGTGCAGCAAGCAATCATGGACTGTAAAGTAATCTTTGGTCCTGACTCTAAAACTTGGTTTGCATTGTGGGGGTGAAGGTCAATATTTGGGATGTGTTTGTATTGCCTTTTGCCTTCTTTAAATAAAAGCTCGTACTTGACTGCTATCCCATGATTTTGCCAGTGGAAGGGCAATGCAGGCTTGGCAGTGCCTTCCCAGCAGCCTTTCAAAGATGGAGCGAGCTTGAGGGATGCTGGACTTCGGCAGAAAGCTGCTGAGTGGCAAATTACTGGGGAACAGTGTGTAATAGGATGGGGAACAAATCAGACGCAAGTTATAGAAGATTAGTAGCTAATTAATTAGGTGATTTTGGTAAGGTATGGTGACAGAACCGAGTAGGGCTTACAGCAAATAACCTTCCAAAAAAGCTTGGCACTATTCAGATGTTTGAGAAACTCAGCAGGTCTGGAAGCATTTGTGGACAGAAAAACAAGGTTAATATTTCAAGTTTGGAATGAGTCAAGTATCATACTTGACACAAAAAGTTAATTCTCTTTCTCTTGCCACAGATGCAGCCAGACTTGCTGGGTTTCTCCAGTATTCTGTGTTTGTTTCACATTTCCAGTATGCAGGATTTTGCCCTTATTTGCAAGTTTCAGCCCATTGTTTTTGCCAGCATGGTTTTTTTCGCTGTCTACTTGCTGCAAATCGACAAATATTCAAGTTCTGAACAACTAGGAATTAACCTTAAATTTCCTTGGTTGTCATTAATTTAAACAGTGGTGGAATGAAATTTTAAACAGTGTCTGTAACCAGAACATTTGTAAAAACCTCAGACAAGTTAAAAAAGAAAAGCATTGAATGTGTGACTCCAATGTTAAAAAGGCTCACAAATGGTTCAAATGTATGTTCACGATTGTGTTCAGGTTTGAAGTATGACTATACAGATCAAGGAAAACTCAAATATCTCATTTGGTTTGCTAAGGTGTTAACAACCATAACTTACTTTCTGTTAAGTCCAAAGGAAAATCATGAAATCTTCAAGACTCAAAGCATTCACTTTTGTAACAAAGACAGAGTTCAGCAATGGGTTTCCAGGAAAGGTTTTGCAAACAGCAAGATGTCTTTGTTTGATGAGTTAATTGCACTGGTCTACATTTACTGTTCATTTAATTATATTAATATGGGTACAGACTGCTGTGAAGGTTTCTTTGTATTTCTCTATACAGTTTCAAATTACCGAGCCAACTAACTACTAATTTGTAACAACTTTAACAGGAGCTGCATGAATAATTACTGGGTGAGGTGTAGACCTGATTGTTAGAGCAGGCAGGTGTTTTGGCTCTTCTCGTCCTTCCCCAGTTCTGTCCCTATTATACTTCATTTAATTGCACAGATCAGAGTTTTGTGTATGAGCATGCAATAATATGCAGAAATGCTCTAAAATCATGCTCACATTTGGAAATTGCATTGATCCAATTTGCACATGCAGGGAAGTATAGAACAGATGCTGCGTGGTTGACTATGTCTTTGAGAACTTCAGGATGATACAGGGAGACTATTCAGCCATGGGGCAGATAAAAGGTGGTCATGGGGTCTGCCAGTAGCTTCCTGCATCCAGTTTGCAGACAAATTTGTGCATCTTAAGCATCCTCCAAACATACTGGATGTATGTCATGAGGAACCTGAGGGGTTGGCAATTATCAGACACTAATATGTGTCATCAAGGATTGCCACCCATGGAGGGTGCTTAAAAATGCTGTGAAATGCTGAGCAACATGCGGGCTGTTTGCAGCCAATGTGAGCTGAATTCACCAGGTACCTAATCAAACTTCCATGTTAAGGATTCTTAACATCTACTCTGTCTGGCATAGCTGGTGAGGTTGGAAGCTGCATATTAATGTGGTGAGATGTGCAGTTCATAAAGTCAGTGAGAAGCAAAAATTTCTTTTACAGGGAGGCTCACTGCTGCCTAGCAAGAAATTCACCTCAACGCCTGGTATTGTATTAAAGATGATATCACAACAGACCTGATCAGACTTCTCATTTGATTCTGCCTCAAATCCTGTCACAGCCCATATCATCAAGCCCCGATAAGAATTTACTATATATTCTATTTTCCAATGCCAAGCTCTCTCTATCACTTTCCAGATTCCACACTTCCTTTTCATAACTTCATTTCCAACTGATCTTTGCATCATCAGCAAGTTTTAACTACCCATCCAGTTCCTTCATTCACGTCAATGAGACAAACTGTAAATAGTTGATGCTTCAGCATTGATCTCTGTGACACTCTACTTGATAAATCTTGCCAACCTAAAAATTACTGATTGTACCTTATGTTTCCTGATGGCCAACCACACCCTTAACCATACTGATACACTAGCTCCTCCACTCAGAGCTCATTTTTTGTTTGTATAGCAGCCTTAGAAGTGGCACCTTGCCAAATACCTTCTGAAAATCAAGTACAGCACATCCACAGGTTTGCCTGGGTTCCCAGGCTGAATCGTTTTGTCAAGCTTTCCTGCTCCTATGATGCTGCTTGGCCTGTTGTGTTCATCCAGCCCCACGCTTTGTTATCTCGGATTCTCCAGCATCTGCAGTACCTTTTTTCTCTTGCCTTTATCCATGTTGCTTCTTACTTCCTCAAAGAGCTTCACTGAAGTTGTTAATTATATGCCTTTCACAGAATCATGACGTCTCTGCCTGACTGTGTTGATTTTCTAAGTGTACCACACAACCTTATTAATAAGTTTCCAGTATTTTTCCTTTGATAGATATTAAATAAATTTGGCCTATCATTTCATGAATTCTGTCTGGTCTTTTCTTGAACAAAGCAGTTACATTCACTATTTTGCAATCAGATGGGATATTTGCAGAATCTGTGGAATTTTGTTGTTTGGAAAATGTATCTGTTATCTCAGCAGCCCCTTAATTGAAGACCATATATTGAAATTCGTCAGGACTGGAGACTTGTCAGCTTTTCATTCCAGTAATTTTCTCTGTATACTTTCCGTGGTTATTGCAATTGTTTTAAAGTTCTTCCCATCCACCTCCTGATTTACAATTATTTCTGATATATTACTTATATCCAATACAGTAAAGCAAAATATCTCAATTCATCCATCATTTGCTAATTTCTAGCATTAATTCCCTTGACATTTTCTCCAGAGGGCCAAAGATCACATTACTTTTGTTCCCTTTTTTAAAACCTTTAGAGAGTCTTCTATCTGTTTTTATACCTCTAGTCAGCTTTCTCCAGTACTCCAGCTTCTCCTTCCTTATTATTCTTTCTGTATTCAGCAAATGGATCTAAATTTCAACAAATACCGCAGGGCAGGATCTCAACATTTAGTAAGTTATGCATAAGGCTGTTAGGGAAAGTAAGAAAACGTCATGCACTTGACAAGTGTTTAAAGCCGTTCGCAACTTTCAATTCCAGATAGACTCTCACCTCACAAAAATAATTACTTGATATTCAATTTCTCCAAGTAACAAAATACATTATTCAAGTAGATGTAGAGCTATTCAAGAAAAGGTCAGTCTGAATGATGTTAGTGCATTTATGATCACAAGTATGCACATTTGTGCAGACTTGGAGTTGGCAGGATTAAAGCAACCAATTTAACTGTAGGCTGACAAGCTCTATGGATTTTTAACATTTCAACCTGCCTCAAATATATTTGCCAGTAAAATTCACTATGCCAATCCTAACAGAGGTTTAAAAACAAATACTCATGAGCAAGAATGCTGCAAGCAATCTCCCGCATGTACATTTTGGAATAAAAGCACACAGGTAGCTCAAGTTTGAGATAATTGTGGCAATCAGTCAAATAATAACTACTGCAAGGAAACAGGTTAAGATTTTGAAACAATATAACAAGAAGGATCTTTCTCTCAAATCACTCCTCAGCTAATGCTTCGTTCCCTCAGCAAAGTTCTCACGTGTTCTGATGCTACAAAATTCAATCCTTGGTGGGTATGTATCAAGTGGGCATACTCATTCACAACCTTCAAGAAATCAACTGAGTGCTTCCTTCTGTTGTGTGAAGAGTGAGCAGCTCTTAGGCAACCTGCAATCTGACCTTTACAATCATACCTGCCGATCTTTGAAGCCAAGCTTTTCAAATGCTGCATAAAAAAACTGATGAACAAATTGACAATGGAGTTAGGTTCTTGTCATTATGTAAAGGTAATTATCATTCCTCCATTTTCAATTCTTAAAAGGTGGGACTTCTCTTAATTTCTAGAAAATATTCGCTGAAATTAGAGTTGATAGGAAGGACAGAACAGAGAGCAATTCATCCTTGGCAACAGAAAGAATAATATAAATTGGCTGATTTACAGGTTTTGTTTTAAAAAGGCCTGTAACTCCAGGTACATTTAATAAATACACATTTCCTTATCCACTGAAGTAACTATAACAAGGACTCCTGGTCACCTGTAGACAAGGACATCAAAGCTATTGGAATCTTGGGGGTGGAGCCATTTGAAATACCCAAACTTGTAAACACATAGCACCAAGAAAACAACCGAAAAATCAGCATCCTTCATGAAGTTAGAGATCCTTGTTGGATCAAAGAGATTATGTTCAAAATGTAGAATGTTTTCCTTGAAAGATACCACAGTCAGCTCTTTATTTTCTCCATGCAATCAGCTACTTTTGCTCCCTGAACGCAAACTATCAAACACATGCATCATCCCAGCAATTTCTGGGATACAGTGGTTTAACACCTCCTGAGATATCCCTCCTGTCCAAGATGGGAAAGAGGGAGAGTCAAGATGTACTCTCCCGGTCAAAGTCCGGTGCCAGTTCAGATTTCTGCTCTTGGCCTATCATCATTCCTTAACTGTTGAGAGAAATGTGTCTGTTAGCACATTGCTATTTGTAGAACATCGGTGGAGTGTGGGCAAACTGAACAGTGACTACACTTCAAAACTACTTTGCTGCTAGTGAAACATTTTTGGCTGCTCTGATAGGGTTACAGGTGCCAAATAAACAAAAACAAAATCCAAAAATACATGTGCCTGTCTTTTGGATATGGGAAGCATAACTAACACCCTTTGACATGGAGGGATACAGCACGCAGATTTTGACCAGCCTTCTCATTTGTCTGATTGTAGTTGAGGACTGATCATTTCCTGAGTACTCAGCAGGAGGCTGAGCAGCATGCAGTAATAGCACATGTTGAATCCAGGCTTCTATGTTTAAATCTAGTCTGTACCACTTAATGAGAAGCTGTACACAAGCACAGAAGGCAGCTGCAGAATATTAGCTGCAGTTGTAAGCAAGGATGATGGAACATCAGGGTAGGGAGATAATGCATTGGTGACCTTTCAGCTTTAGTAGTGGAATTCAACGAGAGAGATGCTATAATTGCACAAGGGAGCTACAGTCTGAACAAAGCAACTAGTGAGAAACTGTTCCCATTTACAACCAGATCAAGAACCAGACTGTAGTTTTCAAGTGCTTTATCAAAAAAGCAAACACGTAGGGAAAAAAAAGCTCTCTTACAGAGTGGGTAGTCAGGATATGAAGATGTGGTGCAGGTAGGTTCAATTCAGATATTCAAGGGACAATTGGATAATGATTTTAGTAGAAACAATTTGCAGGGTTGAGGAAAGGGAAGAGAATTTGCACCGAGTTAAAATGCTCAGACTGACAGTGCAGACAGGATGGGTTGAAAGGCCTCTTGCACTGTTATAATTTTGTGATCTTGAGAAACAATTTTACTTAAACATAAGATTACAATCCTAGTAGTCGCTGTGGGAAATGGGAGAAAGCAAGTTGTTAATCATCAGTATCTGAAAAGCCTCTGGTGTTCTGAACTAGATAAGCAGTGGAAGTACGAAGTGGACATGTGCACACAGACTACATCCATTCCAAGTGCGAAATAAGGAATGGCCTTGCCATTGCATCTGATTTTATTTCTGTTAGGAAGCAATAAATTATTTTGTGATCTTAATGACAATCAGTTGAATACTGATGATTGTTTGGATCACAGAATTTACAATGAAGGTGATTTATTGGATGCCCTGAAGACACGGTGATACTGAAAGACAAATGGTCATTCTATGGAAATATATATCAGGAATTTTGGCAGACTGTAGAGGAGATTGAAGCAATTCAATTTAGAGATCCCTGGTTCAGTGCTAGCATTTAAGTTGCTGGACTCTGTTAAGGCATGACACATGAACCATTTCCTCCAACTGGAGTTCAGGTCTCAGGGACACCCTGCTGGATTTGATGTGTGGGGCCTTAAAAGTTCTTGGTGACACGGTCATTTCCAGCAGTTTTGGTGGAGCAAATGAGACATTTAGTGAAGTCACAATGAATAAACAACTCAATGATTGCTACATTTTGGGATCGCCCAGATACTGGACACAGAAGTGAGACTGAAAATATTGCAAGGTGAATCCTCACCACTGTTCATCATGTTGAATGAGATATCTGCTCAAGTTGCTGTTAGCCTTTTCCTTCCTAGTAGGCATCTGCAGGGCTTGCATGGTCTAGTGCGGTGGAAAATACAACCTATATAGTCTCATGAGAAGAGGTTCTTTTTTCCTTAAAGAAAATGCAGTTCATTGTACAATAGCAACTTATGTTACAATGACATAGTAGGCCATAGAACCATAGAAATATTATGGCAAGTCACCCAGCATTTGGTCTTGCAGATTATTGCACTTTAGTTGCAGATCTAGTTTCCTTTCAAATGAGTTGAGGTTTTTTACTTTCACCTCCAAACCCTCTGGCTTGAAAACATTTTCCCTATTGTCTCCTCTAAACTTTGCACCAATCATCTTAAATCTGTGCCTCTTTCTAATTGTTGTCTCTGCAAGGAAAAGCTTGGTCTTCCTGTCTACTCCATCTGGGCCCCTAACTACTTTTCCACCTCAATTAAAACACACCTAGGTCTCTGCAATTCTAAGGAAAATAACTAATCTTTCCATACAACTGCAATTTTAAACTCTGCCAACATTTTTGTAAATTTCCTCTCTATGCTCAAAGAAATTATGTCCCTTCCTGTGACATGGTGACCAGAACTGCAGGTAAAATTCCCTCTAAATTCCGGTGTAACAAGTATTTTAGACAGTTAAAGCACTACATCTCTGCTTTTGAATGCCATACCTTTGCCAATAAAGCAAACTATTTCACAAGCTTTCTACAATTCCTTACTACACGATGTGTCACTTTCAAGAATCTGTCAACTTCATTCCAAGGCTCTCATTTCCTCTGGACCTCTCAAAATCCTCCCATTTATTGTATATTCCCTTGCTCTGTTTGTTTCTCCTGAAAAACATTACCTTACACTTCTTTGGATTGAATTTCATTTGTTACTTTGCTGCCTCTTCAATCAAATTTACTGATTATTCTAGTGTTGACAGCTATCCTCTTTACTAACAGCTGCTTGGACAAGTTACATCATCTGCATGTTTTCCAATCATGCCTCCCACATTTAAAATCAAATAATTAAAATCAAATCACTAAAATCAGTGAAAATGTCTTTGCAGATGGGACCCAAGGCCACAGTGAGGCTGGTTGCTCCGAGTTTTAAACAGTGGTTATGGGATAAAAATGCCGGTGTGGACTCTCCCAGTGTTGCAACAAGTAATCCAAGATGCCTCTTTGGCTTCTAGGCCATATTTCCTTCAGGATAATAACTTGCAGAGATATGTATCCCTTACAACCACTTACAGAGGTGAGCAATGCAGAAGGGACACTTGCGAGAAAAAAAACCTAGCCAGAATGCTCCTTCAAAAGTCATGGTTTCTTTTGGCAAGTACTATTTCACTAAATAATGGCCACATTCAATTAAAAGCAGATCCTGAAATGTTTTATTGGTATCAAAAAGGGAAACATTTAGGCATCCAATGCACGCGATGACTTCTTTTCGGAAATGTATTATTCAAGTAGAATTTCAGGTGGAGGGTAAAGCTCTGGGATTTTCGATATTAAGAGTAGCAGGTCTGGAACAATTGTACATCAGCAATGCTCTTTTGAGAGAGTCAGTCCATACTGCCTAACTGTTCCAGATCATCACATAAAGATGATGTTACATCTAAAGAAGAGATAAAACTATTTCAAAGATTGATTGGTATGCTTAATGTTTCTGCATTTGGCCAAAACCTGATCTTGGTTACGATGTGCTAGATTTAAGTAGTATGGTAATAAAACGATTAAAACAAAAATTTTAAAATGGAGAAATACCTACTTAATTTTCTATACTTCAGTGATGAATGAATATTAAATTAAAGAATTTTAGAAATGCTTAATACACCAATTTTCATGTGGCGTACTCAAGTGCAGCTAGATTCATAATATTTTTATCAGTGAGAACTAGAAAGTGTTATTTGGGAAGCAAATATCCTCTGGCAGCCTGTTCCATACACACACCATCTCTACATGGAAAAGTTTCTCCTTAGGTCCCTTTTAAATCTTTCCATTCTCCCCTTAAACCTATGCCCTCTAGTTTTGGTCTCCCCTACCCTGGGGAAAAGACTTTGACTATTCACCCTACCCATGCTCCTCATGATTTTATAAACCTCTTATAAAGGTCACCCCTCAGCCTCTGACACTCCAGGGAAAATAGTCCTTGCCTATTCCAACTCTCCTGATAGCTGAGACCCTCCAACTCCGCCAACATTCTTGCAAATCTTTTCTGCACGCTTTCAAGTTTCACAACGTACTTTCTCTAGCAGGGAGACCAGAAATGAATGCACCATTCAAAAAGTGACCTAACCAATGTCCTATACAGCCACAACATTACCTCCCAACTCCAATACTCAATAGGCTGACCAATAAAAGCAAGCGTGCCAAACACCTCCTTCACTACCTGTCTACTTGTGACTCCACCTCCAAGGAACTATGAACCTGCACCCCAAGGAATATAGGATTGTCAAATATTTCACAGGAAATATGACACGAGCTATACTGAAGATAGTTTGCCCATTGAATTTTAGACAGTACTTTGTAAGATAATATGTATTCATCAACAGGGCTTCCCAAATTATGGATCCCAACCTCTAGTAAAATTTCTTCACAAAATTTTGGGTTTGCAAGCTCACGTTTAAACAGTTGTGAGGTGCCTTTAAATCATTTCTTTTCTAAAATAATGACTGTGTGCAGCTTAATTGACTGATTTTTGAGATTGATTTCTACCCCTCAAAAAAAAAATGTGATTGAAAGGTATGTACTTATAAATCTCTAAAGACTGAACACTGTTTCACTCTACCATAGTTGCTTCATGGACTATTGTCTGAATTTAAAGACCTTTTCCCCAAACTAACACAACAGTCCCTCACACGCTCAATGCAAACTCATGACCCCCGTCATGTCCATTCGTTCAGTGTATGCTACGTGCAGAACTAATGAACATTATAGTAACATGGCCTTTGTGGAACTGTTCAGAAAAAAGAAAATTCACAACATCTATTTCGGGAAAGCTGAAAATAAACTAATCCCCTGCTGAGAAGATTCTTTTGAGTCTGGGCTCTTAGCCAAGCATGAGTAACAAGACCATCTCGTTGGCGACAGAGAGTTCTTATACCTGTCAAAGCAAAGGGTTTCTGTTTTGACAGCTGGGCAGAATTGTTGACCTCCGTGATTGTCAACTTTAAGCAGTTATAATAAATCATTGTGATCTCTTCTGTCAATATTTGTTTGTTTATTTGCGCAAGAATAAAAAGTGTAAAATGACTACAGTCTCCAATCAAAACATTAATGGCATGTCTAATCCACACATTTATAGGTTTGTGGGAATAGCAGTTCTTTTTTCTAAGATGCAATTTCTGTTTTTTTTTCTGAGCAGTTCAACATACGTCACTATTTTGATCTAGTTCGCTACATTTGAACGTTGTGTACAATAGCTGAATGGACAAACATGAGGTGACATGGAGGTGTCACAAGGAATAATCTTAAAAGAACTTATGCAGGCCATCTAATAAGTCTCAATTAGTTCACAGATGCCTCTTTTCTGCTTCTGGGAGTCTGCAGGTCAAGTCCATCAGATAACGAGGGCTAGAATACTGACCACAACATTCAGGGCCCTTTCTAATGAGGCGATTCCAGTAACCCAGGGAATTTCTCAAACAAGTTCTGCCCTGATGGCAAAAATCTAGCAAATGATCAATTTTCAGGTACACAATACCCATTTTGGATCATTGCCTGGAATCAGTAAACCATTTCAGTACAAAGGAAACACTGTTGTCTCTTTGGCTGGTAGCACAGAATTGTTCTCTCATAAGCTCACCATTGTAGATTTGTTGAAAAGGAAACAAGTCAAAGCTGTCTGTACAGCAGTAAAAGAGAGATGCAACCTGCAATGGATCCAACAGGAAACTCCACAGCCATGAGATGAGAGCCAACTCAGTCCCCGAGGAACCTCACATTCTAACACAGCAGACTGTTACCTCACCTACTCCCACCACCGAGACATCAACTGTGAAGTACAGAATGCAAAAATTACAAGCATATAATTAATGCACCAAAACCAAGAATCATGAATCATACTCCCTAAGATAGTTTCAAATTAAAAGTGCAGCGGCAATAAAGCAAAGCATGTAAATACTGGACAGGAATTTTCTATCAAGTTAAGGGGAGGCAACGACTTTGCAGCATTATGCTATACTATTAATCCAGAGACCCAGGTAATGGTCTAGGGACTTGGGTTCAAAACCCCTGCTATGGCAGATGGTGGAATTCAGATGCAATTTAAAAAAAAATCTGGAATTACAAGTCTAATGATGACCATGAAACTGATGTTGTTTGCCAGGAAAATGCCTCACTAATGTCCTTTAGGGTGTGAAACTGCCATGCTTACCCGGTTTGGCTCTTTTGTGATTCCAGACCCATAGCAATGTGATTAGCTGCCCTTTGGGCGATTAGGGATCGGCAGTAAATGCTCACCTTGCCTGAGAAGACCACATCCCATGAATGAATAAAACAAAAATCTGTCCTTGTTCACTGTTGTAAAATTTTGATGAAAATTGCAGCAGGACGTGAGAGGCTACAAAGAAGATTCTTGATCCTAATTCCCAGAAATATTTCGAGGCTAGATTCATGATGAAATATGCAAAAGGGTAGTTCTGTATCTAGTGGCATATTTGTGGAGGGAAGGAAAAAATGCATACAAAATTCTTTACATGAAATTGCGATCAGTATGCTGTGTATTTTTATACGTAAGAATGCCCTGAATATCTCTGAAATCCAGTGAGAGGTGGTCCTTCATATTATTGTCAAGTCACTGCTATTATGCCAATATACTTGCTACTAATAGAGGTCTTGCACCTCAAGGCCTCAAGGTAAAAATATGTAACAAGCATCATGCAATTGCAATGCTCCAAACTCCAGTAAGGTTGGATTGGAAATCATCTCCAAGCTTAACACAAGTCTGAAACATGGTTTCAAAAATATGCTTCATTATTTCTTGAATGCACAAATGAACCTCATGTTTGTGATGTCCAATTCCACCTGAAACGACTACACATGGAAGAGTAATAGGGTAGTGAATTGTTCAAAGTTGAGATACTGTCTCAGTTTTCATTCACGTGTTCAAGGTCACATCACTGGTCATGAACTGCACAATGAGAAAGTTTTGGTATTGAATAAGCAATTCATCCAGATTCATAAACTAACTTCTGGCATCTTTCACAGTCCTGGCACTTTGCATTACTCCTGAAAATTGTCTGAGGAGGAGATCATTTGACCAACAATGCATCTGTCTATACAGCTGATTGGCCAATGTTACTTACTGGGGGTGGCAGTGGTCAGAAAAACCCAAGTCAAATGTTCATAGCAATGTAAATGGGCTTTAGCAATGGGAATAAAAGGATTGGACCTACTGACATTCATTCAGGTTTATTTCATTTGCAATTGTCCAAAAATGCTATACTATATTTCTCAGTTTGTTCATATGACAAATATGATAAATTTGTACATTTACGAGACAATTCCAAAATTGCAAGCCAATAAATAATATCAAAGAACATAATTTAAATTGAGTGCACTCTACAACAACAATTATTTATTGTACTAATTATCTTGTACCTGTCACAGGAATACACAAGTTGTTACACCATGTGTGATGTATGTGCTTAATGTACATTTTTCTCATAAAGAGCCTATGACAAGACAAACAGTAGCCTAATGAAAATGGGCAACCATAATATTCTCCTTTGTTATGTAAAATAAATCTGCAGAAAAGAACAGATTTTGCATTTATACTAATACACAAAAATCATTTTCAAAAGTTAATTGTTCAACATGTGAAAGGCTGTAAAGTTACTTGGGAGGCTTAATATCTTGCATTGGGTCTGCCCACTTAAGATGGATGAGATAAAAATGGCAGCTCCACATTAAGTTATACCAAAGCAAATGTCAAAAGCAAACCGAGCAGGTCTATGTACTAGAGAAACCTAACTGTGACCATTTTGACGAGAAGGTATAAATAATATAAAGCAAGGTCTTATTAACCAAGTGCTTTGAATCAGAACATTTTAAGTAATGCAAGCTATAACATTCCATTTGTCTTGTCAATGATACGGCAGCAATTATCACCACTGTCAAGTGTTAATCAACTCCTTTTCTTGTACCACTTTAATTATATACCCATCGCTCTGCAATCCCTATGTTATTCTTAGCATCAGTATGCATCACCCTATAGCTCTTGGTCTAAATATCTTTCTCAATGCATCTTGCTAGTTACCAAGTGCCTATTTTTGATGGCAATGTAGTTACTGCTATTAGAATTTTGCTAGTATTCATAAATCCTCCTTATTTGTCACATCAACATTAATCTCATTATTGTGAATAGGAGGCACTTCAAGTCTATCTTGGTGAGTTAACTAGTTACAAATACTGAATACAGAATAAATGCAGAGCAGAAATAAAGGAAGTGTCAGAAAGTGACGGACATTGGTTCTTATTTCCTCAGAGATAATAGGAACTGCAGATGCTGGAGAATCTGAGATAACAAGGTGTGGAGCTGGATGAACACAGCAGGCCAAGCAGCATCATAGGAGCAGGAAAGCTTGACGTTTCGGGCCTAGACCCTTCATCAGAAATGCTGATGAAGGTTCTTATTTCCTTGTTGGGGCATAGATGTTCTGGCCTCTCCAAAGGATTGGTCCTAGTTTTCTCTACCAAAGGCTAAGATTTTTGCAAAGGCTGAGCATGTAAAATGTTGAGCACCCCACCACCCTAGCTGGCGTCTTCAGCCTTGTTATGGGCCATTTTCTCCTCAAATGAGGGCAAGGGGGAGACAAAGCGTGATGCAAGTAGGTGGCACAACTACCAATGCTCGTACAGCTGGCTGGGGAGGGTAGTGTACAGAGGTATCTTGAGTGACCGAGTAGGCCGTGTAGGGAGAGATGCAGGATTCACACTAAGGGTGCAGTGGGTAGCAGTGTGAGTGAAAGAAGATGTCACAGGCAATGGTCAGAGCGGTAGAGCATGAGCTTCAATGGGAGGTGGGTGCAGCAGCAGAGAGAGAGTCACAGTCAGAGATAACAGAGGGAAAAAAAACTGTGGCACTGACCCTGGCGCAGCAGAGAATGTCATTCACCTTTTCCTTGCACTACTGAGCAAGTAACAACTGCACAGATGATGGAGATCACATTGACCCCAGTGATGATCTTGGTCCAATATTGTGACCTCTTCCAGCAGTGCTCAGGAAAGAACACCCTTCCTTTGCACCACCCAAACTACCAAGACTTCCAGGTCCCTGTCTGTGAAACAGGGATATTAGGGCAGTGCAGGTCACTGCAAGTGGCAGAGTTCAGTTAGCATCAAACAAGAAGGGCACCACTGGCATGTAGCTGGCAATTAATGAGGCAGGCTTAGAAAAACTGTGCGGGAAAACTCACTAGGCCTCGCTGACAGAAACCCTCCATAAAACCCAATGAAAATGACATAGTCGAAATATCATAAGATTCATTCCAATAGCAAAGAAACTGGGAGAATCTCTCCATCAATATCAGAAAAATGAAGGAGCTGGTCATTAACTTTAGGAAGCAGGGTGCAGGACACGACCCTGTCTGCATCAATGGTGCAGAGGTGGAGATGCTTGAGAGCATCAAGTACCTGGGGGTGACAATCATCAAACTGTCCTGGACCACCCATGTCAACACGACAGTCAAGAAAGCACAACAACACCTCTATTTCCTCTGGAGGCTAAGGAAAATCAGCCGGTCCAAAATAGCTCTAACCAATTTTTACAGATGCACCATACAAAGTATTCTATCTGGATGCAACACAGGGTGGTCTGGCAACTGCCCATCCCAAGACTGCAAGAAACTGGAGTCATGAACACAGCTCAGTCTACCACACAAACCAGCCTCGCATCCACTGACTCCATCCATACTTCCCGCTGCCTCAGGAAAGCAACCAACATAATCAAATACCTTTCCCACTCTGGTAATTCTCTCTTCCACCATCTTCCATCGTGCACAAGATATAAAAGTTTGAATACATGTATGCACAGATTCAAGAACAGCTTTTTCCCTGCTGTTAGACTTTTGAACAGATCTCTCAAATGTCAATGTTGATCTTTCTCTCTCCCTCTCTCTTTCTCTTCAGCGGTATTCTGCACTCTGTTCTGCTACCCTGATGCACTTTGTACCATACAATCTGCCTGTACAGCTCGCAAAACAACATCTTTCACTGTATCTCAGTACATGTGACAACAATAAATCAAATCAAAGAATGGAATATAGTTCTTACAGAAAGCAAGGTGTGAGCTTTTTGTAATCAGTGTAGTTGCAGTGCCCTACAGCTACTCCCCTTTCAATAACATTCCCTTCAAAAGTGCAATTGATGCAAAACTTTTGCTTCAAACTGATACAAGCCTTTACTTCTGATCTTTCTTCTCCTTATTTCCCACTTGCTTAACAGCTATTCAATTCCAGGCTTGACGAAATGTTACCATCCACATCTCCTCACAGATGCAACTTGTCATGCTGAGGATTTCATGCAGTGCAGGACTCAGTCATTTGGTTTATTCTGTCCGTTCCAGTCCCATGCATACCTTTCATCTGCAGCCCGACAATTAGTCTCCTGTTAATTTTCTGAAAATCCTGATTTCTCTCCGTCCACCATGCTCTTAGTTTTATTTTTGCTTTTGTTCCTAGCCCCTTGCTGCAAGAGGAAAAGCTGTTCATGTTGCTGGTCATTCTTTATCAAATCACCTTAAATCACTGTTCTCTGGGTCTCCATTGTTTTGCAATGGGAACAGTGTCTCTGCATGTACTAAGTCACAACTTGGTTTATGCAAGCAGGTTGTCATTGGGGTAGTATTATGGATCAGACTGGACCCCCTCAAAATATTTTAAGAAGGTAGCTTAGACCACAACTTTTTCTTATTTTAAAGGTATATGTGAAGTGCGTGTCCTCGGTGTGATGCGACTGATCAAACTGTTCAACGTTAAGCAAAACACAATTTATTTAAACACTACAGTTAAAATATAAAACAAAAAAAATAGTAATTTAGAATAACGTAACTATTGGAAAACTTAACCAAATAATAGATACAGTACCTATTACTAATTAATTCTCCAATTAATTATCATCCCTAACTATCATCCAAACTAATTGACTATCATCCCATAAACTCATCCCTTGGCAAAAAATTCAGACAGATTCTTACAGGCAGTTCTGTAATCCAGGAGGAAACAATATCAAGATACATTTCAGAGAAAGAAGCAATTTGGAATCATTGACTTCAACTCCAACTCTTCTGAGACCCAAACAGCTTCTGACTGCTACAGCTTAGAAACTAGAAAGCCTGATTTGTGAGAACTGGACACTCCCCTTCCATTTTCACAACTGTTCTAAAAAAAAACCCTGAAGGTCTCCTAAACTATTGACTTAGGCTGTGTCCAGTAGCCACTTCATTACCTCTGAGTTTACAACCTCTCTTCAAAAAAAAACTCAAAACAAAATAGCCTTATCAAAGTGACAGAATCATCACTCCTCCCTCTCACCCTAAAACAAAAATGAACAATTAATATACAAAGATGGCTTCATTTTAAAGCTTATACTTACTCTATAGGTACAAAATATGCACACATTACATTGACTCTAACCATGCAAACATTCACTACTTCATTCTATTTCAGTCTGTTTACTCATGCCACCGAAAGCCTCCATTTTTCTTCATCCAAGTCGCGATAACACCTTGGCAATTATGTTTTCTTGTCCTGCCATGTGCATAATTTTCAAATTGAATGGCTGCAATAAGCAACTCCATCTAAACTGTCTTAAATTTCTCCAAAAACTTTAATGGGTTATGATCAGTGTAGACAATCATCTCAGACACATTACTGGCAATATAATTGTTGAAATATTGTAACACCGAACTCAACGTTTCCTTCTCAATCGTGGAATATTTCTGTTGATGAGTATTTGATTTTCTGGAAAAATGCCAATAGGTCTTTCTATCTTCTCGTTGTCCTTTTGTAAGAGTACAGCACCAACACTCACAACACTTGCACCGATAGCCACCTTGAATGGTTTTGCATGGTTAGGAGCAGCTAATACTGGGGCAGTGGTTAACACAGTTTTTAATCTGTCAAACGCCTTCTGACAGTCCGCCATCCACTGAAAGTTTCTGCATTTCGTCAGTCAGTGGAGTAACCACACTGCTAAAATTTGGTACGAACTTCTGATAAAACCCACTCAGTCCCAGGAATTGCAGTACTGCTCTCTTCGATGACATGGGGAACTCCCCAATAACCTTTGTTTTCACATACCATGGGACCATCTGTACGCGTCCGATAACACGGCCCAGGAACACGACTTGGGCTTTTGCGATTTCACTCTTAGCCAGGTTTAATCACCAAGCCTGGCCCCAAAGTGAATCAAATAATTCCGATAAATGCTGCAAATGTTCCTTCCAAATGTGACTAAAAATCACCATGTCAATGTTTTTCACACAATTGGGTAATCCAGAAATGACTTTATGGCTAGTCTTTGAAATGTGGCTGGTGCGTTTTTCATACCAAATGGAATGACTTTAAATTGGAACAGTCCTTTTGGTGTCACTAAAGCCAAAACAGTCTTCGTTCTTTCGAATAAAGGCACCTGCCAGTATCCTCCAAATAAGTCCAACTTAGAAATATAAGTTGCTGTCCTACCTTCTCAATACAGTCTTCCAAACATGGAATAGGATATGAATCAAACTTTGTAACTGCATTCACTCTGCGATAGTCTACACATAATTGTTGGTTACATCTGGTTTTGGGACCATTACTATGAGTGAGCTCCAGTCGCTGCAACTCACTTCGATTATGTTATCTTGGAGCATGCGTTTAATCTATTTTTGAACATCTGCCAACTTCAGAGGGTTAAGTCTATATGGATGTTGCTTAATTGGAACAGCATTTCCTATATATACATCATGCATAGTTAAATTGGTACTTCCAAGCTTATTCTCACATATCTGGCCATGCGATAGTAATAACCCTTTCAGGTCATTTTAAATTTCCTCTGGAAGGTAACTTGATAATTTATGCCAATTTTCGAGAATTTCCTCATTGTCCAATTTAAATTGAGGAGCATCCAATTCAGAATCCTCTGAACTTGGTTCTTCACTCTGTCATAACCAGTGACACATTCTCCTTTTGTTTTCCTTCCCTATCAAAATACGGTTTGAGCACATTAACATGACACATTGAGATTTCTTTCTATCTGACATTCTTATCAAATAATTCACTTCATTCAATCACCTTTTTTGATTTGATAAGGTCCACTAAACCTCGTTTTAAAGGTTCACCCATCACTGGAAGTAACACTAGCCCTTTATTTTTAAAGTGACAGCATCATCACAGTTGTTTGCTACTATCAACTGTGTCTTAACAAGAAGAGGCTCTTGTCTTAAACAAGATACAAGTTCTTATATGATGGTAGTAAGGTGTAATGCTCATAAGGTAAGAGTAGGCTCTGTCACAATGAGGAGAACTGCAGATATAGGTCTGCATTCCAATAGTTCCGAAGGTATTCTGCCTCATCCCCACACAAGCTTACGTGACATCTTCATATTGTGTGGAGCTTATTGCAGTTTCCGACTTTAACCCTTTCAGATTTACTACCTTCCAAAACTTCCTTCTCATGATTTTGAACACCACTTTCAAACCTCCTCTTATCCCTCTCTTCTCTCATAAGGAACAACGTCAGTGTTTCCATTCTGTCCGCAAAACTTTCCATTCCTGGAGCTAACTTCCTATATGTTTGCTGCATCACCTTTCAAAACCCCATAATGTTTCTGAAGGAAGTAATTTTTATTTTAAATCAATACTGCTTGTTATTAGCCTTTTTTTCCATTCTCATTTGCCTAAACACTTTGTACTAAATCTTCTCCTTTTAAAAGCTAGGTGTCCTTAATCACACACCATTGTCCCATGTGGCTTTTGGTGCCTGCAGCTCAAAAACTTCATGCTTTATGTGTTTAATTTCCTTCTCTCTACAAATCCAGTGCACTCTATTTGTCCTTTGGAATTCCAAATAATTTGAAATTAATGTCCAATGTCAGCATCACATTATCCATATGATCCTAAGTACCACACAGTTGAACATCCTACTCATGACCAAACATTATTTACAAAGCTATTCACTTAAAAACAACTTTAACTTAACCAGTTTATGATCCACCTAGTTAGAATGTCCTTCACATCATGGAGTGGAACTTCCGCATACAGATCCTCACGGTACATCCACAGAAGCCTTGTTTTTGTTTTGAAATCCAAGTAGACATCAGCATTGCAGGACAAAATTCTCTCGGAAAGTATAAGCTTTTTAGAAAGATACAAAGAACAGTATAGCACAGGAACAGGCTCTGTGACCCACCAAGACTGTATCAACACACGATGTCTTTCTAAATAAAAACATTCTGGCTCTACACAGTCTGTATTTATATATCTGTCAAGATGACTCTTATACGTTGCTATTGTATCTGTCACCACCATCTCCTCTGGCAGTGCATTCCAGGCACGTACCATTCTCTGTGTTTAAAAAAAACTTACTTCTCACATCTCCTTTAAAGTTATCTCTTTCTACCTTAAACCAACGTCCCCTAGCATTTGACATTTCTAGCTACGGAAAAAGATTCTATCCATGCCTCTCATAATGTTGTAAACTTCCATGAGTAAACCTCTCTGCCAAAAAAAAATTCTATAATTTTGAAGAAAGTTCTCAATCATAAATCAGTGTCCAAAAAAAAATCATCCCAATGCATCAAAATTTATAATGGAGTTATTTAGCTTACAGTTGAGGGTTAAAGACTAATAAGCCGATGTGCAACTCCACAAAATAATAAAACAGAATGTGACTGAAATTCTTCACACAGAGTTATTAATTTTGACTATACTATTAGGCTTGGGTGCAAAATGGAACACAGGCACATCCCATAGGGGAGGGACAGAAATATATAATTGAAAAGAACTGATACAAGGATTAATATCAAACATAGTCAAGGGATATGACAGTTCTAGAAACAAATGAATAATGGATTTTAACATCAAATATAGAAATAAGAATGGAACCAGGGATAAAAATATTCAATTCAATGAAAAGTTTCTATATTCTGCAATATTTCCATTACTTTCTGTCTCCTTTGAGCTTGCCTGAGGCATCTCGTGCGTAGAAATCAAACTAAGCCTGCATAACAGAAACACACCAACTTAAATTGAATATGAAACATGTACACTGTAAACAATGAACTAATTTGTGTTCATGTTATCTTTAATTATCCTTGAGCTTACTTTTCTGAATCATTTGACCTATTTTGGTCTGTTGTACTAACTCTGTCAATCTTTCCTCATTAATAAATAAGAGCACTTTTTGTTAGTTCTGGTTAATATAAGTTGAAAGATATGGTTGTCAATTTATGGAATTTTAGAAATATCCAATGCTCAAAGATGAAGGCTCATGCTATGGGCCTATGATTAGAACAAGTATAAATGATGCCTTCATTGAAAATGAATAGCTAGAAAGAAAGCATTAAATAAAATAAAAGATTAAAAGAAGTTTCTGACTCTGTGAAGGGTCAATTTTGAGGGCAAAACTACAGACGTGGCATAGTTAAATGTGTTGATGTTTGGTATAATGAGTCAAACTGTCTTGGGGAAAGAAAAAAACTTGAATTGGAAACTCATTTTACACACCAAGCATTAATTTCCGACAAAAGTCAAACATGGTTTAAAACGAACTGCCAACTGGTTACCAACTAGGCTGGTTTCCTTCCCAACCTATCTGAAAGGTGGGAGTTCATTTTTAAGAAAACTGCTTATTGTATTAAGTCTCAAGATGTAAAATGTCATTCATTTCAGCCACTGAGAATTCACTCAGTAAACAAATTATTGATGTGAATTTACTTTTTGCAGCATTTTCACTCTCTCCAACTTATGTGACACACAGCAAACTTTTTGTTAACCAGCACCTATGGGACAAGAATCGTGCTGGTTGATCAAATATTCCAGATAATCGAGAGGAACCCATAACCACATTAAACTCTTAATAAGTGGAGCTTTAAGACATCCATCTCCCTCAAAATATCTACCTAAAAACATCAACACACCCTACTAAAATCAATGTAAAAGTACGGTAAGTAACATGGGGGATACATATCACTGTTATACTTTACTTACAGCATAACTACATGGACATTGATGAGATTGTGGTATTTGAGGTTTGTAATTTCTGCTGGTTTAACAACAGCACGAATTGATAAGGTGCCAGTTAAAATAAATAAATGCAGGTAAAAATTTTTAAAGCAGATTGCATGGAGAGTTTAATTGAGAAAATGTTCCCCATTCACGTTATTGCACAAGATAAGAGTTTGCAGTGTTTTCATTCATGTAGAGGATGTGGGCATCATGGGTTGGCCAGCATTTATTGCACGTCCCTAGTTGGCCTTGAGAAGGTGGGGGTGAGCTGCCTTCTTGAACCGCTGCAGCCCATCTGCTGCAGGCAGACTCAGGGGTCATTAGAGAGCAGTTTACAGGAATTTAACCCAGTAACAGTGAAATAATGGTGATATATTTCCAATTCAGATGGTGAGTGGCTTGGAAGGGAGCTTGCAGGTGGTGGTGTTCCCATGTATCTACTGACCTCATCCTTCTTGACGGAACCGGTCGTAACTTTAGGAGGTGTTGTTAAAGGATCTTTGCAAATTTCTGCAGTGCTTCCTGGAGGTTGCACTCAGGATTTGTACGAGTTAATGCATTGGGCCGCATAAATAACACCTCTCATAATGAAGTGGGAGAGCATGCGACTGTGACATTGGGGGAAAATGATCATAGTGTAATGGATTCAACAGTAGAATTCAGTAGTGTAATGGCTGTAGTGTTGGAGCTGCACCCATCCAGGCAAGTAGGGAGTATTCCATCACACTGTTGACTTGTGCCTTGTAGATGGAGGGCAGGCTTTGGGGAGTCAGAAGGTGAGATACTTGCTGCAATATTCCTAGCCTCTGACCTGTTCTTGTATTAGCTATATTTAAATGGCTAGTCCAGTTCCATTTCTGGTCAATGATAACTCCCAGGTCGACAGTTAGCGATTCAGTAATGGTAATGCAATTCATTGTCAAGGGGCAGTAGTTAGATTGCCTCTTATTTGACATGGTCATTGCCTAGCATTTGTGTGACACAAATGTTACTTGCGGGTGATACAGTAGTAAGGGTAATGAATTTGCTAAATAACAGGAAAGAGACAGTTTTTGGGAAAATGTATCATTTTCAGGTTGGCAAACTGTGTAATGATGTGAAAATATGTAAGGTGGTCTACTTTTGAATTGAGAAGCAGAATTCTATTTATATGGAAGGAGGCCACTAAATTCCACAGTACAGAAATCAAGGTGTCACTATATCTCAAATAGTTGGCGTTGTATATTAGTTAGTCTAATTTCTAAATAATTATGGAGTCATAGGTATGTTCAAACAACTGCTTTCTTATATACTAAACTATATACAGCTCTACCTGAACAGGTAGAGCCATTACACTATTGAATAATACTGGTGATTCCATTACACTTTGACCATTCTCCCGCCATTTCACAGTTACATGCTCTCCCACTTTGTTATGAGAGGTGTTATTTACGCGGTCCAATGCATTGACTCCGACAAATCCTAATACAGCAGTTAGTGTGCAGGTTAAGCAAAAATAGTTAGGAAGACAATCAGAATGCTGGCCTTTATTTCAAAGGGGAAGAGCGCATAAAAGTAGGTTAATTATACTACAAGTATATAACACATTGGTGAGATCACAATTGAGGGCACTGATATGCAGATTTGGTCTCCTTACTTCACACAAGGTTCACTAGGGTGGAATAAAGAGGTTGCTGTATGAGGAAAGGTTGAGCACTTTGCACCTATGCTTATTGGAATTTCAAAGAATTAGAAGCCATCTTAAATGAACGGGAACATTCTGAGGGGGAACTGACACAGTAGGTCATGAGATGATGTTTCCTCATGTGTGTAATCTAGAACTAGAGGGCACAGTTTAAAAATAATGGTCTGAGGCATTCAGATCGGGTAACCCTGACCTATACAGGAAGTCTAGGTACAATTTTCACAAAGCCCTCAACCCAACAGACAATACCAGACTAGAATCCCAGACGAATGACACAAACACACATCAACTGTAACGTCAACACAAAAAGTATATTTTTAAAAATTTTTCAAGATGGCGAAAATGAAGTACAAACATAAATTTGCAAGGAACATAAAAAAGGCTTGTAAAAGCTTCTATGAATAGGTGATGAGGAAAAGACTAGAGAAGAAAAAAGTAAATCCCTTACAATCAGAAAAGGGAGCAATTACAAATGGAAATAAACAAATGGCAGAAGAATTGACTAAACATTTTTGTTCTGTCTTTACAAATGACGATACAAATAATGTTCCAGAAACATTAGCGCATCAAGAGTTTAGGGAGTGGAAGAAATTGAAAAAAATCAGCATTAATCAAAAAAAACTAGAGAAGATAATGGGGTTGAAGACTGATAAATTCCGTATGTCTGATAATCTGCATCACACAGTACAAGAGAAAGCTAGCCAGAAACATAAAACAGATACTAAAATTCTCTCAGATATAGTAGGAACTGCAGATGCTGGAGAATCTGAGATAACAAGGTGTAGAGCTGGATGAACACAGCAAGCCAGGCAGCATCAGCGGAGCAGGAAAGCTGATGTTTTGGGCCTACACCCTTCTTCAGAAAACAAAGAAGAAGGGTCTAGGCCCGAAACATCAGCTTTCCTGCTCCTCTGATGCTGCCTGGCCTGCTGTGTTCATCCAGCTCCAAACTTTGTTATCTAATAAAATTCTCAACAAACATTTAAAGAAATGAATTAACAAACTGAGTGTTTGTCCTATAGAATTGGAAACTGAATTAATAGTGGAAAATTAGGAGGTAGCACACAAATTGAACAGTTATGAAGTTAAGCCACATACAGGAATTAATAGCAAGCTAGCTACAGGGCTAACACATGGCAGCAGAGACAAAATGAGTCGAGACATATTTAACTGACTCAAAACCAAGACCTCCTTAAACTTACAAAGGAAGACAGGACTTTTAGAATGTAACACTGCAGAAAAAGAAAAATGTTGTTCAACCCTACAGAAAAATGATTTCAGTTAATACACAGACTGGAATTCTGTTTCAAAAATTCAAAGAGAACCTTATCACTGTAATGCATAAAGAAACACATATAACATCATAAAAAAGTATTCACAATAAGTAAAATGGAGAATTGTTTTCAAACACAAAGAGACACAAGTATGATTTTAAAAAAACTGCTGACATTCCAGAAAGCTAAGTACTAGGAATAAGAATCTGCATGCATTTTCAAGGGACATGGTCACTGGACATGGGCACAGCAGGGGCTTCATTTGCCTTACAATGGAATGTGTTTATTTTAACTGGAACCTTTTACTGAGGCATGGATACCATGGTTGTCTCATACCGTTTATGTCACATGACAAAAGGTATATTGCTAAATATATTTTAAAAAGTAAAGAAATATTAGTTCACTCAGTGGTTATCTCTTGAGTTCTATCCCTGTATACATATGGTAGAATGAAGCCTTTGCCTTTTTTAGAGTCTAAACCATCTTCGTGTTGATTGTCATTTAAAACACCAGAACATTTGTTTATGCATCATATTTCACTATAAAGAATACAGCTAACATCCAGCAGAAGCTGTAAGCCAAGAAATGGAAGGCAGAGAGGAACTTAGGAAAATTAGTCACCAAAAAAATGGCACACATAAACTGTGGGCTATTAAGTGTCTGAGTCCTGATGGATTTTATCCCAGGTGCTGAAAAAAAAATCACTGAGTGATATAGATGATGCATTAACTTTAATTTTCCAAAATTCACTAAATTTAGGAAAAGTTCTATTAGAATGGAAAGTAGTGACTGTAACTCTATCCAAAAAGAGAACGGGGGCCTACCTGCCAGTCAGCAGTACATTTGCCATTGGAAAAATGTTGGAAACTATTATTAAAGACACTATTGCACAGCACTTATTCTCCAAGGTAATAAGACAAAATCAAAATGATGTTGTGGAAGAGAAATCATGTTTAACCAAGTTATAGGGATTATGTGAAGTAGTAACATGAGCTGTGGCTAAAAGGTGCATCTATTCTATCAAATACTTTCTCTGCTTGGAAGTCAAGTGTCACATGAAAGACTATTGTGGAAAAGAAATACATGGCATGGGGAAAGACACATTAGCACGGGTTCAAGGTTAACTGGGAATAGAAAAATGGGTCATTTTATGGTTCACAAGATATAACGTGGAGGTATTGGTGTTGGACTTGGGTGGACATGGTCAGAAGTCAGACAACACTAGGTTATAGTCTAACAGGCTTATTTGAAATCACAAGATTTCAGAGCATAGCCCCTTTGTCAGGTGAAGTGAAAGAGAAGCACGCAGACACAGAATTTATAGGCACAGAGGTCAAGGGCAGAGAGATAAAAAAATACACACAGATGGGGTCAGTGGAGTGTCAAATAATAAGTCTCTGCAGATGGTCAAAAGTGTCAGATGGTATGAGTAAAGTGTCAACAGCTGAATTACAAGCAAAGGGATGACCTATAATCCGATCTAATGAGGCAGAAAGATAATTACAAAAAAAAATAAGGTGGAGACAAACTAAATGACTAGAATAACATGATCGGTATAAGGGTCACATGCTGAGGGTCTAACCAAAGTAACAGTAATCCAAAACTGTAAAAACTAATTGAGGTAGAGAGATCATAATTTATCAAGGTGATAGTGTCAAACAGGACAGTAAGGAAGACTTTACAGATATTGAACAGTGTGGTGGGGTCACACGTAACATGGTATGGAGCTGAGATCACAGATGAGGCTACAGTCATGGGTATGGAACTTGGCTATCAGTTTCTGCTCGGTGATTCTGCGTTGTTTGAGATCCACAAAGGCCCCTTGGAGGTCACTTACCCAAAGATCGGAGGCTGAATGCCCTTACCACTGAGGTGTTCCGACTGGGAGGGAACATTCCTGTCTGGCGATCGTTGTGAGGTGTCCATTCATTTGTTGGCGTATCATCTGCATGGTCTCAACAATGTACCATGCCTCGGGGCATCTTTGCCTGCAGTGTGAGATAGACAATGCTGGCCAAGCCACACGAGTATCCGCCATGTACATGGTGGGTGGTGTTCCCACGTGTGATGGTAGTGTCCATGTCGATTATCTGACATGCCTTGCAGAGGTTTGCAATAACAGGTTTGTGTGGTATTATGGTTGATGTTGTCCTGAAGGCTGGGTAGTTTGCTGCAAACAATGGTCTGTTTAAGGTGCGGCGGTTGTTTGAAGGTGAGAAGTGGAGGTGCAGGCACAATCTTGGCGAGATGCTCATCGTCATTGATGACATGAAGACTGCGAAGAACATGACATAGTCTCTCCAAAGGGTACACTATTGGTCATATCCTGTGTCTGTCTTCTGAGGAGGTCATTGCTGTTTCTCACTGTGACACATTGGAACTGACGACTGATGAGTTAAGCATCATATCCCGTTTATATGAAGACAGCATTCAAAACCATTAGGTGTCCGTTGCGTTCTGCCTCAGCTTTACAGATCCTGTGTATGCGCAGGGCTTGTCTGTAGGGGACAGCTTTATTAATAATGTTTAGGGTGGAAGCGAGAGAAGTGCAGCATCATGAGGTTATCCGTGGGCTTGCAGTAGATTGAGGTACTGGGGTGTCCATCCTTGATGGAGATGCGTGTGTCCAAGAATGAGACTGATTCTGAAGAGCAGTCCACGGTGAGTCTGATTGGGGGATGAAACTTGTTGATATTACTACGTAGTTGTTTCAGTGATTCCTCGTCATGAGTCCAAAGGAAGAAAATGTTGTGACATGTATCTGAGGTATAGCATTGGTCAGAGGTCTTGTGCAGCAAAGAAGTCTTGCTCGAATTTGTGCAGGAAAATGTTGGTATATCGGGGTGAAAATTTGGTCCCCATGGCTGTTCCGTGTATCTGGATAAAGAACTGGTTGTCGAAGGTGTGGCATTGTGATCAAGGATGAAGCAGATGAGTTGTGGGATGGCGTCTAGAAATTGGCAGTTGTTGGTATTGAGCACTGAGGCTGTTGGGACGATCGCGTCATCGTGGGCAATGCTGCTGTAGAGTGCCCAGAGATCCATTGTGACAAGGAATGTTCCTGGTTTGACCGGTCCATGGGTGCTGCGTTTCTGTAAGAAAACTGTAGTGCCGCGACAGAAGCTTGTAGAATGGGTTTCAAATGTCTTCAACATGGCCAAAAGTTTTCACACAAGATCCCATTGCCAATACGATGGAACATTCAGGTATAACAAGGTGTAGAGCTGGATGAACACAGCAGGCCAAGCAGCATCATAGGAGCAGGAAAGCTTGACGTTTCGGGCCTAGACCCTTCATCAGAAATGGGGGAGGGAAAGAGGGTTCACAAACTTCAAAATCTCCCCTCCCCCTACCGCATCCCAAAACCAGCCCAGCTCGTCCCCGCCTCCCTAACCTGTTCTTCCTCTCACCTATCCCCTCCTCCCACCACAAGCCGCACCCCCGTTTCCTACCTACTAACCTCATCCCGCCCCCTTGACCTGTCCATTCTCCCTGGACTGACCTATCTCCTCCCTACCTCCCCACCTACACTAACCTTTACTGGCTCCATCCCCACCTCTTTGACTTGTCTGTCTCCTCTCCAACTATCTTCTCCTTTATCCATCTTCTATCCACCTCCCCCTTTCTCCCTATTTATTTCAGAACCCTCTTCCCCTCCCCCATTTCTGATGATGGGTCTAGGCCCGAAACGTCAAGCTTTCCTGCTCCTATGATGCTGCTTGGCCTGCTGTGTTCATCCAGCTCTACACCTTGTTATCTCTGATTCTCCAGCATCTGCAGTTCCTATTATCTCTGGAACATTCTGGTATGTTGGCTCTGTGTATCTTCAGAAGGCAGTAAAAATCTCCTGTGTGAGAAATACGCAGGATGAGAGTGCATAGGGTACTCTGAAGGTCTGGATCTAAGGTCTTGATCAGTCTGTTCAGTTGACAGGTGTGTTCGTTGGTCAGATTAACAGGTAGTTGTCTGTAGTGTTCCTGGTTGTTCAGTTGTCGGGATGTTTCTTTGAATATTCCGCTCTATTCTGTATGACGACGGCTCTTCCTTTGTCTGCTGGTTTGATGACAATGTTGTGATTGGTCTTGAGAGCATGGATGGCATTGCATTGTGCTTGGTTCTGCGCTATCTTGTGAGTGCAGCTGATGCATCTGGCATTAACACACCTCCTTACTGTCCTGCTTGACACCATCTCCTTGATAAATTGTTATGATCTCTCTACCTTAATTAGTTTGTACAGTTTTGGATTACTTATTACTTTGATTAGGCCATTGACATGCGAATCTTATACCTGTCATGTTATTCCAGTCATTCGGTTCGTCTCTAGCACCACATTATTTTTAACCTTTTTATCTCTGCCTCATTTAAGCAGATTATAGATCATCCCGTTGCTTGTTATTCAGCTGTTGACACTTCACTCACACTGTCTGACACTTTTGATCACCAGCAGAGACCTATTATTTGACACACCATTTGTATGATCTTTTGATTTCTCTGCCTATAAATTCGGTGTCTGTGTGCTTCACTCTCACTTCACCTGATGAAGGGACTATGCTCCGAAAACTTGTGATTTCAAATAAACCTGTCGGATATAACCTGATGTCATCACAAGATATAATAAGTGGTACTAAGAGAACCAGTGCTAGTGCCTTAACTTTTTGGATTAAGAAATCTAAGATATAATTGCTAAATTTGCTGATTATGCAAAGATAGGTAGGAAATTAAGTTGTGAAGAAAACATAAGAAAGCTACAAAGGGATACAGATAGGTTGGTGAGTGAGTGAAAAACTGGCAAGTGGAGTATAATGTGGGAAAATGTCAAACAGTTCATTTTTATAACAACTGTAAGCATCAACAATATTATCTCAACCAGTGGGAGATTACAGAACTGACATATAGAAGATCTGGGTGGCTTACTGCATGAAACACAATACGTTAGTGTACAGCTTCATCAAGTCATTAGGAAAGCTAATAAAATGTCATCATTTACTGCAAGAGGAATTGATTACAAAAGTAGGAAGTTATGCTTCAGCTGTAATAAGTACTGGTTAGATTGCATCTGGAATACGGTGTACAGCATTGATCAGCTTATTTAAGGAAGAATGTAAATATATTGGAAGCAGTACAGGGAAGGTTTTACTGACTAATATCTGGAATGGGTGGGCTGTCTTGAGGAAAGGTTGAACAGACTAAGTTTGTATCAGCTGGAATTTAGAAGCATAAGAGGCAACTTGATTGAAACATCTAAAATTGCTGACAAGGACTGACAGATGTGGAACCCATATTTCCTTTTATGGGAGAATCTATAACCAGAAGTCACTGTTTCAAAAGATCAGGGGTAACGCAGCCCAGTTAAAATAGAGACAAGGATTTTTGTTCATGGTGTTCATGAATCTTTGGAACACTCATCCTCAAAATGGCCACAGAAGTACTTTTTTTTTCAAGAATATTTTTAAGGTATAAATTTTTGATGAGCAAGGGGTGAAATATTCTTGAAGTAGGCAAGAACGTGGAATAATCAGAGCAGGCTTGAGAAGCTAAGTGGCCTCTACTTTCTCCTACTTCTCTTGTTCTCATCAATTTCACTTTCTCATTTATCTTTTCCTCTTCCATTTGTGTCCTTCTTACACCTTTAAATTGTTTATCCTCCTTTTGAAGATCTCTTTCTCACTTTCTGGTTTGTTCTCTCGTCTTCTGATTTAGTCATAATGCCATTTTCTGCTGTGTTCTCTCTTCCGTTTTTTTTCTGGTTCACTTTCTCTCAACTTTTCATGCTCCTATCAGTATAAAATGGCATATCTTCCAATTCAGCATGGGCAAGTGAGAAGATAATCACTCCATATTTACAAATAAAGAACAAATAAAACATCTGATATTGTCTTGGGATAAAAGCTGGCAAATAGTGCTAAATAGTTGTAGTCCAGGACTTACAAAGAAACTGAAAATCTACAACAGAAAAGTTTGGGGAGGGAGGTACAAAAATGCCTCCTTTAACATTAATGTCTACCTAAGGTTCATTGAAGTTTAGCAACACATAGGAACTTGGAACTTTTGAAGTTAATTTTAAAGACAGCATCTATATAAAGTATTTACTTAGTACCTACAGCAATCACAGCATATTCACACCCTCAAAGTAGAATACTTAGCAACATCAAAACAAATGGTGACAAAAACAACATTGTTTAAATTCTAACTGAAACTTGAATGCATGCAAACTATCAAGTGCAGTGATTGAACTGAAGTAATTTACGGAAGAGATGATATGGAGTTCGAGAATGGGAAACAGATATAACTGAGTTCATGAGTGAAACAGTGGCAGGTGACAAGCCTCAAGAATGATGTCAAGTTTTATATGCAAGGCCTATTAATTATCGCATGGAGTGGACTTTCAGGGTCTTATTGGCTATACCACCCTCCCCAGCCACCAACTTCAGTCTATTAAGTCAGAGGGGGAGCTCGCCTTTGACCCAAATGGCTATCCCACGGGAAATGTACACTTTTTGAAAAAAAAGACAAAAATCTCGCAGAATTCAGGAATTACACACATGTGAAATATTACCTACTCCTTTTCCCAGACTCTTGCATAGATGATATCTGCCGGATATGGGGCTGGAACTTCTGGATCTGGAGTCATTACAGAATATTCTAAACTCCACCAAACTCTGGGCATATTGTTCCAAATCATTTTCAAAATCATGTTATTCAAAGTCACCTTCAGTTGTATCCCTAATCTATATGATTAACTATGGTCCAAGCACTGATTTTAATAGCTTCTGCCCCAAGCCTCTAACAGAAAGCAACTAAAGGTCACATGACAATGGTAAGTCAGAGTGTCAACATCCCTGTTTCCATTGAAATGTAAAATTAACTTGTAACTTGCATATTACATGATATACATGTTTCATTCTACATTCATCCATCCCTCCACTTGCATTGCATACATCATCCTTAAAGTGTCAGGTTGTCTATAGTATGTGAACAGGTTATTGGCTGTTCGTCTGACATCTGCTTGTTCCTGGGCTGATGCCCTTTCTCATGGGAGGGCCTTGCTGTGGTGAGTACTGTTGCTGTGCTAACTGTTGCTGTTAATCCATTGCCTTTTTGGGGAATTGGTTTACCTCTGGGACTATTGGTCATTCTGTTCCTTGTGCAGATTTTGACATCGTATATTTCTTATTAATCTATCTGCAGTAGAACGAGCTGCTTCTCCAGCTGTATGTCTATAATCTGCTATACAGTGTGCAATTAATGTGACAGTTCATCTGCACACTTGTCAATTAGGCTAACTTTTGTCAGAGCAGCAAAGGTTTTCATGAATCAACTCTGGCAGTCTGGTACTTCAGCAAAGTGAAATTTGGCTTTCTATCGTTTTACTTAAACTTCCCTACTTAATCCTCTCACTACTTCATGCTTTAAAAGTTTACTTTAGCTCTTGGAAGAGCAGATTTGGCAGGACATGACATTTATTGCTGCATGGAACTATTTCCAGCATCTTCAGTGGATGTATTTCTCTACTCCATATTGCTTTATTCTCAACTGCGCTAGAACTGCTCAATTTTGTTAATGATATCACAGGAAATTTTTTCTGAAACTTCAGCCTTTCCATTTGATTGAGTACAATGTGGAGATGATATCTGGTGCAGGATTTCTCAATCATTTGTGAAGGACGTGAATCCTGCGCTTGAAAATTGAGGGCCACCGTCACTTATCACAATGTCTGGAATGCCGTGATGATTTGAGGTGTGCTTTTAGGCCCTATACAATCTCTCTGGAAATCTTTGACATCACCAAATTCAACTCCTAAACATCAGAATAGTAGTCAACGAGGATAAGAAATTCAGTTCCTCTTAGTGTGAAGCAGTCTACTCCAAACTCCAACCGTGGTTACCATTTATCATGAATGGTTCTTTATCTTGTGCTGCTTAGAGGGAGCACAGAATCTATTGTTGTGGAGCTTTTAACCTAATTACTCATGTTGGTCAGTACAACACACTTATCTTGCCTTCCTCAGATGAGAAGCAACACTTGATGGCATCCCATTAGAGATAATTATACTGTTTTCTTTGTATATGATGCCATTTCATACATTTATCACATCATAGCTGTTGCTATGAGACAATATTGGGCATACAGCAACGTCCTTGATATTTTCAAGCTACCCATTCATCATTACTTCACGCAGCACTGGGAAAGCTGCAACTCGTTTAGTTTGTTTAATTTGAGCAAGATGCTTGTCTTTTAGATTTATTGTCTGTGCTGGGTTGGATGACACAAACTGTTGCTTCTCATTGCACCTCAAAGTTACCAGATTTCATTTTGCATCCTCAACTTCTTTCATAGGATATGCTGTTCTCAACAGCCATGTTGACAATGTTTCCCAGCTTGTATGTCACTTCCAAACAAACACTGTAAATGAAGTCACATTGCCTACAGATGCTTTGTAGCAGATGGAAGCAGCTTGAGGAGGATGCTTGAAAGTTATTTGTTGTCAGACTCCACCGTCACTTTCTCTCTCCAAACAAATACTGACTCAAATAGTGAAACTAAAAACAATAGCCAGCCACACTTACTCAATTTGTGCAAAGCGTTGGTCAGTGAGGAGTTAACATCTTGGAAGCAAGTGCAACTGGTTTTCCTTTCTGGATAAGGATTATTCAATGTCCTGAATTACTGGCATCACATTTCAGGACGACTTCACCTTCGATACTTTAGTATTTCAGCACTGGTTAGTGTTATTCGAGAGCAAAAGATCTTTCTGATTTTAGGTCCTAATATCACTGCACATCCTTAGCGGTGAGCTTGTATAAAGATTCACATGGATCACAAATTAAGCATGCATTTAACAAGTTAGTTCACAAATCCAACAAATTGTTGCACAGCTTTCACATTTATTGGTCACGCCATCTCTTCAACAGCTCTCATCAGGATCAGGACAAAGCGATCTTGTCAGTTCACAACCCACGTACCCAAATTTATGTCAATGGCCAGTATGGGGCTGTAATTTTTTTAAGATATTATCCAGATACTTTGTATCTACACACAGTTTTCCAGGGTTAGCCACTGCCACCATGCTATACACAAGATCTCTTCATCAAAGCAACTATTAATGAAGAAACCGAGCATCTCCTCCAGTGTGCTAGTGCAGGCTTCAGCCGCCTGAGGAAAAGGGTGTTCGATTACAACAACATCAGATCCTCATGGTTTGCAGAGCTGTAGTGGTTCCCAGCCTCCTATATGGCCTCTGAAACGTAGACTGTCTATAGCAGATACCTCAATGCACTGGAACAGTACCGCCAACGTTACCTGCGCAAGATCCTACAAATTCCCTGGGAAGAAAGATGCACCAACACCAGCATCCTCGACCAGGCCTTCGGCCCATCAATTTGGTGCCACCAAAAATGTGCCACTCCCTACATTAGTCCTATTTGCCAATACCAGACCGATAGCCTTGAATGTTTTAACACTTCAAGCATTCATCCACGTACTTCTTAAATGTCTGAGGTGCCCTCCTGAATTATGCTCCCAGGCAGTGCATTCGAGACCCTACCAACCCTCTGGGTGAAAAAGGATTTCCTCAAATCTAATCTGAACCTTCCATCTTTCGCTTTAAAATTATGCCCCATCGTGCATATCACCTCAAGTACCTGTCCAAATTCATTCCCCAGACTTGTACCTTGTAGCTGTTGGACAGGCGTTAAGGAGTGAAACATTTACTAACTCACCACTGAATTCCTGGCATCTGACCTATTCTTGCAATCTGTCTTTAAATGACTGGTCCATTTCAATTTCCAGTCAATGGTAACACACAGAATATTGATTGTGGGGTAACTGGCAAATGGTAATGCAACCAAAGTGTGATGGTTGGACTCTGTTGTTGAGATGGTCATTGAAACTATGAAATCACTGATGAATTTGAGTGAGTTGGTAAAGGCGATGGTTCTGTGAGCTGATGAAGGAATACCTATAAAATGGACTCAATCTGCCTCTACCTAATTAACTTTAACCTTTCTTTCTTGGTGCAAAAAGCTTTGTACATAGTCAAGCCCTGAGCATTGGTATTGTTGAAACGGTCATTGCCTGCCACAAATGTTACTCATTCACCAAGACTGGATGTTTTTAGGTCTTGCTGATATGGACATGGACTGCTCCAGTATCTGAGGAGTCATAAATAGTGCTGAACACTGAACAATCAGCAACAAATATCCCAGTTTCTGACCTTATGATGGATTGAAGATAACCTCCACAGGAGTAGGGAGTAGAAAATTTCAAGCCTTGTTGACTCACCTGGCAGTATGGACACAAATTAATTTATTCTTAAAAATAATTCTCACTTTTCTTAAAGCTCTCTTACAGCTCAACAAAAAAAAAATCCTATGTACTCTCTTTAATGACCTCAAGCCTTGAAACAGAAGCAAATAGAAATTAGACAACTATGGTGAGTCACTGTGCGTAACTACATTTGTACAAACAAACCAACTAATCCATTTCTCTTCAAGTGGCATGCAACATGTTCCTCTCAAGCTGCATCTAATTCCAAATGAACTACATTTATTTATGGCAATACAGAATGTCTTTGTTCATAATGGTAGTTGCCAGATACCTTTAAACTACTCAAATACAAAATCTTTTTACTACCAACTGTAACCCATTGTGGACACACTGCTGATTTTATAACTGTGAAATCTCGACCTATATTTTTCTATCCAAGTGCTACAGACTATGATTATCTATTGAATTGTGGTACTCAATGATTTAAAAAGTGTACAAGATTTTCTCAGAGATACTGCTGTTCCACCGCTGTAATTCAACCGGAAGTGTGATGGGAATCCTATTTACAGACTGCAAAACAGTAGCAATGAAATTCATCGTGCTATTTCCTCTAAAGGTCCCTTTTCTAGGCCGAATGATCCATAAAAGTGTGTATAATTCATAGCACATGAACAAGATCTCTTGCCTTAATTAAACACATTAATGCTGCTTGGAAATTGAAATCAAAAAAGTAATGTTCTGCAACTAGACAACCGGATGGATAACCATACTAGATTTTTGCTATTCTCAGCTTTGCTTTTAAAAAAGAGCACAATTATTCATTTATATTGTGTCCACCATACACAAAGTTAAGCAAGCTCTGTCTACCCTAAATGCACTGGCAGAACCATAGAATGTCACTGCAATACAACGGAGAATGCTCATTTCAAATGTCAGTTCCCTCCATGAGCACCCTTGCGGATTTTCTTTCAAATTCAATTATATTTTGCACATTTTTCAAGGAACTTTCTCCTATGGAAAAAGATATCTGTAATGTACAGAGAAATGCTGGTAGATTGGATTCATCATTTACCAGAGAAAGGTTTGACAGTTTGTTTCCACAGCCTATTTTGAATGGATGATCAAGCTCCCAATGTCATACTCTTCCTTCTTGATTCAATTTTTTATGTAGCAATAGCAGCTACGATTTCTGACGCAATGAAAGCAGGAATGTTTATGTCTTATTATCCATGTTATCCACATGCAAATGTTGTGTAAATTTAGAGTTCTCACTCTGTTATTCCATCTCTCCATAGAGAAGAGGGTTCTTTCCCACTTGTTTGACTGGGCGCTCATTGGTCTTGTTGGGCCAAATGGCCTGTTCTCACACTGTATGGATTCTATGATCAAAGATGGGGTACATCCATATAAAAGAGAAGGCTGAAGAATTTTCAGCCATCTAGAAGGACAAGGGCAGCATGCACATGGGAATACTACCATAAGTTGTCCTCAAAGCCATTCATCATCTTGGTTTTGAACTATATCTTCTCCTTCAGTCTTTCTGGTTCAAAATTCTGGAACTCCTTTCCTAAGCGCCCTGTGGGTGTCCCTACACCATATCGGCTGCTGTGGTTCCAGGATGTAGTTCCACACCACTTGCTCAAGGGCAACTAACTATGGAGCACAAATGCTGGCCTAGTTACAGACACCTACATCCCATAAAAAATATAAATATCAGTATATTCAATTCTTCATATGAATCTTTTTCTGGATTTAAAACAAAAAGTGCTGATCGTCTTCTACAATCCTGTGTCAGCTGACTCCACACAATTACAAGTCAGATGACGTAACAGGTTACAGAAATGTTTCAGCAAAGATCTATAGCTTGGGTTGTGGATGAGGTTGTTGACTTGCTCGTTCAGACATTTCGTCACCATGCTCGGTGACATCATCAGTGAGGACTCCGATGAAGCGAAATTGTTCTCCTCCGCTTGGAATTTATACTGTCCGGTCTGTTATGGTGAGTAGTCTCATTTCCAGATTGGTTCTGTATTGTGTTGTATATGGGGTCCAATTCTATATGTTTGTTGATTACATTACGAGTTGAGAACCACGCCTGTAGGAATTCCCGTGCGTGTCTACGTTCGGCTTGGGCCACTATAATTTAATTGTAATGTTTGTGGCAGTCATTGCATGGTATTTTGAAAAACTACATTGGTTCTGCATGCTGTGGGAATGGGGTCTTTAATCACAACATGCCACAAGTATTACATCAGACCATCAGGAAGGACACCAGCCATCAGAATACACTAACATTAGCTAGCAATAAAACAACATGACGAACTTTCGTTAATTTTGGTACACTCAGACAATGAAGGCCATCAGTTTAACTGGGACAACGTATCTTTAGTAGCCCAAGCCAAACATAAACACACACAGGAATTCCTAGAGGCTTGGTTCTCAACCCATAAAGCAATCAACAAACATATCGAATTGGACTCCATATATAAACCCATACAGAACAAAACCAGAAATGACACTACTCACCATAACGGAACAGACAGTATAAATTCCAAGAGGAATAGAATAACATCGCTTCATCGAGGGCTCGCTGATGATGTTACCTAGCATGGTGACAAAACGTCTGAACGAAAACAAACCAGCTTGGTGAGCAAGTCATCAACCTCAGGCTACAGCAAGCCTTATTAAACAGCCAGGCCACCAAGATGACCTATAAACAGACAGCAAAAACCAGCTACTCAAGGGCATAAATATTTCAATTCATTCACCTTACCATGACGTTTGTCCCCATAAAACATGGTAAAATTACTCTATTAACAAGATCCAAACACATTTAACCTCTTCGGATTAAATTCCATCAACTTCTCCGCAAAGGTAATCATGATTTCCATGTGATCAATGCAACACCCTAGCCAAAACTTTTACCATTAGAAATGTATCCACCATAATCTGAAGCATGTTCCCTCAAGCATTTGATTATGTATGTTATTCATTTATCCTGATAACCCTTTTCATAAACTATGTATGTTAACATGAAAAATTACTTTCATTTTCTAATCTTATCTTCATGAGAACTTCATTTATCTTCTATTGTTGCGTTCCTGTTTTGCAATCACAACCCACATTAATGACATGTTCACATTTGTGTTATTCCTGCATCTCAGAATTTTGCAGATCTGGGTCATAGATCCTTTTTCTTCTTTGAAAGCATGTTCAGAATTGCTCCTTTTTTTTTGCAATTTAGGCTTCATTTTGGAAATTTTTGTTTTGTCCTTCGTTGACATCTCTACAATGCATCAGTTTTTTTTCCGGAAACTGAATATTCAAAGTTTCAGACACTGTTCTAAAATGTATTTCATTGTGATTATACAGCATTCTATTTTGTATTATAATGGAATGTCTTTCAGAAAAAAGTCTAATGCTTGATAAATTCCATTGATATCAACATCGTAATGCCTAGTTTCATTCAACAAATGTTGTACAGTTAGAACAAGGGGATCACTAAGGTACTGTTCATGTAACCATTTTAAAATTCTTACTCTGATATGTATTGCCATATATATAATGCTGCACGTGCATTACCCAAATGTTCTGCAGGTGGCATCAGCTACTACAGTAGTTATACCATGCACACATTCCATTTTAAGGAAATGGAGATCACTCAATTTACAAGTTGTTGTGCTTTTGCACTTGAATACATGATGGTACAGACTGCTGAAGGGTCATTAATTGATACTGGAAAGAGTTTACAGGAGCTAAGAGTAGAAACAATGACATGTATTTGAATTGGAATGTCTTGACTAATGGTGCTGCATGTGAGTCCTTGCAGAAGGTCCTGGGACCTCAACTGTTCACTAAATTTATTAATTACTAAACCAAATATACACATTTGCCAATGACACCAAGAATTGGTGGCACTGTAAATTTTTCAGATGGGAGTTTAAAATTACAAGAGAACATTGAGAAGATTAAGTGTTGTGCAAAGCTGTGACAGATGGCTTTTAGTACAGGTTAAGTGTGAAGTTATTCAGTTTTGCCCAAAATTAGACAGATCCTGACATTTTTTTCTAAAAAGCTGAAACAGTGGAGGTGAAAAAGATTTAAAGGTCTCTGTACATAGATGTCTAACTGTTATTTGTGGCAAAATCATAAAACATCATTTGCACTCTACTTATAGCAAAATGATAAGTGAGAGTACAAAGGATATGTTTAGAACAACAGTAAGAATAACAGTTGCATAAAGTCATGTACAAGAATGGTTCCAGGAATGAGAAACTTCATGAGGGCAAACTGAAAACACCATGACTGTTCTCCTTGCAGAGAAAGTGGTTGAGAGGAGATTCGATGTAAGTTTCCAAAATCATGAGTAGGCAGGATACAGGATTTGAGGAGAAGTCGTATCCACTTTAAAAAAGTAAAACGATGCAAACGAATAGAGTTAAAAGTGATACGGGCGTAGGCAATGGCCTAATGGTATAATTACTTGACTGCTAGTCCAGAGACATAGAACATAGAACATAGAACAATACAGCGCAGAATAGGCCCTTCGGCCCTCGATGTTGCGCCGACCTGTGAACTAATCTAAGCCCATCCCCCTACACTATCCCATCATCATCCATATGCTTATCCAAGGACTGTTTAAATGCCCCTAATGTGGCTGAGTTATCTACATTGGCAGGCAGGGCATTCCATGCCCTTACCACTCTCTGAGTAAAGAACCTGCCTCTGACATCTGTCTTAAATCTATCACCCCTCAATTTGCAGCTATGCCCCCTCGTACTAGCCGACGTCATCATCCTAGGAAAAAGACTCTCACTGTCCACCCTATCTAATCCTCCGATCATTTTGTATGTCTCTATTAAATCCCCTCTTAGCCTTCTTCTCTCCAATGAGAACAGACCCAAGTCCCTCAGCCTTTCCTCATAAGACCTTCGCTCCAGACCAGGCAACATCCTGGTAAATCTCCTCTGCACCTTTTCCAAGGCAATGTTCTGGGGGACCCAGGTTTAACATTAAAACAGACAGGAATTAAGATGATAATGGTAACCATGAATCCACTGTCAATTGTCCATCTAAACTTATGTGACTCACTAATGTCCTGTAGGGAAGGAAACTGCCAACCTTATCTGGTCTGGTTTGCACATGACTCCAGAACACAGCGATGTCATTTTCACTCAACTGCCCTCTGGGTGATTGAGGGGAGGTAATAAATGCTGGCCTAACCAGTAACACTCTCATCCTGTGAATGAATAAAACAAAAGCAAGGGAAACATAAGGAAAAGCTTTTCACACAGCAAGTTATGGTGTGAAATGCACGGCCGGGAACCGTGGTGAAGTTAGGCTAAATTGAAGTGGAGACATTGGATGATCACTTGGATTGGAATAATTTATAACTGATAGAAAGATTGGCACTAGGTAACGTTACCCATTTGAAGAATCAATGTGGGCATAATGGGCCAAATGGCCTCCTTCTGCGCCTTAACAATTTTGAAAGGAGCTATAATGTTCAGAATACATTCAGCTCCATTCAATCTGGAAATGGCACACAATCGTTGGTTGAAGATGGTCAGATTCTACACAAAGACCCAATGGAAGCAACTCCCAAGAGTCCTTAGTAATTGTGTCCACCACATTAATGAAAACTGTAACTACTGTTATTGCACAATAGATTAACTTATGTAAGACAAATGCATCTTCTGTTTAACCTCAGCAGTGGTCCATCCTCAAACACTGATAATTATACAGGTCCTAAACTCAGCACAGAGAAAAGGCACTTTGACAGCAGGAAACTATTTAAATCAGCATACCACATGCTGGCAAGGGTGGCATCTAAAAATACATCAATAGCAAGTTGAGAAAATGTTCCACCGTTGTACTTACATTGCGCACAGCAAAACAAAATACAAATATTGGTACCTCTGCACTCCCTGGCCCAGCAATTTATTTCAGGGAATAGTACTTGTTATGCTGTTCAGGTGAACGTGTCACAGCAATGACAGAATTTGTGCAAATTCACTTGTTCCTCAATATATGAAGCGATGATGATGAGACTTTCTTCAATGATGTATGACCACTGGAAGTTGTGGTCACCTTTGGTTATTGACATGCTTTGATAGGAATAGCCTGCTCCTCTTCATACATTATGTTTGTAAGGTTTCTTTCCAGAAAAATCCTAAGTGTAAATGCAATGGATGTATAAATAACTTGACTATAAATAACAAGTAGAAATCTCTACTTGGAATGCTGAATCTTTCTAACCTCCCCCATTCTTAGCTTTTCACCATTAAAAATATATAGACAGGGTCTTGTTTGTCCAAAACAAATGACCTTCACCCTTACCTACATTGAAAACATCTGCCCACTCACTTAATCTTGTCAATGTCTCTTCATAATTTGATATTCCCACCTGCGCTAACAATATTATTAAATCCTTGATATCATTAAAACATGTAGATATGGTCCTCCATAGTGCTAACTAAATTAATAAATGTTAATAAATAGTTGAGGGACCCATAGCAGATCATTTTAAGGTCACTCATCAATTCCTTCCAAGTACATACCCATTATTCCCAACTCCCTACGACCATTTTTAGGGCTACTGACAATCAAACACAGATTTCCTTTGAAACAATCATAGGGGAAGTGGGAACCATTGGAGTTCAGGCCCTTCTTCAGCAACAATTAAAACTGTTGCAATTTCATTATAAAAGTTTCAACAAGATGTTTCAGACAGGTCTAATTGGGTCTGAACACGGTAAGAATTGATTCTTTTATTGATTAATATATTCACAATTGTCAATCTGGAAAGCACCAACAGCTGATTCACTCTATTACATTCACAATTCTGTTTGGCTGGCGGAGCAGGCTATACTTAAAAATATTAAAAATAGGAATGGGGAAGAGTGCTAATGCACACGATTCCAAGTCACAGAAATCGACTACCCTATCAAAATGAATAATTCAGTGGAATACTGAAAGACTTTTCCAAAACTAAAACGTACTAAAAATGGATAGAGATAAATAAAAGCATAAAATGCAATGCCACTTGTTTTCTCTTCCTGGTTATCTCGTGGGATAATTATGGGCTGCCGAATGTCCGGACAATTGCGCTTTAAATAATTAATCCATTGCATTGCAGCACAACATTACATAACGTAAACCAACAGACACACTACTGTCCGGTGTCTGGATCGACTTGGAAATCTGAACAATGATCTTGGTTCCTGGGTAAAATGCAAGAACGTGGTCCTTCTGGCTTGAACATCGCCCCATCACTGAACCGGGGGGGGCGGTGGTGTGCTGCTGGTGCAAAGCACATGACGCAAAGTCAGAGGACCAGAACAGTGAACAACATTCACTTCGAGCAAGCAGGTGCTCGCAGCTGGGAAATAAGATGGAAATAAAGGTTCTGTTTGAGAAGCAGCCGTGTAAAAGTAAAAGTATGCCTCCATTCGCAATGCAAAAACAAACAAACACTTTGTTCATCATGTCAACAAAGAAGCTAGCAGCGCATAATTTACAAACAAATATAATTCTCGGTTGATTTTCAATGTAATCTGCAACGTTGCCTAAATAGAAACATAATGAGTGCAGACCTTAAGTACCGCTTGTGTTTATGATATGCTGTTCTCGTCTATACTGTTAATCCCGAATGCGCTTCTCGTATTTGAATCTATTACTGTGCGACCAACCTCCGATACGTTTATTCAGTATGAGCATCTGAAGCAACGGCATTATTAAAACGGAATGGCTTGTCATGTTCTTTAAGACTTACATTGGGTGTACTTCTGTAGCTGGGAGAATTCTGCAGGGCTCAGGGTGACCCACTTCTCCTGGTTAGTCATGGTGGTCTTCACACTCATTTCTTTGGCATCTCAGATCCGCGCCCGAACGAACTAATCTCTCCGCGTTGGGGTTTCACCTCTCCAACATGCACCTTAGGCTTCGGAAGATTTCATTTGTTGAGTGGAATATGGACTGTGACTGCACGGAGTGCTGGCGTAAAGCAGCCTACAGATTGAGCTGCTGCAAAGATCTGGAAATAGACAAAAAAAAAGAGGCAGTGATGCATTTGTTCATCAGACGAGAACTTCTTTCAGTAGTGAGCATGTAATCACAATAAAGAAGTCTCTCCGACGACTCTTAAGTTAAATGCAACATGTACGACAGCTTTCATTTACATGCAACTGTTTCGAGCTTTCTTTGTGCCCATATGACCATACCAATTAGATTTAGCCAGATCCAAACGTCAGTACAGAATTATAACTTGCACATTTCGAATGTAATTTCCAACAAGAGCTATCTTTAGAATCCTGTACCCTGGAGAGAAAAGCTTTCCCTGATAAGCCACATTCTAAGGGAACGATATCTAAGAAGCGACAGTTTCTTCATTCCTCAACAGATTTATCACAAGCCGAGTAAAAACTAAATTTATTACTCATCCATTTATATATTTAGTAACTGTTCTTAAAAACACTTTAAAAAGTCCCCACAAAAATTCGCTGTTACAGTTTTGCCCCTGAATTAAGCAGCAACTTCAAGAAACTTCTCAAAAGTCAGTCTCAGATAATCAACACTTCATGACCTCCTAATGAGAATGGAATGCTAAACTGTTGTGTTACAAACTACGAGAGAGACAATCCCGTCCTAGAGAGAGAAAAAACCTAGACAACTGAATTTCAAATTGAACGCAAAATACTGCAGATGCTGGAAATCTGAAACAAACACAGTCGATACCGGAGAGAGAAACAGTTAACGTTTCCGTATAGGCAGCATTAAAGGAGCACGAAAGCGTCTGAAAGAAGGGTCCAGACCCGAAACGTCAGCTTTCCCGCTCCTCTGATGCTACCCGGCCTGCTGTGTTCATCCAGCTCTACACCTTGTTATTCTCAGACTCCAGCAGCCCACACCTCAACATGCACATGCATATTTTGGTTCCATGTGTGCAACACACCATCAACCATGCAAAAACTATCACTACAATATTTTGCTTTCATTTCTGTACACAACCTTGTAAAGGGCTTGTCTGTTGCAGACTAATAGATGATTGCTGTTATGTAACTATCACTCTATTTTGTTCCCTGCCCTGTGACTACCAGGATTGTGGAAGTTGGATTAGGTGGACCCTGACCTTTTCATTTAGCAATTCATACTTTCCTATCTTTAACATTTGATTTGTGAAAAGCTATAAAACCGTATATCAAAATGAGAGAATTTGCAACAAAATAGGTAGTTGCATATTACAATTGATGTAATTATGGTAGTGTATTTTTAGCAGCGCCAATTGCCCTTTAAAACTGAATAAATAACTCCCAGGATCCCCTTTAGAGATCTATAGCTAGATTTTTCCAAAGTGCACATGAAACAACAACAAAAGAATAATTGTTGAAATCCTACCCTTTGGAGATTGCAAAACAAATGCATTTTGCCATGATATAACATCAAAAAAGATTCTACACAATGGAATTCCACATTGTATCATCTGTTCATAGCAATGCATTCATTCTGTAAATTCGTTATGTTTTTCCTCCATAATTCCACACAGTAGTTATACTTGAAAATGATGCTTGGAAATGATGTATTTCAGATTTACTCATGAAAGTGCTGCCAGTATACCTGAAACCAGAGTGCGATAAACAAATTACCTTAAGACTCAGAGA
>JAHRHZ010000013.1:23703079-23784058 GCA_024137785.1 Ginglymostoma cirratum
TGCTGTGTTCATCCAGCCCCATGCTTGTTACCTTAAGACTCAGTTTGTCTCATAATTAATTTAACAAAAGGCACACTATCCCATAGAAAGCTGTGCTTCAAATATTTGCAAGTAATTGTTTTACTTGGTCAGGAAGAAAAGCTTTACATAAAAAGATATAGGAACAGGTCAGGAAAATAAAGCTAATGTAGAAGTTTAACCATTTTAATGAATAGCAGAGCAGGCACAAGGCATCCCTTGGCATTCACAGAATCATTACAGTGTGCAAAGAAGTCATTTGGCCCATTGAGTCTGCACTAACCTTCTGAGGAGCATCCCACCAAGACCCAGATACCCGCCCTATCCCTGTGACACCATATTTTCCATGGCCAATCCACCTAGCCTGCACATCCCTGGACACTACAGGGCAACTTAGCATGGCCAATCCACCTGACCTGCACACCTTTGAACTGTGAGAGGAAACTGGAGCCACCTGATGGAAATCCAAACAGATGTGGGGAGAACAGGCAAATTCCACACAGACAGTCGCCCAAGGAATTGAACCCAGGTCTCTGATGCTGAGGCACTGAGCCACCTCCTACCTCAATTTCTTTTATATTCTATGAGTTGGAACAAAAAAAAGAGTAAAAGAAGATCAGAGCTTCTGGTGGTCCAGTGAAGGTAGGAAATGGTTAAGGAGCAAGTTTAAATCTGACTTTTAGATGTATACTATATTTATCACCAGATGATACATTTAATTACCTACCAGATAATAGGTATAGTTAGAGGTTTTGAATGATCGCAAGGAAATTCTCCCAGGGTACAAAGTCTTAAAATCTTTGAATTTTGTTTGTCTTATCTTTTGCCGTGATATAACATCAAAAAAGATTCTACACAATGGAACTCCAAATTGTATCATCTGTTCATGGCATTACTTTCATTCTGTAAATTAATTATGTTTTTCCTCCAAAATTCCACACAGTATTTAAATATGAAAATGATGCTTGGAAATGAAGTATTTCAATCTTACTCATGAAAGTGCTGCCAGTACACCTTTTCGTTGTGGACTTGCACTGCATTGTGAGACCATTATTTGTGTTTTCTTTTGTTTTAAAAATGAATCCTACAATTGGGCTGATTTCTGAGGAATTCCTGTTGAGTACGGGCTGTGTGGTTGATGATTGCTAAAGTATATCTCTGCCACTTGAAACAGGATTTGCATTTATATAGAATTAAAGCACTTCACACAATGCATTATTTTAAAGTGCAGTGCCTGTTAAAATATTTGCAATATCTGTACAGGAATGTCAGAGAGGAAGAGAAACTGGATTTCATTCATTGGCATTATGATAGTTGTAAATATGATGATCAAATTTTAACACCCAGCATTTCATTATTCTACCCGAAACCTTTAATGGTTAAAGATGATGTCTATAAAAGAACAAAATACAAACTTCAGGTGACTGCTGTGATTGTCTGATAGAATGCAGCAAATCTAGAAGACCAATGTGGAATAAACAAGATTTGCACAGAAATTTCCTTTTATATTTAAACCAAACAATTGAATCATAAAGTCATGAAGTCCACATATCCTGCTTCCATTCACACGTGTATGATGATTTAACTTAATGAAGGTTGAAAGGCTTGCCTGACAGATAGCCAATTTGGGAAAAAAATGTAGTCAAACATGGGAATATAAAAACGAACTGTACTTCAGGAGTGGTATTTGAGCAGTAAAATAGAGAGAAGGAACAATGAGTTTGTGACAGGTACTGGAAGTCTCTCTTTCCCTCTCTGTCTCACTGTTTCCTCTCATCAGCTTGCAAGAAAATTGGAAAATACCTTCACAAAGAACTCAAAGAGATCTACAAACATTGTGGCTGTTGAGGATATCAGTCAGCAATTAAACAATTGTAATCTCATGTTGAAATTTAACACCTCAAGGACTCTAAAAATACAAAAATGGTATAGCATTTACTCAACTTCTGTACAAAACCTGCTCTTCTTTTCAAACTTAATTCGTGTGTTTGTGTGTGTATGTTAGATGTCACATTGTATTATTTTTATCTGAGTTAGTAGATTGAAAAATTCTCCTTCTTTCACTCAACAAAATATTGTAATCAATCCTTTCACCTTTATCTAGTTACTTATGTTTATGTCTGTTATAACCAATCAAAAGATGGTTAAGAAGAGGGAGCCACATCACCCATCTTCATCTTGTTGTGAAATAAGCATGCTGAAACAGCAGTCAATGCCATTTCCAAACTGGATCTGTGCTCTTAATTATTGAAGAAAGCTTCCAGTAGTGAATTGGAATGTGTTTCAGTGTCTTACTATGAGGCTTGTGGAAAATTCAGCAAAGTGTATGGCAGATCAGCTATTGCCAGAGATAGTGGGAACTGCCAATGCTGGAGAATCTGAGATAACAAGGTGTAGAGCTGGATGAACACAGCAGGCCAAGCAGCATCAGAGGAGCAGGAAAGCTGATGTTTTGGGTCTGGACCCTTTTCTGAAGAAGGGTCCAGACCCGAAACGTCAGATTTCCTGCCCCTCTGATGATACCCGGCCTGCTGTGTTCATCCACCTCTACACGTTGTTATCTCAGCTAATGCCAGAGTCACTTATAGCATTTTGGTAACCCCAGAGTCTCTTGATTTTGGCAATTTGTCCCTTGATTGTTTCTTTTCTAATTGATGTTGCTGTACCCATTACTTCCAGCATATTCCATAATTGTTTCTCTTATTTTCCATTCAGCCTTCTTCTTTTTGTGTTCTCTGCTGAAAGGCAGATCCAGCCCACAGCTCCACAAACTCCACTCCTGATAGAGCACAGTCAGGTCGTGAATCTAACCCTAACTAAAGAGAAGATCAAAGCCCGTGCTATTGACACCAATCTTGATCACATTGTTCACACCTATTGCTCATCCAACTGAGCCGATCAGCCTTCTTTCCACCGAGATATCAGTGTTAATGAGACAGAATCTATTTTTACATAATTGTTGTAGCACAGAACTGTGAATGGTCGTGGTTAAGTTTTTGATTTATTTCCATCAGAAGGATGACCATGAACTTCTTCCACTTTCACAGTCTGTTATTTCCATATGTTGAAAGGATTTACAATTAATAGTCAGTCTATTTGCCCATATAATGAATGCACCTTCCATAATAATAGAGCAGCAGAGTAGCTCAGTGGTTAGCACTGCTGCCTCACAACGCTAGGGACCTGCGTTCAATTCCACCCTTGGGCAACTGTGTGGAGTTTGCACATTCTCCCTGTGTCTGTGTGGGTTTCCTCCACTTGCTCCAGTTTCTTCCTGCAGTCCAGAGATGTGCAGGTTAGGTGGATTGGCCATGATAAATTGCGCATAGCAATCCAGGGATGTTTGGGTTAGACATGGGGAAATGCTGGAGGAGGGGAATGAGTCAAGGTGGGATGCTCTTTGGTGGAGCAGTGTGGACTTATTGGGCTGATTGGCCTGTTTCCACACTGTAGGGATTCTATGAATATAAACACACATTCATCGTCAATCAAGTCATGGAGATGAACTTGAACCCAAAGCTTCTGGCTCAGAGGCATCAATGTTATCCTAGTGCTATAAGACCTCAGTGTGATTTAGAAAATTAATTGTTTGAATTATCCTCAAGGTTATCAGTAGAAAATCAACAATCTTCTGCATTTTAATTAGTTTATTTATAAACTAAAAATGGAAAGCTTTTGATACAGTGTGAACATATACCATATTTAACAATTGCAAAAATAACATTGATTCTTAGAACATACTTGTTCAGTAAACACGCGGAACTGTATGTCATTGTTAATCTGTTGGTGACTTCCACATTACTTTTCTCATTAATAAGCTGTAAAATAAACACTGATTAGGTTCAATTATTTGTTTAACGTGGATAACATATTTGCAAGACGACATTTATTGCCTGTTTTTATTTGTCCTGCAAAGGTAGTGGGTCCTCTTAAGTTGATTATTTGTATAGCAGAGTAACTTGCAAAATCAATCCACTGCAACCCCCAGGTGTACTGCATTCTCATGTAGGTGAGTGTAAATATGATTGACAAGTTCATCAGGAAACAGCAGTGAACCTTTTTCTTAATTTTATGGCAATCTAGTTGCTTTCAGGGTTATATCTTCTTGATACCAACAACATAATTAAATGCAACCTCACAGTCTGCCATAATCATGAGTGCTAAATTGATAGGGCAGGATAATAACTATCGTCTACTGTACCATATATAGCCAATTTCCCCATTCATTTCACATAGGTAAAGAAAGAACCTCTCACTTGAATCAAAACAATGCAAATAAACTATTAAATGAATTAAATAAAATTCTCAGTTGATTATTTTTGGCTGCACCTTATAGGACAGCAGGTGGTAAGTCAGAATTGTTACATTGGATTAAATAATTTACTCCTTTTCATTGAACTATGCCTGAAATTTACCAGACCTTTCATATATGGGTTTCACAATTCATTTTCTAAAGCAAGCTATAGACATCTTGGAAACATTTATGTCGTCAAATAACTATTCCAATTTAACTTGAAACTAAAACAAAGAACTGCAGGTGCTGGAAATCTGAAGTAAAAACAAATCGTTGGAGAAACTCAGCAGGTCTGACAGCAGAAAGAAACATTATCAGTCCAGTGCTTCTGAAGAATGGTCACTGGATTCAAAATGCTAACTCTGTTTCTAGCTCCATAAGTGTTGCTAGGCCTGCTGAGTTCACCAGCAATTTTTGTTTTATTCCTACTTAACTCTTTCTGTGGTGCCTTCACTATCGCTTGTTGCATGTTGTCTTTCAGGATGGTCAAATCCTGATATCAATCCATCCCCTACTTTTAATCTCCTGTTTGTCCTACAGCTTATTACATGATCTCAAAAGAAGAAGAACCTATAGAATCCCTTTTTGGCAGTGATGAAAATAAGCAATGCAGTCATAGGTTATCCAGGCTCATTCAACGGCACCTTCCAAATCGTCCATCCTCTACTGCCTAGAATAATTATGGCAGCAGATGAAAAGAAACACCAATATCAGCAAATTCCCCTCCAAGCCAAACTGTATCTTGACTTGGAACAATATAGCCATTCTTTTATTCTAGCTGGGTAAAAATCTTGGAACCCTTCTCTCTGAACAGAACTGTGGGTGCCTTCACACCCCAAGGACTGTAGCGGCTCAAAAAGGCAGCTCACCAACACCTTGCCTATGTTAATTAGGGATGAGCAATGAATGTTTGATCAGTCAGTAATGCTCGCATCCCATGAACAAATATAAAGAATGATTTTGTCAACAGTGCTCTCAAGTGGTACTTGCTGAGCTATGAATAATCACCAATTGACAGTTTGGATTCATCAAGGGCAACTCAACTCCAAGTCTTGTTGCAGTCTTTGTCTCAGCATGAGCAAAAAGTAGGTGAGGTGGCCATTTACCCTTGATATCAAGCAGCATTGAACCAAGTGTGGTATCAAGGAGCTAAGCAACACCGAAATCAATGGAGATCAAGGAGCAAGCTCTCTACTTCTTTGAGCCATACCTCACACAAAGGAACGTTGTGGTTTTGGCAGCCATGTGTATCAGGTGGAAGATGCACAGCAACCATTTAGTCATACGGTCATAGAGCTGTACAGCATGGAAATAGACCCTTTGGTCCAACTTGTCCATGTCGGCCAGATATCCTAAATTAATCTAGTCTCATTTGCCAGCATTTGGCCCATATCCCTCTAAATCCTTGCTATTCATATACCCATCCAGATGCCTTTTAAATTATATAATTGTACCAGCCTCCACCACTACCTCTGGCAAGTCATTCCATACATGCACCACCATCTCCATGAATAGGGTGCCCTTTAGATCTCTTTAAATCTTTCCCCTCTCACCTTAAACCTATGCTGTCTAGTTCTGACTCCCCCAACCCTGGGAAAAGATCTTGACTACTCACCCTATCCATGCCCCTTCTAATTTTATAAACATCTATGAGGTTACCCCACAGCCTCCTACACTCCAGGGAAAATAGCCACAGCCTATTCAGCTTACTTCGGCTCTTTTAACAGTAGCTTCCTAATCCATCATCTCTACATTAGAAGGATAATTGCAGCAAGTGCATGAGAACACCACCATATAAAATTTTCCCTCCAAGCCATATACTTTCCTGACTTGGAAATGTATCAGCACTTTTTCACTGCTGCTGGATCAAAATGCTGGAGCTCCCTCACTAACAGAAGTCTTAGTGGACCTACAACATATGGACTGCTATGGTTCAAGAAGATGGCTCACCAACATCTTCTCAAAGGTGATTATTGACAGGCAAGAAACATTGGTCTTATCGCAAAATCCCTACAGCGTTGAAGCAGGTCATTCGCCCATCAAGTTCACATCGACTTTCTGGGAAGCATTCCGCCCATACCCAACCCCCTTACCCAATCCTTGTAACGCTGCATTTCCCATGACTAATTCAACTAGCCTGCACATCCCTGGACATTATGGGCAATTTTGCATGGCCAATCCACCTAATCTGCACATCTTTGGACTCTGGGAGGAAATCAGAGCATCTGGAGGAAACCCATGCAGACACAGGGAGAACATGCAAATTCCACGCCAATGGTTGCCTGAGGCTGGAATCAAACCCGGGTCCCTGGCAATGTGAGGCAGCAGTGCTAACCGCTGAGCCACTGTCCAGTAAGTGAGTCTTCTGGCGCAAGAACAGATAAGCAAAACTATACCTCATTTTGAAAAAAGAATAAAAATACTCAATGGAATTGAGTGTAATCCCCAAAGTTGCAAAAATGGAAGAATACACCTGGGCCCAGATATTGCTGGAGGTCTTCTGCCAGATATTTTAAATTCACCTGTGGGACATGGGTATCAATATGTAGCGAGCATTAATTGCCCATCCCTAGTTGCCCTTGAGAAGGTGGTGGTCAGATGCTTTCTTGAATGACTTCAATCCATGTGCTGTAGGTTGACCTATGATGACCCCAGGGAGGGAATTCCAGGATTTTGACCCGGTGACATATTTCTTTTGTTAATGACAGAATTAACAATGTTTCTTCTGGACACATGAAATTCTGTAGTTTTAGGACGGGATCTATCAACGCTCAAACATCAGCAAGCTGAACTGCTTAATGCAATGTTTCTCAAACCTTTTCCGGCTGACAACCCATTTTGAGGCTTGAAAATTGTTGCAGACCCTTTGTGAAAACAGACAGTAGGGTTGGGGGAAATAGAAAGGCCTTTAACTGGGGCGGCGGGGAGGAGGGGAAGGTGGAGGAGGACAGGAAGCAGAAGACTAGTGAGACTGACTTTTAAATCACAACACCAAACTTTTAACTTGCAACCCCACATGGAAACTTGAACCACATTAGGAAGCCCTGGGTCATCTCAACAATATAGTGTTCTATAAACATGTCGTAGTAAAAGCTTCACATCAGTGACATAGGTTATAAGTTGTCTTCTTGTTCAATTTTCCGAAGGTTATGAGATATGGTTATACCATCTTTGTCTAAAATAAAACTGATCAGCTTTTCAATCAACCAATACAAAATTGTATTGAGATGTAAAATTCTATCAAATGCAGAGCTCATACATTATAGGCTGAAGAAAAACTGAGATTCTTCTTTTCTAGAATTAAACCCAAGTGCGTGTGTAGGGTGCAAGCAATATCTAGACATTTAGAATTTTATTTTTTTCAATAAAAAGTTAAAATCCAAATTTACCTGCACAGAATTGATAACATTATGACTTAAGCATAGCAGGATGTCTTTTTTGCACTCTGCTTGTGCCACCTCTAGCTCCAATGTTATCTATTGTGCTGAGGTTCAACATCCTTTTTTTGCCTATATTATTGTTTCCTCTGCCCCTTACATAAGTGTGCAATTCCAGAACAATCATGATTAAAGTGGCTGAAATAACTATTGGGATAATAATGTTTCATATTCAGACAATCGTTTGCTTGAATGCATTTCTATGGTCTTCTTCTTTCGCCTTGTGCTAATAATCCTCTTAAACCTTTGAATAATTTTCCAAGGCTTCTAGCGGAATCTCCTTAATCTTCTCTGCTCTGATAAATGCAGCCTTGCTTTTTTTCTAATTCGTTCGTCATAACAAAATGTATTTGACGTTAGTATCATCAAAGTGAATCTAAATACATAACTCCAGTGTTCTGTCAGTAACTACACGGAGCACTCCCAAAGTGATGCAACTAATTTCTAGCACATGAACACTGCAAGCACCTCCTTGCTTACATTAACTCTACCAACGGTAACTACATGAGTCCTTAAATCTAGAAGTGCATACTTCATTTTATTTTGGAATCATGACCAACATGATTCTATTAAACAAACTGATTTTGTCAGTTTGCAAATGACTTTTTTTTTCAACATGGAAGGGAGGGTTGGTGGAACTGTTCAAAAATGTAAAAAGTTTCAAGATGTGAATAACTAGAGCAGAGGGTCAAGCACAGCAGTCAGTGGGTGCACCCACCAGCTGGTTGAACTAGTGATAACACTAACAAGACCATTTCCACAGACCCATCTGAATTCAATCCAAATTGGACAGTCTGCAAGCTCCTGTTAGAGTTATGGGTTAAGCCAGGGTTAATTTCCAGCAGCATTTTAGGAATCCTGCATCCAAGAGCTGTCCACCATTCGGCAGCCAGCAGCAGTCTAGTTCCAGCAATGCCACTCGAAGCTGTGATCACTGAGGGCACTGCAGGAAGCCCCAGCCTGAAGCTCAGTGCTGGAACTCCAAGAATGAAGTTCAGGAGAATGGGATCACTGAGGACAGTTGGTGAGGGGAGTGTGAGGGAAGTTCATTGTGAAGGGCAAGGCAATGGCTTCCCGTTGTTCCCTCCTTTGCCACTGCATTTCCCTCCATTGGGCACAGGATGCCCAAGAAGCAGGTCTGCCCAACACAAGCCACCAGTGTAGGCTAGTAGTAGTGATAGGGGACTCTATATTCATGGACACAGATAGGTGTTTCTGTGGCCTCAAGTGAGATTCCAGGATGGAGTAATGCCTCCCCAGTGCGAGGGTTCAGGATGCCTCTGACCAGGCGCAGAATATTCTGAAAGGGGAAGGTGAGTAGTCAGAGGTTGCATTCCATATTGGTACTAATGACATGGGTAGAAAGAGAGATGAGGTCTTGCAAAGGGACGTCAGGGTGTCAGGAAGTTGGAAAGTAGAACATGTGCTACATACCAGTGAAGCTAGGACTAGGAAGAAAGTACAGTTAAATACGTGACTAAAGAGCTGGTGCAGGAGTGAGGCCTTCAGGTATGTGGATCATTGGGATGTCTTCTGGAGAGGGTGGGACCTGCACCTAAACTGGAGGGGCACCAACGTTCTAACAGGGAGGTTTGCTCATCTACTTCAGAGGGGTTAAACTAGTTTGTCAGGGATGTGGGAAACAGAGCATTAGGTCAGCAAGCAAAACGACTGAGGATGAGTCAGAAACAAAGGCCAGTGAGACTAAGAAGAAAAAGGGACAGTGAAAGATTGCTAAACACAGCGCGACTGGCAGTTTGAGGTGTATTTGTTTTAATGTGAGGAGTATGACAGGCAGCTTAATGTCCTGGAATTTTGATGTTTTAGGCGAGATAGAGGGGATTATAGAAGGGATAGGGGAGTTGTGATTCTGAGAAGGGAGAATATCACAGCTGTACTGAGGGAGGACGCCTTGGGGGGCTGATCCAGTGAGGCCATATAAGTAGAGATCAGGAATAGGAAGGGTGCAATCACTTTGATGGGATTGCACTGCAGGCCTCTCAGCAGAAGATAGAGGGACAGCTATCTAGACATATTATGGGAAAAATGTAAAAATAACAGGGTTGTTCAAGCAGATGATTTTAACTTCCCCCATGTTGACTAGGACTCCCTTATTGCCAGGGTCTTAGACATGGAGGAATTTGTTAGGTTTGTCCAGGAGAGTTTTTTGAAACAATATATGAATAGTCCACAACAGGTCAGCAGCATCAGAGGAACAGGAGCCTTCCTCTGATCAGAAGGGTCTCAACCTGAAATGTTGACTTTCCTGCTCCTCTGATGCTGCCTGACCTGCTGTGTTTCTCCAGCTTCACACTATTGAATCTGACTCCAGAATCTGCATTTCTTGCTATGTCTCTGTAAATAGTCCAACTAGGGAAGGGACCACACTAGACCTGTTGCTGGTGAATGGAGAATGTTGGATGGTGAGTCTTGGGAGGGTAGTATTGATAATCCAGGGCATGTTGATACAAAATAAGAGGAGTTGTTGGGTGCTTTGAAAAACATTAAGGTAGACAAGTCCCCAGACCTGAGGAGATTTATCCGAGAATGCTAAGGCAAGCAGTTGAGGAAATTGCTGGGGCATTTGTTCAAAATCTTTCCATCCTCTTTAGTCAAAGGAGAGATTCTGAGGACTGGAGAACAGCCAGCATCGTTTGATTGTTTAAGAAGGGCAAGAGGTATAGTTCGGGAAATTACAGACCAATCAGCCTTAGGTCAGTGCTAGGGAAATTATTGGAGACAATTCTTAGGAATAGAATTTACTCACATTTGGAAAAAAATATGGACTTACTGGCATTAGGTGGCATGGATTTGTGCAGGGAGGGCCATGTCTTACAGAACTGATTGAGTTTTTTTGAGGAAGTGACAAAGATGATTGATGAGGGCAGGGTAGTAGATGTTGTCTATATGGAAATTAGCAAGGCCTTTGACAAGGTGCCTCATGGCAGGCTAATACAAAAGATGAAGTCACATGGGATCCAGAATAAAATGGATGCATAACTGGCTTAGTCATAGAAGACTCGTTGTAGCAGAAGAAGTAGCAATATAAAGGTATTTTTCTGACTGGAAATCTGTGATCAGTGATGTTCTACACGGATCAGTGCTTGGACTCCAGTTGTTTGTAATATGTATGAATGATTTCCAGGAGAGTGTAAGTGGCCTGATTAGTAAATTTGCGGTTGACACAAAGAGCTGTAGATTGTGAGGAGGATTGTCAGAGGATACAGCAGGATATAGTTAGGCTGAAGACTTGGCAAAGGAATGGCAGATGGAGTGTAATCTAGACAGATACAAGGCATTGCATTTTGGAAGATCTAATGCAGAAGCGAAGCATATAGTAAATGGTGCAACCCTATGTAGCATCAACAGACAGGGTGATCTAGTTGTATAGGTCCACAGTTCCCTGAAAGTGGCAACACAAGTGGATAAGATGGTCAAGAAAGCAAATGGCAAGCTTGCCTTTATTCATTGGGGCATAGAGTATAAAAAATTGGGAAGTCATATTGCAGCTGTGTAGCATTTTGATTAGGCCGCATTTGGAATGTTATGTACAGTTCAGTTTGGTCACCACCCTAGCAGAAGTCTGTGGCAAGGGTACAGAAAGGGTTTACCAGGAGGTTGCCAGATTTGGAGCTTTAAGGAGATATTGGACAAATTTGGTTTGCTTTCACTTGATCATCAAAGGTTGAGGGGGTAACCTTATGGAAATTTACAGAATTATGAGAGGCTTGGATAAAATGGATAGTCTGAGTCTTTCTCCCAGGGTAGAAATGTAAATTACTAGGGGACATAGGTTTCAGATAAAAGGGGGTAAATTTAAAGTAGATGTGAGAGGCAATTTTTTTTACGTAGAGGATGATTAATGCATGGAATGTTCTGCCACGGGAAGTGGTGGAGGCAGATACTCCAGCAAAGTTTAAGAGCCATCTTGACAGATAGATGAATAAGCAGGGAATAGAGGGATACAGACCGTATTGAGGCAAAGGGTTTTTAGTCTAAAAAAGCATTTTGTTTTGATACAGTATTGGTGGGCTGAAGGGCCAGTTCCTGTGCAGCTCTGTTTTTTGTTCATGTTCTAGAAGCTGGGATTCCTAATCCAGAACAGAAAACTTAAGGCCTTGTGTTTTCTATGTAACAGTTTGGGCAGTTTGAAATCAGAATTCCTTTCGCAAAAGGGGTCGAAATGGTAATGGATATTTTCTGCTGATTTTTTTTGAGCTTTAGTTTCTCAATAACATTTCACTGCATTTTTGCCATCAGTATATTTTGAGAATTCTTTTGCAAAATCGCAAACAGATGAATATTGTGTGTGAACATCAACTGCAATTGAAGTATGAAGAATGTTTTAGAATTCAAAAAGAGATGAATATTGCCTGTAAAATCACCAGAAGTCAACTGTAATTGAAGCATGAAATATGTATAAGAATTCAACAGAGTAGGAAAAAAGAAGATAGTTAAAAGAAAAACGAAACAATCCTAACTTCCATCACGCCACAGGGTGTCAGATAAAACAGAGTGTCATCCCATTGCTAAGTGTAGATAAAATTAGTGCAGTGGCTTTTAAAGTGTCCCCATGCACAGTATTTCATTGGATTTGATTGTCATTATCACTAACTAAGCAGTAATCTGATGGAACAGATTGATCACATATAATGAAGACTGTCTGATCTTTTATTCGAAAGGAATCAAAAAATGAAAAAAATGGAAAAAGAAGAAATATAATGCTGAACCAGTGAACATTCCACAAATTCAGAATGCTAAAACAGTATGGAAATTACATGGAAGCGTAAGGCACTTCTTGTGCTTACATGTAAAATAAACATAAACGCGATAAGCCAGAAATCAGGTTGGAGATTAGAAGAATTTCTTCCCTCACTGCATCATGTGCCAGGCTCTCTGCAAAAGCTAATATTCAGCAAAGAGCTGAATGAATGTGCAGCTAGCAATGAAAGCTATGATGGCAACTATAAACAAAAATGATCAACATCGTACAGAATACAATGCTTTTTGGAAAACAAATGGAAATATATGGAAATCTGAACTGAAATTATAATGTGGTGAAAATGTGCAGAAAGCATCTTAGTTTGAGAGGATATTTCGGATATGCAGCCTCTATAGTGAAAAGAAATAAAATGAAATAAATATGCAAATGAAAATGTGAGAGGTAAGATGTGTAAATTAATTAATGTACCAGTACAACAGGTATGAAAATACCAAAGAAAATTCAAGTGAGATGTGTTGCAACCTTCACCGGTCAGAAGAGGACAGAGGTACATTCATGCCACAGACTCAGAAGTTGTAATGATTGCCAATGCCTCAAATATTCTCCATGAAGTTATGTGCCATCCCATGAGATGGTGAATCACTCTGTTGCTGGCAAAATGCCTGCAGCTGGGGAAAATGCTCCTTAATAGATTTTTTAATTGTTTGAAAAGGCTGTCCATCTCTGTTTCTGCGAGGAATCATTTTACATCCACCAATTGTGAGAAGAGGCGGGTACATTGTTTTTCCTTTATTCATTCACGGGATGAAGGCTTCGCTGGCTAGGCAGCATTTATTGCCCTGAGGATGGTTAAAAGTCAACCACATTGCTGTGGGCCTGGAATCACATGTAGGCCAGACCAGGTAAGGATGGCAGTTTCCTTCCCTAAAGGACATTAGTGAACCAGATGGGCTGTTCTGACAATTGACTCACGGTCATCATTAGATTCTTAATTCCAAATATTTATTGAATTCAAATTCCACCATGTGCCATGGTGGGATTCAAACCCAGGTCACATGGTGGGATTCAAACCCGGGTCCCCAGAACATGATCTGGTCTCTGGATTAACAGTCCAGTGATAATACCATGAGGCCATTGCCTCCCCTTATACACACAGCATGAGATCTGAACTCAATGATGACCAATACCTCAATAGAAAGATCATTTTTAGCAATTAATGAATTTGCAAGTTTCAAAAGACATTTTGTGTGACGAAAGGTTATCTTTCGTTCCACTTCAGTGGTGTATGTGGGTGTGCGTTGGTGTTTTTGTTTATTGGAGTTTGCTGTTGTTGCTAATAGTTTCCTTTGGAGATTTTCCCCTGCGGAGCCATTCCAACCTGGCACATCCTACTTTCTGGAACAAACCTGGGCTGGGAAAATCCCAACCAATGAACCACTGTCCATTTGCACTATGTTTGATCTTTCTTCTCCATAAATTTATAGTTTAATTGAACGCAGGTATGCCTAGCAAGGCCAATTAATGTTGCCCATCCTTAGTGCCCTTGAACTGAGTGACTTGCTAAGCCAATTCAGAGGGCATTTTACAGTCAACTAGATTTATGTGACATTGTAGTCACCTGTCGGACAACCAGATAAGTGCTGCAGAGTTAAATATAAGATAAAGAAGGGGTGCTAAAAAAGTTGGCTGCACTCGAGTTAGAGAAGTTGCTGGGCCCGGATTGCTGAGAGAGGTAAGGGAGCAAATTGCAGAACTGTTGACAGAAAATTTTCAGGTATCTCTGAAGACAGGATTAGTCCCAGCAGTCTGGTAGTTTGTAAATGTGACACAGTTAACATAGAACATAGAAAAATGCAGCACAGGAACAGGCCTTTCCGCCTATGAGGGTGTGCCGAATATGACACCAAATTAAACTCCTCCCCTCTGCCTGCCCTTGATCCATATCCCTCCATTTCTTGCCTATTCATGTCCTCAACTAAAAGTCCCTAAAACACCCTTATCATATTTGCCTCCATTGCTACCCATGGCAGCATGTTTCAGACTCCTTTCACTCTCTGTGTAAAAAACTTGCCCGTAACATCTTCTTTGAACTTTCCCCCTTTCACCTTAAATGCATGTCCCCTAATTTTAGACATTTCACCTCTGGGGTAACTATTCTCACCACCAACCCTATAGTTTTACAGACTTCTATAAAGTCTCCCTTCAACATCCACCAGTACAGAGAAAACAACCTGAGTTTTTCTAGCCCCTCCTCATAGCTCATATCCTCTAACCCAGGCAACATCTTGGTAAATGTCTTCTGCACCCCTTCGAAAGCTTTCACATTCTTCCTGTGATGTGGTGACCCGAATTGAATGCAATACTCTAAGTGCAGCCTTACCAAAATCTTATAATTCTGCAACATGACATCCTGACTCTTGTACTCAATTCCCCGACCAATAAAGATAAGCATGCCATATACCTTCTTTAACACTCTATTTACTTCAGTGGCCACTTTCAGGGACCTATGGACTTGAATCCCAAGATCCCTCTGTTGCTCAGAGGCCCTGCCATTAACTGTCTCCCAAACTGATCTCCCAAAGTGCAGCATCTCCCACTTAATTGGATTAAAGTCCACGTGCCATTTCTCCATCTATACTTGCAACTGGTCTATATCCCGCTGTATCCTTTGACAACCTTCTACACTATCCACAACTCCACCAATCTTTGTATAATTTGCAAACTTACTAACTCACCTATCTACATTTTCATCTAAGTCACATATATATATCATAAATAACAGAGGTCCCAGTAGACGTGCCTGCGGAACACCAATAGTCACAGACCTCCAATCAGAAAAATACCCATCCATCAATACCCTCTGCCTTCTATGGGAAAGCCAATTCTGAATCCAAGTGGCCAAGTCACCATGGATCCCATGCATCTCATTGTTTAACGAAGTGGCAAAGGACAATTCAGCAAACAACAGACATGTCAGCAAAATTTCATTATTGGGAAAACTTATGAAGGCCAATACACGAGATAAGGTAAATATAGACTTAGAGAAATATAAGTTAATACTATACAGTCAACATGGCTTTGTTAACGGCAGGTCAGTTCTGACAAATTTAATCGAGTTCCCTGACAAGGTGCAGTGGATGAAGATAGTGTTGTGAATGTTGTATATTTGGAATTTCAGAAAGCATTTGTGAAGGTGCCACATGGCAAATTGATTAGCAAATTAGAAATGTTTGGGATTGATGGGTCTTTGGCAGCCTGGATTGGAAATTAGCTGAAAGATAGGAAACAGAGGGTGGATATAGATAGGTGATACTCAGATTGGAGACCTGTTGAAAGTGGTGTTTCCCAGCAAACAGTTTTGGGACCCTTGCTTTTTTCGATTTGTATAAATGATTTGGAGGTGTTTGTTGAGGACAAATTCTCTACATATACAGATAATACAAAGATAGGGAGATTAGTGAATTGTGAGGATGACATTGAGCAAATTCATAGGGATATTGACAAGTTGGGCAAATGAGCACAAATTACAGATGAGTTTCAATGCAGAGAAATGTGAGGTAATGCATTTTAGTAGAAGAAACACAAAGACACAATATAGACTCAACTATGAAGGGAATACAGGAGCAGAGGGACCTTGAGGTTCATGTGCATAATTCTCTGAAGGTGGCAAGGCAGTTTAAAACAGTTGTTAAACACTTCTACAAATCATTGATTAGACCACCTTTGGAATATTGTGTTCAGTTCTGAGCAAGTTATTAAGAAAGGACATTAAATCCCTGGGGAGAGTGTGAAGGACATTTACTAGAATGATACCAGGATTGAAGGATTTGAGATACAAGCAAAGATTAGATAAATTGGGTTTATACTCACTGGAGCAGAGAAGATTAAGAGGTGACTTTATTGAGGTGTTCAAAATTATGGATAATTTTGACAAGGTAAAGAGGATATTCTGTTTTTACTAGTTGGTATGCCAAGATTGTCAGTAACAGAGCTAGGAATGAGGTGAGGAGAAATGTCTTTACTCGGAGTGTTGTTAGGCTTTGGAACACCCTGTATGGGAGAGTGGTGGAGGTGGATTCTGTTGGAGTTTTCAAAAGAATCCTGGGAATATATTTGAAAATGATGAATTTAGAGCATAATGGAATAGGACTGGGCTGTGGGACTAACTGGGTAGCTATTCAGGAGCCAGTGCACACACAATGGGTCGAATGGCCTCCTTCTGTACTGTAAAATTCTATGATTTAAAGTATCTAGGAGCAGAAGTAATATAGGCATTTTCTGAATAAGGGTCTAGGCCCGGAATGTCAGCTTTCCTGCTCCTCCGATGCTGCTTGACCTGCAGTGTTCACCTAGCCCTACACCTTGTTATCTCAGTTATATAGGCTCTTGTGGGACAGTGATAGTGCCCCTACCTGTGAATCAAGGTGACCTGGGTTCAAATACTAAGTAATGTCTTGGAAAGGTTGATTAGGAAATATGGGAGCAGAAATAAGGACTCTTGTGGTGTAGTGTTGGTGTCCCTACCTCTGAACTAGGAGACCTGGGATCAAGTTCAATTTTCTCCAGAGATGTGCAATAACATATCTGAACAGTTTGTTTCAAAAAATTAATTGGAGCAGAAGTAGACCATTCAGTCCATTAAGGCTGCTCTGCTATTCAGTGGGATTATGGCTAATTTGATAATCCTCAACTCCACTTTCCTGCCTTTCCTTCCTAACGCACAATACCCTTGCAGATTAAAAATCTGTCTCAGCTTTAAATATACTTACCGGGCCCAACCTCTGCAGCCCTCTGTGTTGAAGAATTCCATAGATTCATCATCATCTGAGACACAAAATTTCTCTTCATCTGTTTTAAATGGGCAACCCCATACTCTGAGTTTATGGCCAATGGATCTAGACTCTCCCACAAAGAGAAACAACCTTTCTGCAAATTACTGTTATGTCCCTAAAAGCCTCCTATGCTTTAATAAGTCATGTCTCATTCTTCAGTGAGCACAGGCCCAGTGTCTCATCATAAGATAATCTGTTCATCTACAGGATCCACCTAGTGAACCTTCTCTGGACTGCCTCTAATGGCAGTACACTTTTCTTTTGATACAGGGTGCAAAACTGTTATTCAATGGCTTCCCAGAATCAACTTGTTGATGTTATTTCCTTGTTTATTTTAATTTTTCCTTTTTATATATTTATATATTTCCTTTTATATATTTGGGTTTGGGATTTCTCAATCCCTTCTCATTTTCCACATAATTATTCTGAAGATATTGACCCCAGTGGCTGTGACTACAATATTCAGCCAAGTGCCTCCATTATTTAAGAATATCAGATAAAATTAACAGCGCCTTCTTGTGAATTCCCAGATTTACTGGGCTCACAAAATTGTTACCAATTTTGATTCTAATCCACATGAAATGTCCTTGTTATCTATTAATGAAGTGTTTCATTAAAATGCTATTTCTGTCCTTTCAAAATATCTTTCTCTCTTTCAAAAGCAAATTTCCACTGTTCCTTTGCTAATGTTATGGTCTGGCGAGACATGAGAGTACCTGACAGAACAGATTTTTAAAAAAAACATTTGTTCAATCACATTGATCAGAGAGACTTTCAATTCACTAGTTTTGACGACTCAAAATCATCGATCAGGATTGATGATCGATCAGGTATATCTCTTCCATCGTAACTTATAACACCACAACTTTGTCTACAGGCAGAGTGAGGAAAACAAAATGAAACCACCAATGAAATGTGAAGAATTTCCACAGAGAGACCACCAAGATTTTCAAGACTCATTTGAGCCAGGATAACCCTACAGCATTGTAACTCAAGAATCATTGTTGCTTTTATGTTCTAGATAATCTCACTATGCAGGAACATTCAATATTTTCTGAAGGGGAAGTGCGAGAATGTTGATGAGGAACATATTCCATTTCTATTGCAGACAGAAACTGCACAGATAAAAAGGAGATAAAGCAGAAGAGGTTAAGTTAAATAAAAGTAACCACCTATCCCCGTTTATTCCTCCTTAATGCCTCAAAGAATCAAACATCATGCCAACTTGAACTTAATTGGTTATAACTTCACCTCTAATCAAAAACACTCAATCAATCAATCATTACTGATCAAGTAGAACAATTGAAAATGGACAAAACAGGCACAAATTTTGAAACTTTCTGACAGAAATAAATTATTTAGCGAAGACTCCCATGAAGAGAGTCGACGTGCTTCATGGAAATCTTTTCATGAACCACTGTACCACGTAAACTTAGAAATGTAAGAATCAATTCTAATTTAAGTCAGAAATCAAGGGTGAAAGTAAGTAAGTTTATTGTCACAACACAGAGACAAACAGCCAAACCAAATTCATCCTTTCTTTATTCACAGCACAGTAGAAATCAAACCCTCAGAAACTCAACAATGACCCCAGACATTTTGAACAACTAATCTCAGACTTTGCAAATAATCAATTCTCAACATCAACTTGCAGCTTAATCAAAAGATTTTGCCATTTATTAAAAATATGATAACTTTAGTAAAACAAAAGTAAACAGACAAATTATTACTTTATGCTATCAAGGAACTTTGAGTATAGGCATTGAGACATCATACTGTGGTTGTCCAGGACATTGATGAATTCTCTTCTGGAGCACTGTGTACAGTTCTGGTTGCCCTGCTATAGGAAGGTTATTATTGAATTGGAGATGGTTCAGTAAAGATTTACAAGGATGTTGCAGGAATGAAGGGTATGAGTTATAAAAATAGATTGGACAGGCTGGGACTTTTTTCACTAGAGCACAGGAGACTGGGGGAGTGACTTTATAGAGTTTTATAAAATTATGAGGAACATAGATAAGTTGAATAGCAAGGGTCTTTTCCCTAAGTTGGGGGAGTTCGAAATGACAGGGTGTATTTTTAAGGTGACAGGAGAAAGATTTAAAAAGGACATGAGGGGCAACTTTTTTACACAGAGATTGGTTCATGTGTGGAATTAACTGCCAGACAAAGTGATACAGGTACTGTAGGTACAGTTACAACATTTAAAAGGCATTTGGCTGAGTACATGAATAGGAAAAGTTGGAGGGACATGGGCCAAATACAGGCAAATGGGACTAGTTTATTTTGGGAACATGGTCAGCATGTTGGACTGAAGGATATGTTTCCATGCTGTATGACTCTATGAGTCTATAAAATCCTTTGTCTCCAGTATGATTCAAACAGAAAACTGATAGACAACAAGGGATCAATGAAAGAAAATAATAAATCCAGATTACTTAAATGGATGTAACGATGCATTGTTTCACAGGCATGGATGATGGTTTCTTGGTTCATTTCATGAAGATGTCGATCAAGGTTACCAATACAGTTCACTCAGATAAAGGCTTAATTAATCTCCATGCTATTGCATCAATAGCCAGACCCTTTCCCACAGAAATCACAGTCCAAAACCCAATACAAACTCTCACCACTCCCTGACAGACAGACTGACCATCTCCTCCAAGAGGTCCCAGAGTGATGGACCTGACCAAACTTCCTCAAAATATATTAAGATTGTAGTACAGACCCTAAGTTTTCCTTATTTTAAAGTTAAGTGCAAGGCATTGTATTCCAGGCTTTGAATGGCCAAATCTCCAGGCTTCAAACATAATACACTTTAATCATAGGTTATAATTAAAATACAGGCAAAATAAAAATAAAAGAAAATGATTGGCTTAACTGTAATTCTACCAAAATACTTAATAAAATAATATATAATACATATATAATAATTAGCTACTACAAATTAACTGTTTCAATCCCATAAACAGACCCTTGGTCAAGGCAAATTCAGTAAAACAGATTGTCTCACATGCAATTCTAGCAGCAGATAGAGAATCCCAGCTTTTAGCTGTAACAGAGAGAGGAATAAGAGCTTCCACATCCAGCTTCAAGGTCCCAGCAACTGACACTGAAGGCTAAAACTAAAAATAAATCCTGGTTCTGTGGGAGCATAAGCCTACCCATTCAGGCTGCTTCTATTGTTCCAACTTTCATTAAAAAAAAAGGCATCACAAGCTGTTTACTTCATTGGCTTTGGAGAATACTGCTCAGTACCTTTCTTCCCCAAAAAAAACTCCAGGACAAAATGGACCTCTTAAAGCCATAGTATTGTCACACCAGTTACCATTCAACATCTGCCATGTGCTTGAACATAAGGTCTTTTCCAGATTTTCTGGAAGCAATTCCCAGGTACCAACCTTGTTAATAGCCAATTTCTGCTATTTGGTTAAACACAATGCTCTTCCTTGGTGATGACGCATCTACAGAACATTTCTTTTTGATCAAGAACCAACCTTCAATTAACTTCTAGGCCTGTCCTCACAAAACCCTGTCAGGTCTGTTTTCCTTTTAAGATAAGCTATTAGCCACAGTCCAAAAGTCATCTTTAGCTTACAGTTTCCAGTTCACAGCTCTAAACCAAAATTAATAAAGGAATAAAAATAAAAATAATGAAAAATCAGCGAGGGCACTCATGCTATTGTATGTTGGAGAGGTGTGAGTTAGTGATATTATCTTTGGACTGTTAATCCAGAGAACCAGCTAATTTCTGGGACCTGTCGTGGGTGGTGGAATTTGAATTCAATGTTAAAAAAATCTGGAATTAAGAGTCTAATAATGACCGTGACACCATTGTCAATTATCAGCAAAACCCCATCTGGTTCATGAATGCTCTTTCGGGAAGGAAACTGCCATCCTTACCCAGTCTGGCCTACCTAAGAGTCCAGACCCCAGGCAAAGTGGTTGACTCTTACCTGCCCTCAGGACAGTTAGGGATGAGCAATAAATGCTGGCCTAGGCTGCAACACCCTCATCTCATGAATGAATAAAAGGGAAATGTGCTTAGGAATGGGTGTGAAGCAGATGTTGGTAAACATATCTATGCAGGGAAATATGCCTATTATTCAGAGCCGAGAGAGACCCATTAATGATTATCATGGAATATGTCCTTCTACACACCGAGTGTCAAGTGCCCTGACAACACCTTCTGTAACGTCAACAGCTGTCCTATTCATGGCTACTGCTTTATATCACGACTTCGTCGATGTAATTTTCCTGTTCCATCATGAACATGTTTACATATTTCTCTCATTCATGTCTACGTGCATCTACATTTATCATAAGCAATGTTTACATTCCTGTTATTAATCTGTATCTCATTTCCCTCCCCATCAAACTTCTTAGAACATAGAACACAGAACATAAAACAATACAGTGCAGAACAGGCCCTTCGGCCCTCGATGTTGCGCCGACCTGTGAACTAACAACCTGTGCCACTTCTTATGGCAAGGCTATAGGAACAACTAGGTTCGAGATATCCCTGTATGACCAATGCTGGGTGATCATTTCCTTCTTAAGAGAGCTGAAGGATGTTGGCCATTTTTTTTTGAGCCAAATGTCCTGTCATGTAAAGTCTTGTTCAGCTCTAATTGTTGGGATGAACAATTAGAGTTGTTTTCCCCTGGTTGTTGTCCTGTGAGTGTGACTGGGATTTTTCTAGACCTGCATGTGCATGGTGTGACGGGTTCTTCAATTCTTTGTGGTGTTCTTTGTACCTAAATTCTCCTTGGGGACTAAGTGTTCTGTACATGCCCGACATTTAGTCTCCTGGATGCTCCTTAGCTGTCCTTCAAGGTTGTTTATAGGAATTCACCTCCTTCGTGGTTTCTTGGTTGCTGGAATGATTTTGCACAAATGCTCTCACTTGTTGTCAGATTTGTCTCTGGTGCTTATGTGGTTGGTGCCAGAGAGGTCTTTTACTTATACGGCGTCTTTCAGGTGCCATTTCTGGATTTTTGCTGCCAAGTGGTGCTTTTGGTTAAATTTTGCATCTGCCAGGTATTTCTAAGTTTTAGTGAACCTTGTTCAATTGTCCAAATGCAGAGCCTCTTGGCTTTCTGTTGTGGACTCAGACACAGCTGTCATCCCAATTTATTCTTTGTTGTCCTTGGACTTTGGCACCAATGGGATATCTGCACTCAGGTCATTACCTGGAGCAGCGATTAACACTGTTCCTGGTGAATCCTTATTGATCCTGGCTCCTCATCCGGGCTCATTATGCAAAGGGATATTCTGTTTGCCAATTCTTAATCTATGTCAGTACATTATCTTCTATACCATATGATTTAATTTTGCTGACCAATCGCTCATCCTGAAAAATCCCAACAATTTGTCAAACATTGTTTCCCTTTCACAAATACATGCTATTTTTTCTTTCAAATGACCATTTATCACGGTCTTTTTGATGGATTCTAGTATTTTCCCTACTATTAATGCAAGGCTGATGGGTCTATGGTTCCCTGGCATTTGCAAGTTTCCAATCTGTAGAAATCATTCCAGAATCTATGTCACTTTGGAAGGCAATTACCAATGCATTGACTATCTCTACAGCCACCTCCTTAACGCTCTGGAATGTAGACTATCAGGTCCCAAAGACCTACTTTATTATATCCTGGTGTATTATTTTTTGTAATAAGTCTCAATTTTAATTTGCACCCCTTCTTCTTCCACCCCAGGAGACTTGCAGATAATCTGGAAGCCTTGATAACTCTGGACTCCAAACATATGTTCACCACTTTTTTTAGTGTACCCTTGGGCCACATTGTTAGGAAATGAGGCAGGAACCTATAATTGTGCATTCTTTCTTCACTTACTTGTGTATGCTGGAACTGTGCTTATCAGATACCCAGCTCCTCCACCCTTTTGGAAATTGAAAGGATTTGCCTCAATCATACAAATCACTTTTTTATTACATAATATACACATCAGGAAAGTGATGCATTTTCTTATGGAAATGCCAGGAAAAGCACTCTCAACATCAGTCAAATTAATTGATTGGTAAACTTATATAAAGCTCAGCTGTAAAGGGTGAAATTTGCTTTGAACCTTTGAGAACTTTCTACATGAGTATGAGAATCATTTTCAATGATAATTAGTTAATGTCAAGACATGGAATTATGCACCAGTATTTTGGTTATCAATTATTAATATTTGACAATCTGTTAACTTCTGGAAAATAATTTTTATTTCTGAATACAAGCAACAGGTATTAAGTAAGCAATCTTGTGAATAGCTGTTCAACATAAATCTTGGTGTATTTACAATATACAAGTAGATGAATTATATATATGCTGTACCTGAATACTTCCATGTTAATACATTTGTATTAGGCGAACAGTCGATTAGAACAGTTTTATGCACTGTTTTACTATTTTGCTGTCAAACATAGCGTAATAATTTTGTATATAATGAATTTGACTTCAGTACAAATAAAGTAAATGTTAAACAAAAACAGAAGTTGCTGGAAAGCCTCAGCAGGTCTGGCAGCACCTGAGAAATCAGAGTTAACATGTTGGGTCTGGTGACCCTTCCGCAGAACTGATGTTATGTGGTTATGTTCTTTAGTATATTCTTTTGTTGATTCCTGTATGGAACAAGACAAGCTGAAAGGCAAGGTGCATCAGGTTTTTGTCCCAGTTCCATGCACTCCTTAAGGGTAAAAGTAATAAGTCAAAATTAAGAAAATAGCCATTCAAAGGAAGATAATTATTTATTTTGGTTAATAATGATGAAAGGCGGTAACAAAGAAAGTTGCAGAAAGACCAGGCCAAACTCCAGGCTTGAGTTGATTAAATAGCAAGTTACAAGTGACAGGCAATGGCCATTTCCAACAAGAAAGACCACAACCATTGTTTCTTGAAAGTCAATAGCATTAGCACTACTACACTGAATCCCTCCCTATCGCTTTTCTAGGTTTGCCATTGACCAGAAACAGAACTAGCCAGATAAATGCTATAATAACAGATCAGAGACTCAGTATCTTGAAAGATGAGTAACCCAAGACCCAATTCCCCAAAGCCTATTCACCATCCACAAGGCGCAAATCAGGAGTGTGAGAGTATCTGCCTGGATGAGTGCAGCTCCAACAACACTCAAGATGTTCGCCATCATCAGGACAAAGCAACCCATTTGATTAGCACAGTATTCACAACCTTCAATCTTTACTTCCTTCAAAATCAATGTAAAGTGACAAAAGGCATCTACGAGATGCATGGCAGTGAATCGCTAAGGCTTCTTTGACAGCACCTTTCAAACCTGTAGCCTCTGTCATCTGGAAGAAAAAGGACAGCAGATGTATGGAAGAAATATGACCTACAAGTTCCTCTACAAGCCACACAATGTTCTAATTTGGAACTCTGTTACATTTCCTTCACCTTTCCCAGGTCAAAATCCTGGATCAAAATCCCTCTCTAATAGCACTGTGGGTAAACTGAAATCATGTGGACTGCAGCAATCCAAGAAAGTGCCCTACTATCATCTTTCAAAGGACAACAGCCAATAGCGACCACATCCTATGAAAGAACCATAAAAAAAAGTCAGAATGGAGAAAATAAGAGGCAAAATAATTGGATATGCAAATATCGAGGTAAATATGATTGTTCTCAATAATTTAGGACTGAAATGAAGAGAAATGTCTTCACTGAAAGGATTGAAAATCTTTGGAATTCTTGACTCATTGTTGTGGATTCCCTATAGTTAAGAAAATTTAAGGCTAAGATAGACATATTTTTGGCATTAAAGGAAATGGGAATGGGTAAGAAAATGGAATTGAAAAAGAAAATCATTCATAATTATAGTGTATAATGGTGAGGCTTGGCGATGCAGATATATTTCTTTTGCTCTTATGTTCACTGAAGTGCGTATCTGAATAATCGGTAATAGCGTTTGTTGAGATTCTGACACCAACAAATATTCACACTGTATGCAAATACTCGTACTTTTGTTGCTTGGAATGGCAAGGAGCTTTCATCCATTAACAACTTAGAGGCAGGTTGTATAAAGTGTTTGGAGGATGAAATTTCAAATTGACTCTTGCATATGTCAAAAGGGCAAAAGCAGATAAATGTGCTCTTGAAATAATTTCCATTGCTCATGAAATCAAGGAATTGATATTCCTAGATCAGAGCATCTTTCAAAATCAGTTATATTATTGTGATAGTTGAGCCCTGCACCAAAAGCCTGTTTAATTAGACTTGACCTTTAATGTCACATAGAAATGCAGAAGAACTGTGGCAATGGGTGATACTTTCAGAGTACTGTGTCCTCTGTTTTTAATCCTGCCCCCAGTATAAATGAGTTTTTGAAATCTCATCCCATAAATTCAATCAGACCCTTTCCCTCAACACAGTCTCTCCAACTAGACTAATACATTATCTGAAAGATCATTATTAAATTATAATTAAATAGTAATTACATTTTCAGGTCAGCTTTTCTTAAGAATATATAAATACGGGTTGTGAGCAATGCTAGCAAAGCCAACATTTATAACACATTCCTATTTATGTATTTGAGAAGTCGATAGTGAACCAACATCTTGAGCCATTGCATTCCTTAAAGGTACAGTAAGGTTGTTGCTAAATAGGGAGTTGCAAAATTTTGTTTGAGCAATAGGCAGGTTAATGCCTTATATTGCCAAATCAGGATCTATTTCTATTGGCAGCATTCAATCCCAGCTCACAAGGCATTTTGTTTGTAAGGAATGCTTTCCCAGTTGCTTATCAAAAGCATCTTCATATTTTTGATGCCTGTTTTGGCAGGAATGCCTCACACAAATATAAACTTGCTGCTTTTGAAGTGGTAATAAAATATAGATAAAAATAAAAGAGAAGCCAAAAACAAAAAGTAACCCAGACTACAATGGAAAACAAACACTTCAGTATGGATTGGCAATCTGTTGACATTCCGACAAAGTTTGGGTAAATTTAAACAAATAGTAAATCTGAACCTCATGGTTCAATGAATAGTTGATAAGGAAATGAATAAAACTCATTATTGCTTTGAGAAACAAAGAATTAAGGATAACTTATACTTGTCTATTTATAATGATTACTGCAAATATGCTAAACAAAAACAACCCAAAAACCCTAAAGAGCCGTAGGTGCTGGAAGTTGGAAGCGAATTCAGATATTGCTGGAAAAACTCAGCATGTCTGGCAGCATCCGTGGAGAGAAGACAGTTAACTTTTTGGATCCAGTGACCCTTCTTCAGATTTTATTACTGCAAAAATGCTCTTTAGCTTTTCCAGGTTTTGGAAGACCAGCTTAACTTTCTATTCAACTTCAGGATACACAGACTTGAGTTGATGACATTCTATCAAGAGTCTGCTGAAACAATTAACCCATTTTTAGGCAGTTGTTGATACAAAGGAATGTGATTTTATCAAAGCCAATTGAGTTGAAAGGCTTATGGAGCTGCTCATTGGCTCTATATCTGTTCAAGCCTTCAGAAAAGCACTTGTAGACAAACACAAAGGACAACCAATGAAGCACTATTAGGTGATGGATACAAATTCAATGTTTTTTTTGTGAGCCAGCTGCATGAATTCAAAATCACTATTACAACCATCAACAGGGTAAGTCAATCATCTTAATTTTGTATGAAGTTTGGCTTGTCTCACACAACAAAACAGTGCACAGAATTTTGCGATGTGGAATGGCAGGACTGATGCAATAAGAAAGAGTAGACTAGTTAGGACTAGATTCACTGGCATATTGAGGAATGATGTGGGTGGGGGAGTGACGTCATAGAAATATATAACATTTATCAGGGCTAAACAGGGTATATGCAGGAAGAATGTTCTTGATGACCCGGGGAGCCCAGAATCAGGGATTCCAGTTGAAGAATATGGGGTTGACAATTTCAGACAGAGATGAGGACAAATTTCTTCACCCAGAGCATTGTGAGCCCATGGAATTCTCTGCCACAGAAGACAGTTGAGGCCAAAATGTTGAATGCTTTCAAGAAGGAATTAGATATAGTTCTTAAGGCTAAAGGTATCTAATGGCTTGGAAGATAAAAGTGGAGACACGTTACTGAGTTAGATGATCAGCCATGATCATATTGAATGATGAGGCAGACTCAAAGGGGCAAATGGCCTATTCCAGCTCCTATTTTCTATGTTTCTATGTGCAAGTTATATCCTACAAGAGAACATTGGGCTAAAATATGCACGGTCCAAACCAAAGTGTAACATAATATTCAATGGCATCATGTGAAGAAGAGTCAACCAAAGACCAATATTAAGGATGTTTCCAAAGTCCAATCCATGGTGTGCAAAGTTATCAATGAGGCGCAAGAAGTATCTTCAACAACATTTTGTGGACCTTCATCAGGCATTACATTTGGTCATTTTGAGAAACCACATGGACTCCATTAGAAAAGCTTCAACCTTTATTTGCATTCAAATAATACACCCCAAAAGAAATAGGAAGAAAGTGGTCAAAATGCAGTAGACAGTCTGCAAACAGGTATAAAAAGGTTAGGTGAGTGGGCAAAAAAGTTAACAAACAGAATATTATTTTGAAACATGAACTTGTCCACAATTTCGGGAAGTACAGAAAATCGATATAGTATTTAAATGGAGAAAAGTTGCAGAATTTGGGTGGCTAAGTATAAGAATTACAAACATTTGTTTGCAGATATAGTAAGTAATTCATATTGACATTATTGACAGAAAGGGGGGTTAAGAGTTGTTGGGACAGATAGGAAGGTGGAGTTGAGACCACAACCAGATTAGCCATTATGACAAAGAATGCAAGATAGCCGTTGAATAGGGCTCCTGAGCTGAAACTTCTCTGCTCTGATGTTTCTTTTCTTGTTTTTGTCCCTCTTTTCATTTCTTTTTCTTTCTACTTGCCTGCTGTCCGCGGACAGCGTCGGTGACAGCTAGTTGAGCCACGATGGACCTGAGGTGAAGCTCAGCGTGGAATCGAGAGACTCCCAACCTCGAGGTGAAGCCCAGCACAGCATCCTAGCCTAGAGGTGAAGCCTAGCACAGACTCCCAGACTCGAGGTGAAGCCCAGTGCACACTCATCTGCTCTGTCTGCTTTTATTTTTTCATTCCCTCTTTTTCTGCTTTAGAAGGATTGTAATGCTGAGCTTCTAACTTTATTCTTTATTTTTCTAATTTATACCCAAGATTTTGTTCCTAGGCACATTTGTACCTAAGGTGGTGCTGGAAATGGTAACTTTGTACACGTTTCACTATACTTGAGCTGATATGACAATAAAACCTAATTCTAATTCTATCCTTCTGAGTGGTGAGGCAGGCAGAAGGACTAATTGGTTACTCCTATATCTAGGCCCTGTGTTCCTCTGTGCATGTAGCCAGAATAATACTACAATCACGCAGAATTTAAATCATCTTAAAAGGAGTAGAAACTAAACTTTCAGTAACAGTGAATGAATTTAGGGGATATATTCAAGATAATTTTCTGAAGCAAAGTGTTGAGGAAGAGCTAGAGATCAGATGAATTTAGATCCAGTATTGATAAAAAAAAAGTTTGATTTTACAACCTTTTGTAAAGGAGCCTCTGGGCAAAACTGACATAACAGTTATATTGAAGTTTAATTAATTAGATAAACATTCAACTTGTAACTTAAATCTGAACAAAGATAACTACATTCGTATAAGGGATAGGTTTTTAAAGTTAGATTTGGGAAACTTCATTAAAATATTTGACATTAGACACTCTGTAAGACCATAAGGTATTGGAGTACAATCAGGTCATTTGGCCCATGTAAACTGCTCTGTCAGTTGATCATGGTTGATATATCCACTCTCCTGCCTTCTCCCTGTAACTTTTGATCCTGTTACTAATCAGGAACCTTTTTATCTCTGCCTTAAATACAATCAATGACTGGCCCTCCACAGCCATGAGTCGCTACTCTCTGGCTGAAGAAATTCCTCCTATCTCTGCTCTAAATGGTTGTCCCTTCACTGAAACTGTGCCTTCAGGTCCTAGTCTCTCCTATTAGTGAAAACATTTTCTCAGTCTCCATCCAGGGCACCCTGCATTCTGTAGTTTTAATGAGATCCACCTCTTATTCTTCTAAACTCCATCAAGTAGAGACAGAGAGTCCTCACCACTTCTTATAACGATAAGCCCTTCATCCTGGGGATCATTCTCTGGACACCTTTCTAAGACAGCACATCCACCTTTACATATGGGACACAAAATAACACATAATATTCCAAATGCTGTCTGACCAAAGCCTGATACAGCTTCAGCAGTATGTCTCTGCTCTTGTATTCTAGTCCTGTTATGATGAATGCTAACATTGCATTTGTCTTCCTAACCGTCAAATGACCCTGCATGTTAACCTTAAGAGAATCCTTAAGTGGACCTCCTAACTCTCTTCATCCTTCAGATTACCAAAGCTTTTTCTTGTCTAGGAAACCGTCTACATTTCTATTCTTCCTACCAAAGTGCATAACCTCACACTTTCCCATATTTCATTCCATCTGCCACCTCTTTGCCACTTTCCGAGCCTGTCCGAGTCCTTCTGCAGCCTGAGTCAATAAATATGGAGCTGGAAAAGCACAGCAGGTCAGACAGCATACGAAGGGTTTTGGCCCAAAACATTGATTTTATTGCTCTTTGGATGCTGTCTGACCTGCTGTGCTTTTCCAGCTCCACACGTACTGATTCTAGCTTCCAGCATGTGTCGTCCTTATTGTCTCCTTCTGCAGCATCCGCCCTCCTCAACACTACTCGTCCCCCATCTATCTTTGTCAGGTGTAAGCTTAGCAATAACACCCTCCATCCTTTGTGCAGATTGTTAATGTATAAAGTGAATGGTCGTGAATGGCCCAGCACTGACCCCATCAGAACTCCACCGGTCACCAGCTGCCATCATGAAAAAAGACCTCTTTATCCTCACTCTCTGCCCTCTGCCAGTCAATTAATTGTCCATCTATGCCAATACCTTGTTCCTAAAGCTATGGGCTCTTATCTTATTTAGGCGTCCCGTGTGGCACCTTGTCAAAGGCCTTCTGGAAACCAAAATAGATCAGGCCAATTGGCTCTCCTTTGACTAATTTGCTTGTTACCTCCTCAAAGAATTCGAACAGATTTGTCAGGCGTAACCACCGCCTCCCCCCCGCCCCCCAACCTTGATAAGGGTTATGCTTACTCAGCCCTATTTACCATATACTTCCAAGTATTTTGTAATTTTTTCTTAGTAATGGACTCTAAAATCTTACCAACAACTGAGATCAGGCTAACTGGCTATAATTTCCCATCTTCTGCTCCTCTCCCTTATTAAACCGTTGTATTATGTTGTACCATTCCTCTGAGACACTCCCTGACTCCAGTCATTCTTGAAAGATCACCTCCAAGCTTCCACAATCTCCTCAGCTATCTCCTTCAGAACCTTGGGATGTGGTGTGCCATTTCTTTGTTTCCCTTTAATGGTTCTCCAGCCTCATTTTCCAGGTAGTCCAATGTCCACTCTTGCTTCTCTCTTACCTTTTGTTATCTAAAATAAGTTTTACCATCTTCTTTCTTATTACTAGCTTGCTTACCCTCTTATTTCATCTTCTCCCCACTTTTTTTTTAGTTGTCCTTTGTTGGTTTTTAAAGATTTTATAATTCTCTGGCTTCCCACTAATCTTCACCACATTGTATGCTTTTGCATTCTTTTGCTTTTATGCTATCCCTGACTTCCATTGGGACATAAGAAGTCTTTGGCAGGTAGGATCAAGAAAAACCCTAAAGCTTCCTATAGGTATGTCAGGAATAAAAGAATGACTAGAGTAAGATTAGGGCCAGTCAAGGACAGTCGTGGAAAGTTGTGCCTTGAGTCCGAAGAGATAGGAGAGGCGCTAAATGAATATTTTTCGTCAGTATTCACACAGGAAAAAGACAACGTTGCTGAGGAGAATACTGAGATACAGGCTATTAGACTAGATGGGATTGAGGTTCATAAGGAGGAGGTGTTAGCAATTCTGGAAAGTGTGAAAATAGATAAGTCCCCTGGGCCGGATGGGATTTATCCTAGGATTCTCTGGGAAGCCAGGGAGGAGATTGCAGAGCCTTTGGCTTTGATCTTTATGTCGTCATTGTCTGTAGGAATAGTGCCTGAAGACTGGAGGATAGCAAATGTTGTCCCCTTGTTCAAGAAGGGGAGTAGAGACAACCCTGGTAATTATAGACCAGTGAGCCTTACTTCGGTTGTGGGTAAAGTGTTGGAAAGGATTATAAGAGATAGGATTTATAATCATCTAGAAAGGAATAATTTGATTAGGGATAGTCAACATGGTTTTTTGAAGGGTAGGTTGTGCCTCACAAACCTTATTGAGTTCTTTGAGAAGGTGACCAAACAGGTGGATGAGGGTAAAGCAGTTGATGTGGTGTATATGGATTTCAGTAAAGCGTTTGATAAGGTTCCCCACGGTAGGCTATTGCAGAAAATACGGAGGCATGGGATTGAGGGTGATTTAGCGGTTTGGGTCAGAAATTGGCTAGCTGTAAGAAGTCAGAGGGTGGTGGTTGATGGGAAATGTTCATCCTGGAGTTCGGTTACTAGTGGTGTACCGCAAGAATCTGTTTTGGGGCCACTGCTCTTTGTCATTTTTATAAATGACCTGGATGAGGGCGTAGAAGGATGGGTTAGTAAATTTGTGGATGACACTAAAGTCGGTGGAGTTGTGGATAGTGCGGAAGGAAGTTGCAGGTTACAGAGGGACATAGATAAGCTGCAGAGCTGGGCCGAGAGGTGGCAAATGGAGTTTAATGCGGAAAAGTGTGAGGTGATTCACTTTGGAAGGAGTAACAGGAATACAGAGTACTGGGCTAATGGTAAGATTCTTGGTAGTGTGGATGAGCAGAGAGACCTCGGTGTCCATGTGCATAGATCCCTGAAAGTTGCCACCCAGGTTGATAGGGTTGTTAAGAAGGCGTACAGTGTGTTAGGTTTTATTGGTAGAGGGATTGAGTTTCGGACCCATGAGGTAATGTTGCAGCTGTACAAAACTCTGGTGCGGCCGCACTTGGAGTATTGCGTACAGTTCTGGTCGCCGCATTATAGGAAGGATGTGGAAGCATTGGAAAGGGTGCAGAGGAGATTTACCAGGATGTTGCCTGGTATGGAGGGAAGGTCTTATGAGGAAAGGCTGAGGGACTTGAGGCTGTTTTCATTAGAGAGAAGAAGGTTAAGAGGTGACTTAATAGAGACATACAAGATGATCAGAAGATTAGATAGGGTGGACAGTAAGAGCCTTTTTCCTCGGATGGTGATGGCTAGCATGAGGGGACATAGCTTTAAATTGAGGGGTGATAGATATAGGACAGATGTCAGAGTAGGTTCTTTACTCAGAGAGTAGTAAGGGCGTGGAATGCCCTGCCTGCAACAGTAGTAGACTCACCAACTTTAAGGGCATTTAAATGGTCGTTGGATAAACATATGGATGATAATGGAATAGTGTAGGTTAGATGGGCTTCAGATCGGTTTCACAGGTCGGTACAACATAGAGGGCCGAAGGGCCTGTACTGTGCTGAAATGTTCTATGATCTATGTTCTATGCCTTGTCCTCCCATTAGTGTGCTTCTTCTTCCTTGGATTGAATTTCTGCTTTGCCTCCTGAATAACCATTAGAAACTCCTGCCATTGCTGCCCCACTACCTTCCGTTGTTGGCTCCTCTTCCAATCCACTTTGACTACCTCCTCCCTCATGTCTTTGTAGTTACTTTTACTCAATTGTAATTCTGTTACATTTGACTTCAGTTTCTCCCTCTCAAACTGCAGCGTGAATTCAATCATATTATCATCACTGACCTCCCAGGGGTTCCTTCAGCTTAAACTCCCTAATCAAGACTGTCTCATGAAAAGTTACCAAATTCAGGAACTGCCTGCTCTCTGTTGGGCTTTTTCACAAACTGCTCCAAAAAAGCCATTTGTAGACATTCCACAAATTCCTCGAGATCTGCTACTGACCTGATTTTCCCAGTTAACCTGCATACTGAAGTCCTCCATAGTTATTGTAGCTGCGCCTTTCTTACATGCCTTCTCTCATTCCTGATTTATTTTCTTCCCCACATCCTGACGACTGCTAGGTGGTCTGTACACAACTTGCATCAAGTCTTTTTTTCTGTTGTGGTTCCTCAACTCTACCAACACAGATTCTACTCCATCTGACTGTATATCATTTCTTGCCATTGATTTAATTTCAATTTATATTAACAAGGTAACTTCATCTGCCTGATCTTTCAATAGGACATGTATTCTTGGATATTTGGTTCCCTGCCCTGATACCCTTGCACTCATGTCTCTGTGGAATCCGTAACATCTTGCCTGCAATTTCTGTACTACAAGCTCAATTATAAAATTTTGCACGAATTCAAGCTGTTTCTGCCAAACCAATCTTAGAGCCACACGTTTATCTTTTTAATCTTGTTGACCCTGTGCCAACTTGCTTATGTCTATGATAGCAAATTGTGCAAGAGACTGCAGGGCAAGCAGCTTCCAAAACAGTGGAAGAGAATGTTGGAACAATCGATTGTGCAATTGAATGGATGATCAGCCATGATCATGAAGAATGGCGGAGCAGGTTTGAAGGGGCGAATGGCCACCTCCAGGGCTTATCTTCTATGTTCCTATACCTTCTGAATGGTGTGAGAGAGTGTGACAACAGTGGCTAGAAAGACAGTATGAGTGCGTGGGGAAAGCAGCTACGGTTCTCCTCACGGATTCTACACAACTGAAGCAAAACTTTTCCCATTAATACCCCTTAAGCAAAAGGATAACTTTCCATGCACCTGTTTGAAACTATCCATTATTACTTGATGGCTTGTGCACTTGGACTGCCAAACCTCTTTGCTCTTTGATAGCTCCAGGTTTCTCACCATTTAGAAAATACTCCTGTTTACCTTCCTTGGGTCAAAATGTGCATGTGCTAATGCTTTCCTACATTGCACTCAATTTGCCAATGTTTTCCCCGCTCGCTTAATTGGCTTATATCCAGTTGTAACTTCCTGCTCCGATCTGGATTACATACTGACCCTCCATTTTGGTCCCATATAATTTAGTATAATCAAGGAGTTTTACAGATAACCAATAAATTGCAAATTAGAACAGGACAGCTTCCGTATTTCTGAGCCAACAATTTTGGTATCTGATCATGCATAGTGCAATAAAAATAAACCTTAATATGTTTATAAAATAGTAAAAATTATGCAAATCTCATTGCTCTTATGTAAATTCTAAAGCAGAAAGATTGCACAATATGAAATAATTTGAAGTACACAAAGTATTTTGTAAAGCATAACTATAATCAACTTTACATTCAGCACAGTTAGTAACTATTGCAGACAGTCCATAGATTTTATTTTCATTTTGAAAGCATATATGTATATCATTCAGCTACACGTTCGTAGAGTATTCTTGATTTTTTACTGTTGCTTTTAACTTCCAACCACTTTACTCCATTCCATGACTTATAGCACAGTGTTAGGATTTTCCCAAATCTGTAATGGAATAAGTTCAAAGGACTAAATGGTCTACTCTGGTTTCTACATTCCTCTTCTTAAATCAGGCAAAATCAAGGCACATGACATACTTGAATCAGAATCATATAGTGGATACAACTCAGAAATAGGACCTTTGCTCCATTTTACTAATGCTGGCTGTCTGAAATAGCAACTGCGCTGGTCTCAAACCTCCACATTTTCCTTGTAGCCCTGCAATGTTGTTTCCTATCAGGTGTTTATCCAGGGACCACTTCTATTTACGAGCACTCAGCCGACCTCATCTGTGTGCTGCCCTTAAAAAAAAATCTGTCCCTTAACAAAGCGTGACTACATATCCAAGATCAGGAAAAACTATATAGGAGGGAGACTTTGCAGGTTTGAGCTCATATCCCATCACATTGTGCCATAACATTTTGGTGTAGCAACACTTGTCAAAACCGAACAAATTTTGGCTTCAAGTTGAGTTTTTCAATGCAACATTGCTTCTCGAGTTCTCATAGAATGGTTGAAGCACAGAAAGAGGCGATTCATCTCACCATGTCTGTGCTGGTCCTCTGAAGGAACAAAGAACATAAATAACCTTATATTTTAGAGTTTGTTCACAGTGCCAGTGAAATCTAAATCCATCTAGCAACTGTGAGCCTTATTTTAGACTACACACCTTTTGCTAATTTTAGACCATAATGTAAAAGCATTATATTTCATTGAATTATTTGTGAAAATGAATTGCTGAGAATTCTAACAAATAATGCAAAATAAATATCAGTACAATTCCTTATCATGAACACAATCTCAGTTTAAACTTCAATTATATCATATTCCTTTCAGTAATAAACTTTAACTTAATTGACCTGGCAAATTGACAATAAATCAAATGGGATTATGCAAAGCAATAGTTTAACTGTAGTCTTACAAACCAGCCCAGACTCTGCAACAGCATCGATCTGCAAAGTCCATGCTTTTGGATTATCTTTTAAATTGACATTTTTAAAATTAAAACAACCAATATACTCACTAATTACCTTCACATAGATCTTCAAATTGTCCAGAATTGGAAGGAAACTTATTTTTCTGTTCTCCAAGAAGCTGCAGAACAAGGACTCTGCTGTGAAGTGCTGTGGTCTGCAGTGACACTGCTAAATTACAAGAATACGTCAAATCTGAGCTTTTATTCACATCAGGAAACCTGCCCAATTGTAAAAACAGGATGCAAACATGGTTGTCCTTTGATGCTTGAAAAAATACAGTAAAACAGGCAGTGAAGCAGGAGTGTGCTAAAGAACTGTGGGTGTGTAATTATTTTACACAGTGGTGACGTCAGACTCAGCCTCTGGAAGCTCATAATGAATCCATTTGATTGATGTCTCAGGCTAAAATACTTTCAGGAAAGAAAAAATCTCAGGGCGCAACCAAGCGTGCTGCAAGATAATTCTTCAATATCCAAACATGTGCTGTGCTTTTAAGTTTATTGATCATAATTGTGGAAATGCCTTCTGAAGTGATATATTGAGCAACCTTGTGAAACAACTGGTTCTGGTAATCTGCATTAGAGTCAGTGGAGCTTTTGAAAATTTGCTGGAGGCAACAATTAGACAACCTAATGTTAAAACTGCATTGATATGCTGTCTTTTACAGGCAGTTGGCCCTTGAAGTTACTTTTATTCACTTTTCAATTAGGCCTTAATGCAGTTTGAACAAGAACCTGCCGTAGAATAGGTTGACACATAACTAATAGTGCTGAATAGAGGTATTTATATTTCTAGGATGCTGCTGACAAACATCTATGCCATTATAAAAAGGCAAGGCAGGCAATGAGAAAGATTTAAATTAGTTAGGCAGAAAGGGAAAAAAAGTTACACAATTCTACAAAAAAAAGAAAATGACCAACTGAATGCGTTGGTAAGGCAGTGGCAGATACTCAAATAATTGGATGAAGCGCAAAATAAAAATGTATGAATGAGAAATATGAATTTTGCCAGGAGAATGCAATAGTCACAGAGACCTGGTTGTAATCTGAGCATGATTGGAAGCGAAATGTTTCGGTGATAGGATCTTTGGTAAGAACGGGTGTTATTTTCCAAGAAATACCAGAAAACTAATCTGTTTAAGGAGCTTTGTTATCGTGATGTTTATTCCGTAAGCAGCAAGGTTAGCGTAACCTGTTTTCTGCCCAAAATAGCCAATGACATCACAATTACATCACTTGATCAGACTCTTAAAGTGACGATCCACCATTTAGATCCATGACAACAGGGAAATTGGGAATAATAAGAGCAACCACATTCATTAAAAATATAATTGCAGCAGGCGGAAGAAACAGGAGATTTGCGTTATGACGAACAGATTGTGGAAATATCATGGGAAAGATCAAGGTTTCAGAAAAGATGAAGGTTACAGCCATTCTGGTAGTAGTACTGTAGATAATCAGATAACAAATACAGAGGTCAGGAAACATGAAATGAACACATGTTTGTGATGGAAGATGATAAATTTTCAATTTAGGCTAGGAGAATGGGCTGCACGGTGGCGCAGCACTGCTGCCTCACATCGCCAGGGACCCAGGTTCAATTCCAGCCTCGGGCGAGTGTCTGTGTGGAGTTTGTATGTTCTCCCCGTGTCTGCTGGGTTTCCTCCGGGTGCTCCGCTTTCTTCCCACAGTCCAAAGATGTGCAATCTAGATGGATTGGCCATGCTAAATTGCCTGTAGTGTTCAGGGATGTGAAGCTTAGGTGGGTTATAGGGGGATGGGTCAGGGTGGGATGCTCCAAGGGTCGGTGTGGACTTGTTGGGCTGAAGGGCCTGTTTCCACAGTGTAGGGATTCTAATTTTAATTCTAATTCTAAGCCGAATTGACCAATTAGCAGAAACAATAAATTTGTGCAACAATCACCCTAAAATAAACAGGGAAGTGGGGGATAGTTTAGGAAAACCCGAAGAAGGGGGTTCATTTAGAATCTGACTAAGAAGCTGCAGCCTGTTGGATGAGTAGCCTATGATATCTAGATGCAGTCAGAGAGTTTAGCGAACAAAGGGAGAAAAATCTACAAGCAAATTGTCCATAGTGAGTAGTTAACTAGGTTATTTGATTTATTTGAGTTGATTTATTTATTGTAATCTGTTTTATTACAACTACAGTCAAAAGTGTTGTTTTTCATGTCAAGACTCTCTGGCGGCATCTTAAAACGCAGGAAATAAACCAAAGCACAGAATATTAAGTCAGAAAAATAAAACAATAAAATTAATCTTATAGTCTCATCTCAATAACATTAGGTTGTCTTTGAAACAGCTCCCACCTCTGGCTCAGCCATCGGCCTGGATTCGGGCTCCTCCACCCTGCTGCCTCAAGTCCCTACTGCTAAATCAATGACACTGCTGCAAGGTTTCAGGAATGTCTGGGATGAATTTGTCAGGAAACCATTGAAGAGTTCATAGTGAGGCTGTGGAGGAGTTTACAGCTTTTAAAGAACTCAGAATAGGAGGGGATCATTGGGGAGACATTGATATGGGAAGGACATTGAGTATTGGATTGCAGCAGAAGATATTCAATGATTGGGGGATTAACAAGCATGGTTGAGGCATGGGAGAATATTATTAATTTTTCCCTGGCACCTCCTGCGATAGTATTGGTCACCCATCTCTGGAATCCCTCTCTGTTAGAACCAGAAATGGGAGGATTTGTTAAGTTATGAAATTGAATTTAACTTCCCATCAGAAGAATACATAGTGATTTTAGTGGGGTTAAAGTTCCCCCTTTTATGCCATACACGAATAATGAATAGGTCATATTAGAATTACTGAATAATTGTGGACTAAAGCTAATTAATTGTCTAAAATTATGGAAACATTTTGCAGAAATTGACCAAAATGTAAATAAATTAATATATATTTAAGAGTGAGAATGACAGCCATTAAGTTACAGTTTTAAAGTTGGTTAAATCAAAATTTGAAAGGATGAAAAATGAATTTGTCACAGTAGACTAGACTGAAATGTGCTTTCTCAGTGGCAGTAAGACTTTGGGTAGCTTCTTCTGCTGCCGCAATGGAAGTTGAGAAATTGCTCACCAAGAATTTGGAAAGGCAAGGACTGACAAGGGATAGACCCAGAACGTCAGCTTTCCTGCTCCTCTGATGCTGCTTAGGTTGCTGTGTTCATCCAGCTCGACACCTTTGTTATCTATGACTAATAAGGGATAGTCAACTTGGCCCAGGAAATCAAGTCTCACTAACTTGATTGAGTTTTTTGAAGAAGTCATGAAGAGGATTGATGAGGGCAGAGCGGTGGATGTGATCTATATGGATTTCAATAAGGCGTTTGTCAAGGTTCTTCATGGTAGACTGGTTAGTAAGGTTAGATCACATGAAATACAAGCAGAACTAGCCATTTGGATACAGAACTAGTTCAAAGGTAGAAGACAAAGGGTGATGGTGGAGGGTTGCTTTTCAGACTGGAGGCCTGTGATGAGTGATGTGCCACAAGGATCAGTGCTGGGTCCACTGCTTTTTGTTGTTTATATAAATGATTTGGATGTGACTATAGGTATGGTTAGCAAGTTTACAGATGACACCAAAATTGGATGTGTAGTGGACGGCGAATAAGGTTACCTCAGAGTACAATGGGATCTTGATCAGATGGGCCAATGGACCGAGGAGTGGCAGATGGAGTTTAATCTAGATAAATGAGGGGTGCTGCATTTTGGAAAGGCAAATGAGGGCAGGACTTATACACTAATGGTAAGGTCCTGGGAAGCGTTGCTGAACAAAGAGACCTTGGAATGCAGTTTCATAGTTTCTTGAAAATGGAGTCACAGGTAGACAGGATAGTGAATAAGACATTTGGTATGTGTGCTTTATTGGCCAGTGCATTGAGTGTAGGAGTTAGGAGGTCATTTTGCGGCTGTCCAGGACATTGATGAGGCCACTTTTGGAGTACTATATACAATTCTGGTCTCCCTGCTATAGGAAGGATATTGTTGAACGGGTTCAGAAAAGATTTGCAAGGATGTTGCCAGGGTTGGACGGTTTGAGCTATAGGGAGAGGCGGAATAGTCTGGCGCTATTTTCCCTGCAGCATCGGAGGCTGAAGAGTGACCTTATAGAGTTTTATAAAATCATGAAGGGCATTGATAGGGTGAATAGATAAGGTCTTTTCCCTGGGGTGGAGGATTCCAAAACTAGAGGACATAGATTTAAGGTAAGAGGGGAATGATTTAAAAGTGGCAACTTTTTCATGCAGAGAGTGGTGCATGTATGGAATGAGCTGCCAGAGGAAGTGGTGGATGCTGGTACAATTACAACTTCTAAAAGGCATCTGGATGGGTATATGAATGGGAAGGGTTTAGAGGGACATGGCCAATTTTTTTTTCACTATTCATTTGTGGGATGTGGGCAGTGCTGGCTGGCCAGCATTTGTTGCCCATCCCTAGTTGCCCTTGAGTAGGTGGTGGTGAGCTGCCTTCTTGAACCACTGCAGTCCACCTTCTGTGGGTTGACCCACAATGCTATTAAGGAGGGAATTCCAGGATTTTGACCCAGCGACAATGAAGGAATGGCGATATATTTCCCATGCAGGATGGTGAGTGACTTGGAGGTGGTGATGTTCCCATATATCTGCCACCCTTGTCCTTCTAGATGGAAGGTGCTGTTTGAAAATCCTTGTTGAATTTCTGCTGTGCATCCTGTAGATAGTACATAGTGCTGCTACGGAGTGTTGGTGGTGGTGGGAGTGAATGCTTGTGGATGTAGTGCCAATCAAATGGGCCGCAGTATTCCAAGCTTCTGCCCTGCTCTTGTAGCCACTTTGTAATGTGGTGGGTCCAGTTGAGTTTCTGGTCAATGGTAACCCCCAGGATGTTGGTAAATGGGTCTAGATTTACTTAGGATATCTTTTCAGCATGGATATGTTAGACTGAAGTGGCTGTTTCCATGCTGTACAGCTCTATGACTCTATGACTCTAAATATTATATCACGACTGGGTTCATTAAACTCTAATGGACTTTCATGTTAGTTATGTAGAGCTTCAAGCTCTGTGCAACGCTTTGAGCCATGATGGAGTTGGAATCCTCCATGTTCATTGACAGTTCATTGACACCAAATTCTCATTGACCAGCCTGCCAATGCAGCAAACATCTTTGTGTGCATACCCATCAGCTTCAGTCCCATATATTGCCATTTTGAAGTCGTCCTCTGAATTGATCACATGTTGTAGAACATCCTCCAATGAATTGCAACATTGGCTATCCATTCTTATTGTACCAGCAGCCATCACTGAATTGCTCACTATCAACATCCTAGGGGTTATCATTGACCAGAAACTCAATTGGCCTCACCACATAAACGTGGTGGCTACAAAAGCAAGTCAGAAGCTGGGAATACTGTGATGAGTAACTCACCTCATGGCTCCTCAAAGCCTGTCCACCATCTACAAGGCAAAGATGGTAAAAAAGGCAAGATGGTGGCAGGGTAAGTCGTTCCATTTGGAGCTCCACTCTGCTAGCCCATACTCTTTCTGTTTCTTTCTTCGTCATTTTTTCTCTTTCTCCTTTCTTCTCTCTCCCTCTACAGTAATTCTATCCCTCCCTACCCCTTTTAACTACCTACCTAAGGAGTTGGGAAGGAGCTGGGTCATGACCGGGAACTACATGGGTTGTGTCCTGCGATGAAGGCAGCTCAATTGTGAGGCAGCCCACAGCAAGATGCTGGTGGCAGATTGTGAGGGCTGGAAAGCCTGGAGTGGAATGTTGGTGGAGGCATAGTGATGGCTGGAAAACCTGGAGTGGGCTGTTGGCAGCAGCATGGCAAGGGCTGGAAAACCTGGAGTGGGACTGTGGCAGTGGAAAGAAAAGTTGGACTCTCTTAAGTTATCTTTTTCTCCTTATCTTATTCTAACTTAATGTGAATAGCGCCATGTATGTATAGCAAAGGTACACATTTTTCACTATATTTTTACATTGAATACAAGTGACAATAAATTATTCAATTCAATGAAACAGGAGTGTGATGGAATACTTCTCACTTGCCTGGATGAGTGCAGCCCCAACAACACTCAAAAGCTTGACACCATCCAGCAGAAAGCAGCCCACTTGATTGGCACTACATCCACAAGCATTCACTCCCTCCACCACTGAAGCTCAGTAGCAGCCATGTGTACTATCTACAAGATGTTCTGCAGAAATTCACCAAAGTTTCTCAGACAGCACCTTCCAGACCCATGACCACTTCCATCTAGAAGGACAAGGGCAGCAGATATATAGGAACACTACCATCTTCGAGTTCCCCTCCAAGTCACTCACAATCCTTACTTGGAAATATATCACCGTTCCTTCACTGTCACTGGGTTAAAATCCTGGAATTCCCTCCTTAATAGCATTGTGGGTCAACCCACAGCAGGTGGACTGCAGCGGTTCGAGAAGGCAGTTCATCACCACCTTCTCAAGGGCGAGTAGGGATGGGCAAGAAATGCTGGGCAGCCAATGATGCCCACATCCTGCAACCGAAAAAAACAAAACAAACAGCTTTGTTATGGCTTTAATTTCCAGCCTGTAGAAAGTTTGCTAATATTGATCAAACAGCAGCTTTACAAACTTTCCACATGCTGGCAATTAAAGTATAATCAATCCGGTTTTGTTCACTAACATAAGGCCTGGTTTTGTTCCTCAATACACTACTGGGGAAGAAGCTAGATCCCTTTTGTTCAAAATATCTTGAACCATTCTTTTTCTTTTTCAGGGTTTGAGAATGACTTGCTTCCACTCCAATGGGTAGGGAGTAGATCTGTTTGGCCGAGTCTTCAAATCCTGAAGTTACAGAGTCTGCTCTGTGTGAGGTAGGTGGGTATACTTCATTAGGTTTCAATCAATCATTTTCCTCATGTTTTAATGTCAAACTAAAAGAAAACTTCATTGTCTGGAAAGTGCTTAGGGATACAAATACAAAATGTTCTCTTTCTGGAATGCAATTTGAAATCACAAATTTAATAGTGAAATTAATATCAATGACATTTTAAGAAAAGTTTAACAATAGTAATTAAGATATCTGAAATTCCCATTGGCTGCAAAAGCAGTTCATAGAACCTAATAAATAATCAGATTTAATTGTCCTTCACAGTCTATTGTTTCTAAAGCTTGACATTATGCAATCTAAATTTTCACAAGCTGTTGCTTTCTGAATCATAAGCTTACTGAATAGCAAAGATCTTTTCTTTCCTCTTGTTCAATGATTTATAATTTGTCATGAGCATTTCATGCAGCAATGCCATGTACTTTTATTTTAGTCACTTTTAAAACAGAAAAATGTCCTTAGGTTATTCAGAAAGGGAGGTAATAAACTCTGATGAATTAGTTGGATTTAGAATGTATGATTGAAGGTGTGGTTAGTTGAAGGATTTTTCTCTTTTAGGATGGAGTGGGCAGTTCTGCAGATGCAATTTCTATATGCTCCTCTGCATATACCTGGCCCAACCTATTTTTGTAGTTTGACGTTCATTTAAATTGGCAGAAGGATACCAATACAACGGAGGAAACTTTGATGATGTTGCTCTGAAAAACCACAAGGGATCTTAAAAAAAGTAAATCACACCAGTGGTCAGAAACCAAAACCTAGCGAGGCCTTGACAGGAGTCAAGCAATTTTTACAGGTAATTGTTTAAAGGCAGAATGGAGGGGAAGGAGGCTAATTCACATTAATCATTACTAATTTTTTTTAGTCCATCACTATACATTCCACATAGCAGACCCAGGAAGTGGCAATAGCAGGAGTGAAAATATTGAAAATAACACCAGATGACTTCATTGGATGGAAAGAAAATGTGAAGCAATATCCCTGCTGGAGCTGAAGGATGGAAAGTTTTGCCAGGAAGTAGGCCTCATTGCTCAATTCTTCTGAAATTTCAACATAATCCCAAACATAATGATGTATATACTGTGGTGTCGTAGTAGAATCCACACCAAGTTTTCAGGGATCATTTGAAAGTACTGTGTTTTTGAATTTCAGAATGCAGGGCTATCACGAGCAAAGGTGCAGGCACTGGTAGTGAGAACACACAGTAGTCTAAAGCTTGCATATCAAGGAGTGTTAGCTAATCAGGTTCAAAGGCTTATGGAGATATCATTGCGCACGAAAATGAGCCTAAAAATTACATAGGCTGTTCTGGAGACTTGAAATAAAAGTCTAGACATATGAAAAAGTCGGTAGCATGCACATGCCCATCCTATATTGGAAGTGCATCAGCTGCTATAGTGAATTAGGTATCATCTTACTCCTGCCTGAATAATTACTAACTATCGCAACTCCACTCCCCACAGAATAGTAGAGGCAGAGTATTTGAATATTTTAAAAATAGAGGTAAATGGATCCTTGACTAACGAGGGAATCAGAGGTTATCATGGGTAGACAGAAAAGCGGGGTTGTGCCCCAGTCTGATCAGCTACGATCTTTATTGAATGGCAGAGCAGGTTCGAGGAGACCAATGGCCTACTCCTGCTCCTAATGATTGTTTTTATGCATTCAAAAACCTCATTGTCACATTAAAATAAGAGAAAAGATACCACACTGGTTTTAGGATTTTATTTGCGAAATTGTCCCGCCTCAGCAACTGTAGTATCAAATGGTTAGAACTTAGGAAGCGAAGAACTAGAGAAATTGGAGCAGAAATCAACTCTACAGTACCGCATTGGGTTGGGTCCTCCGTTTAAAGAAATTATGTTTGATATTTGGCTTCAGATTCACTTTCCTGTTCATTTTCTATTTCTCACAATTTCCTGAGTTTTTTTTTAAACTATCTACCTCAACCTCAGATATATTCAACGATGGAGCTAACACAACCCTCTGGAGTAGAAAATTCAAACAATACTTCAGTCTCAGTGGCCAGGGCTTTTGAGTGCTCAGGCCACAGATTGTCTTGACAGTGATGAGGAAACAGTACATGTCCTTAGGATGCAAAGGTTTTAGGATTTGCCATCCTCTTTCTACCTAATCATTTCTTCCTCCTGTAATAGGTTTTATGCTGTACTGCTGCCTTGCAGTACCTGAAGGACTACTGCTTCCCTAGAGGTGTGGTAAAGTTTTCAGTCTGCAAAACACAGCTTTATTTGATTCGTTATCTCTTGGGTTTCTTTGTCAAGGCAGTCATGTATTTCCTTGTACTATGACCAAGGGTCTCTTCACATGTGCTTGTTATCATGGACTTTAGTATTGACCAGCATCTATGCAAATTAAATTTATCTACCTTCTTCTTTGTATTATGTTCAGATACTTAGGGGCTAATTTTCAATCTTGGTGGTGATGCAGAATTACCAGTCATGCTGGCAATTATGCAACCAATTAAATTTTCTTTCCCATTAAATTCAAGGAAAAAGGCAGCATTCTCCCTTCAAATGATAATACATTTCCTTCACTTACAGAGTAGATAGTTCACAATATTGTAATGTATTGAATTGTTATGGATTTGATGCTTATAGAGCAAATGGGTTTCTAATGGCTATGGTATTACATTGTAAAGTTTGAAGTAGTTAATTTATGATGCAATTTCAATTCCATTTAAAAAGAATCTGATTTAGCAAGGAATTATTATGAATTTATATCATTCATAATGTTTAGGATCATCCCATTAATCATCCTTATCTGTTAATTACAGATATAAAAGGTTCTGCAGTTATGCAATGCAACATTTCATTTCATTTGTTGGAACACCTGAAGAGAGCTTGGTTTTCAACATTAACGGTGTTTACAGTTTGATGAGGCCCAGAAACCAGCACAGAGATCTGGAGCACCATAAGCACACGTTCCCTGTGATGCAGGCAGTGATCTTTATGCAGTCAGATCACTTACAGGATTGCAGCATGCGGTCAGCCCTGAGTGAGGACATAAAAGTGTGAGACACTGGCCTGAGGTCAAACTAGTTTATACTGCTTAAATAAAAACCTCCTGGCTGGAGCATATACATGCAGACAGAAGAAAGATACAGAGAATGGCACAACATGACAGAGAGCAGGCACTCCAAGGTTTTTCATTCGTGGTCCTGGTGCACGAGGAGCAAAAGAGGGCTTCTGTCCACAAGATGACAAGAGGCTTTCCTGATGAACAAAGAAGGCAAGTTTGTGGGTTCACATCAGCAATGCTCACATGACTCGTCAAGCTTAGTCAGTAAACATTCACATTTCACCAATGGAATGACTAGTTAAAAATAATTACATGTATATGCCTAAATTTAAAGTGAAGTATTTAACAACATGGATACAGTGATCATTTATATTTTACAAAACTATATTCTTATTCTAGAAATGTGAACCAAATTTAACATGAATGTGTTTTAGTTATTCTGACACATATTACTTTGATTAATTTTGCATAATAATATGTTTCATCCGTTCAATTATCTGTGAGCAAGATCCTAATTGCACCAAGAGTTACTGCCAAAAATAATAATTCCACTCCATTTGATGCCACAACAATCAGCAACACTTCCATAACAGCACAATAGTTTCAGCATGCAAGGAGATTTAAATAAAACAGGGCAACAAAAATTAAATTAGAAGAGTATTATGCTAAGTGTTTGATGAGAATGTCTTTTTTTATTTATACACACACGCACACACACACACACACACACACGCATATAAGGAGCAGGAGTAGATCATTCAGCCCCCTGAGACAGCTCCAGCAATAGTAGCTTTGCGGATTTCAATGTGGCTTCAACTCCCCATTTCTGTCCATTGCTAATAAGTTCCTTAATGTTAACAACAAGGTGAAAAATTAAACATCAGTCTTCATTAGTCAGAGAACATACTCAAATCGATAGTTATTATTAAGTTTATTCCCATCACAACTGATGGTAATATTGTCCAAGTGAGATCCCAAAGTGAGTCCTGGCTTGATGGACAGCAAGTTTTTTTTTAAACTATGGAAGTCAGTTCGTGAATGTATTTACAAGAGGTTGCCACTGTACTTTAATAAAAGAGTTTTATTACACAAAATAAAAGCATGACTGTAATATATTTTTTAATATCTATTTAAAACAAACTTATTATATGAAATCAGAAAGAAAGAGTCAACCCCTTTATCCTGATTTTAGCCTTCCAAACAGCCAAACCTCAATGAAGTGTCAACTCTATCTCCATGTTAAACTCCTTGTTCAGTTGGCATGGCTGTAATCAGTTTCTTTATCAGCCAATGTGTGTATATTCACTCAACACTATTTTCTTCAATTAATGTTTCTCCTTGAAAATTTTAAACAAGCTGCCAACTCAGCTCAATATTACTGTTGAATTTGGATTCCTCAAACGCATATCTTCAACAACTTTATAGGATGTCTCCATATCCTTCTGCTTCTGGGGTTTTCTTCAAACCACCAAAGGACTTTACTCTCATCTTGCCTTGACTGTGTTGTCACTAATAGCATGTCTCCTTCTGTCTGAATGAACTTGTTTCTGGCACTGTCGCTTTCTTGGGGTTATAAAACCAAAGTCAGCAAACACATCGGTAATCATGTCCTTTGGAGGATTGTTAGTCTTTTATCTAAATCCACATGACTATTTGGAAATGCTGTCTTCAGCTCACTGTTTAAATGTTTTTTTCTGACTTAAGAAGCAAGTCAGTCCTTCATAGAACTGAAAACTAAAATCCATTCTTCCTCCACTTTAGTACGAAGTTTCCAAATAACTGTTACACATTATTGACCCAAACGCAGTCGTAGTATTGGGTAAGGTATTAAACAGAAGATTAGCAACACAAGCAATAAAGGGACAGCTGTAATTATGGGTGACATTAATCTACATACATATATTGGACAAATCAAAACAGTAACGATACCATAGAAGAAGAATTCCTGGAGTGTGTACGAGATGGCTTTCTGGATAAATATGTTGAGGAACCAACTATAAAAAAGGCCATTCTGGACTGGATATTGTGTAATAAGAATGGAACGGTTGGCAGTCATAGAGTCATACGGTATGGAAACAGTTCCTTCGGTCCAACTCATCCGTACTAACCAGACATCCTAATCTGACCTAGTCCCATTTGTCTGCATTTGGCCCCTAACCAATAGCCCTTCCTATTCATATATATTCTTCCAGATGCCTTTTAAATGTTGTAATTGCTCCCACCTCCATCACCTCCTCTGGCAGCTTGTTTGATACACGCACTACCCTCTGTGTGAAAAAGTTATCGCTCAGGTCCTTTTTAAATCTTGCCCATCTCACCTTAAACCTATGCCCTCTAGTTTTGGACTCCCCCACCCTGAGATAAAGACCTTGGCTACTCATCCTATCCATATCCCTCATGATTTTATTAACTCCTATAAAGTCACCCCTCAGCTTCTGACGCTCCAGGGAAGAAAGCCCCAGCCCATTCAGCCTTTCCCTACAGCTCAAAGTCTCTAGTCCCACAAGCTCCTTCTAAATCTTTTCTGCACTGTCTCAAATTTAACAACATCTTTGCTATAGAAGGTCAACCAGAATTGTACACAGTATTCTAAAAGTAGCCTCAAAGTGACTATAATGTGATAGAATGCTTCATTAAGATGAAGAGGGACGTAGCTGATGCTGATACTAGGGTCCTCAACCTGAATAAAGGAAATTATGATGGCATGAGATGCAAGATAGCTATGATAAATTGTTTACTTAAAGGAATAATGGAGGATAAGCATGGCAAATATTTAAAAAGCACATGGAGGTACTGCAACAATTATTCATTCCTATCTGTCACAAAAATAATGGGTACGGTGGTCCAATCATGGCTAACAAGGAAAATTAGGGTAGTCTTAGATACAAGGAAGGGAGATACAAATTGGCCAAAAAAAGCCACAGATGTGAGGATTGGTAGCAGTTTCATTTTAGCAAGGTGGGGCGAAGGGATTAATTAGGGTGTGGGAAGGGGTGGGGAGATGGGAGGTGAAACAGACTATGACAGTAAACTAATGTAATTTTTTGAGGATATACCTAACAGAGTTGATAAGAAGGAGCCAGTGGTTGTGGTTTACTTGGACTCTCAAATGGTGTTTGATAAGGACTCACACAAGACACTAGCATTCAAATTTAAAGTGCATGAAATTAGGGGTCATGTACTGACATGGAAAGAAATCTTGTTGGCATACAGAAAACGAAGTGTAGGAATAAACTGATCTTTTTCTAAGTGGAAGGCATAGACTAGTTGGATACAGCAGGGATCAGTGCTTGAACCCTAGCTATTCAGAAAATATGTTAATAATTTAGATGATGAAAGTAAATGCAATATCTCCAAGCTTGGAAATGACACAAAGCTGGGTGGGAGGGCGAGCTTTGAGGAGGATGCAGAGGTGCCTCAGTTTGATTTGGACAAGTTGATTAAGTGGGCAAGTGCAGATAAAATATAATGTGGATAAATGTGATGCTATCCATTTTGGTATCAAAAACAGGAAGGCAGTTTATCCAAATGGCAATAGATTGGGAAAGGAGGAGGTGCAATGAGACCTGAGACAGGTACAATAAGTGGTAAAGAAGGTAAATGGTATGTTGGCATTCATAATGAGAGGATTCAAGTACAAGAGCAGGGATGTCTTGCAGAATTTGTACAGGGCTTCGGTGAGACCACACCTAGATTATTGTGTGCAGTTTTGGTCTCTTTATCTGAAGAAGGATGACCTAGCTGTGGAGGAAATGCAATGGAGTTTTACCAGATTGATTCTTGGGATTATAGGACCGATATATAAAGAGAGACTGGATTAGTTCGGGCTACAGCCAATGGAGTTCAGAAGAATGAGGTTGGGGGAGGGGATGTCATAGAAATCTCTAACAGGATTAGACAAGGTAAATACAGGAAGAATTTCCCCAGTGACCGGGAAAGTCCAGAACCAGGGATCACACTCTAAGAACACGGGATACACCAACTAGGACTAAAAGTAAGAGAAATTTCTTCACACAGAGAATGGTGAGCCTGTAGAATTCTCTGCCACGAAGAGTTTGAGGCCAAAACATTGATGGTTTTCAAGGAGGAGTCAGATATAGTTCTTCGGGCTAAAGGGATCAAAGGGCATGGGGAGAAAGTGGGAACAGCGTACTGAGTTGGATGATCAGTCATGATCATATTGAATGGTGGAGCAGATCAGGAGGACCAAATTACCTACTCCTGTTCCTATTTGCTATGTTCCAATGTAAGAACAGACAAGTACAGGACTTAATTTCTGTCACTGAATGAAATATGTTTGAAAAATATAATTAAGTTCAGTTCTTTTTTGTAAGTCATTAAGAATGAGAGGAAGCACCTTGATTTGATCATGATGGCTTGTATATTACACAACTTTAATTATTTCTAACAACCTTCAATAATTTCAATAATTTGTAGACTTACTTAGAACATGTCCCAGATGTTATTTGTGTTAAATTAAATGTAAAGATAGATTCTGTTAATTTTTTAACTATGAATTGTGATATCTGTATTGACAGAATGACAGTTTTAAATGAAATGCAGTGACATTAAGAATGATCCCAGGGATTAAGGGCTTGTCATATGTACTTTGTTCTGTACTCGATGGACTTTAGAAGGATGAGGGGGGATTTCATGAAACTTACAGAATACTGAGATGCTTGGATACAGTGCACGTAGAGAAAATATTTCCACTGATAGGAGAGACCAGGATCCGAGGGCATAGTCCCAGAATAAAGAGATAACCCTTCAGAACTGAGATGAGAAGGAATTTCAGCCTGACGGTGGTGAATCTTTGTCACAGAAGGAGGCCAAATAATTGAGTATATTCAAGACAGCAATAGATAGGTTTTTGATTTGTAAGGGGATCAAAGGTTAAGGGGAAGGCAGGAAAATAGGGTTGAGAAAAATATCTGTCATAATCAAATGACAGGGTAGACTCGATTGGCAAAATGCACTCAATCTGCTCCTACATAGTCTTACTCAAAAAGGACAATTTCAACTCAGCCAGATATTGCCACTGCCCTAGCAATCTTCAGCAACTTCATCAATGACCTTCCCTCCATCATAAAGTCAGAAGTAAGTAGTTTGCTGATAACTGAACAACATTCAACATCATAATACTTCCTTAGATATGGAAGCAGTCCATATGCAGCAAGAACTGGGCAATATTCGGTCTTGGCCTGATGAGTTGCAAGTAATATTTGCAGCACACATGTACCAGGAAATGGCCATCTCCAACAATTAAGAACTTACATCGCCCCTTGACATTCAATAGTAATACCATCGCTGAATTCCCCCACTATTAATATCCTGTGGGCTTTTATTCACCAAGAACAGAACTACACCAGCCATACAAATAGTGTGGCTTCAAAAATAAATCAGAGGCCGTAAAATCAACAGTAAGTTGGACTAGGGCAATACTCTGATTAACTATTGCATCGGTTTCCTGGGACTGAGATGATTGGTGTCCAACAACCATAACCATGGGAATTACAACCATGTAAATACAATTGATAATAAGAGAACATGGCATTAATAAAGTTATGATTTAGGAACATAGTAAAATAGTAAATGGCTATTTACACCCATGAGTTTGTTCCACATTCCATGAAACCATGTTTAATCAGGGATCAACTGCATATACTCATGATTGCTCCATATTTCTTAATACTTTGCTTAACAATAATTTTTCAATTCCGTTTTTAAAATTAACAACTAATGCAGCATAATTGCCTGCTAAAGAAGAGAGTTTCAAATTTAACTGGTCTTTTCGTGTAGATGCCTAATTTCACTTCTGAAGTGTCCAGCCTTTAATCTTACACTGTGTCCCCCTTTCTTTGCTCCCCAAACAGCAATATAGTTTCTATCTACCCACCTGTTCCCTTTAATATTTTGAAAATTTTAAGTTACCCCTTTATATTCTAAAAACCAAGAAAACACAATTCTACCTTGTGTCGAGACAGTGAGAACTGCTGATGCTGGAGTCAGAGTTAACACAGTGTGGAACTGAAGGAGCACATCAGGCCAGGCAGCATCAAGGGAGCAGGAAATCTGACATTGCGGGTCGGCACCCTTCTTCCGAAGAAGGGTCCCGACCCCCAACATCAGCTTACGGTTTCACATTACGCATAGCACTGCTGCCTCACAGTGCCTGGGACCCTGGTTCGATTCTACCCTTGGGTGACTGTCTGTGTGGAGTTTGCACATTCTCCCCGTGTCTGCGTGGATTTCCTCCGGGTGCTTCAGTTTCCTCCCACAGTCCAAAGATGCGCAGGCGAGGTGGGTTGGCCATCATAAATTGCCTAAATGTTCAGGGATGTGTAGATTAGGTGAGTTATGCGGGATAGGCCTGGTTGGGATGTTCTAGCGGTTGGTGTGGACTCGTTGGGCCAAAGGTCCTGTTTCCACACTGTAGGAATTCTATCATCACTCAATTATCTCCCCTTCTCACCACCTCTCTCATCATCTCGAGGGAGGGTAAAATTTTGCTGTAAGATTTTTTTAAAATAATGTTCTACGTTAATTCCTTCCTTTTGTATACAATGGAGGTAGTTTTCACTGCCTGTTGTATCTATTTTGTTTCCATTGGTTGATGGGCTCGGCAACAGCTAAAAAATCTGCTCCACTGGATTACCACCGAGATGATGAAAGAGAAAACTAACTCGATGTTTCTGGCCTTGCCTATTGAAAAAACTGCTAATGTACTTTTTAATTTTTTATCACATAAAATGTATTTCCTTCACCTTTTCTTGGTTTTACAAGAAGGCAGTTGTGTGGTAAATGACAGTGAATTGAGATAAATGTGAAACAATTCGCATGTTTTAAAAAAAGTAGGTCACAAATATAAATCTGTGAAATTGAATTAGCACAGGAGAACTTGGCAAGGGACTTGGCAGTAGTCATTGACGCATCTTTTTTGCTATCTAGGGAGTGTACAATTCTATTTAAAAAGCTATTAATATTTTTAATATTCTGTAATACTAGAATGAGATAAATTTGTAACATTATGCTCAGCTGTGGACCTAAAACTGCACATTGGCCACACGCTATTAGAATGTCCCTGATGTTCATTTTGATTGTCTGCTTAAATAAGATTTAAAAATGTCAAAGCAAGAAAGGAAGAAATATGAATAGGATTAATCTAATGACCCAAATTTCACAATCTGTAGCAAAGCAGTGCATTTGCCACTGACCTTTAATACAATGTGATTTCTGAGTGGTAGGTATCATTGTCCCCAATATTGATTTGAACCTGGTGTAAAGACAAGAGAATTGCCAAAAATCCAATAACAGCCGTGTCATTCAGAACTATAATTAGCCAATCATATTGAACCACTCTAATGAACAGCATAACAAGAAGCATAAGGCACTCATTATAATTTGCTTCATAAACGTTTCCTAGAAAGTGAAATAAAAGTTGAGACATATTTACTTAATGTTGAAGTATTACAAATACGAATATATGTTACATTTGTAAATTGTAGATTTTTAATCAATGTCGAACCATGACATTACGCACACATAAAATACATCTCCAGATCCAGAGCAGTTTATTCTCATAATAGTTATGACGTTGTAGGCCGTTGGAAAAGAATCACCCTCATTAAAATGTGTAACTTTTTCAGAGTTTTTTTAATATTGATATTATAGGGTAAGGGTAGAGTTCTCATGAGTCCAGTAACTTGTACAAATTGTCATCAGCGGGGACTCCAGCAGAGTAGCCTAAGAAGAAGCAGGAAGTCACTGACAGCAATCCCTGGATGTCTTTGTTTAACTAGGCAATGGAGGAGTTGTTATTGGTTTCAAGCACTACCTGCTCCAAAGGGGTATAATGACAGGAAAATAGCTGGATCTTGAGAGAGTATTCCAAGCCAGGGATTGCAGAATGAAGGGAAAGGGAAGCACAAAGTAGTAACAGCCAAATTGCTTTTGTTGATGTGATTCAGAGAGCTTGTCCTGTCTTTACTGTCTTTAAAAACAATTTAAAGGCTTTTTGGTGACCCTTTTGCCTGGGATTACAAGTACAACCAAGCAAAAAGTGAACACACTATCAGATATTCCCAAAAAGCCAATCTGAGTCTAACATGCATATAACTTATGTATATAGTCTGAAAGAAACAGGTGTATTAACCACCTAAGGCTTGGAAGCAGTTACACTGGTGGCAGGCAGAATAATATTGAACAAGAGGTCTATGATTTTGAGGCTGATCCGAGCAATTTCACAAAAGTAAAATCAACTCCTTTGTCTCTGTAGACTGAAGCTACTACCTTATCTTCAAATTCATAGGCATTTCAGTTTTAACTGATAAAATGTATGTATGCAGACACTGTTACATTTAACTGCATTAACATTCCAATTTGAAGAAATTTGGTAGTGCAACATTTAAAAATCACAAAAAGGAGACTGGAAGTTGAGACTTTTCCTCTTGCATTCCTCAGGACTGGGTTACAAGAAAACAAAAATAAAACATTTTTGGCCATTATAGATGAAAACAGCGAAAGGAGCACACTGCCACACCAATGCCCCAACCATTCCTTCCTGTGATCATTATCTGCCCCAAGTGTAACAGAGCCTACAGTAGCCCCATCAGTCTGTACAGTCACCTACAGACTCACCCTGAGAGTGGAAGTGAGTTAGCCTTGTCTACGAGTGACCGTCGATGATGAGATCCAATGACCAAAAGGTTGGTCAAAATGGTATATTATGTGCACTGTCCTAACTGGAGCAGGGAAGCCAAGTGGCATTCAGACTTTGGATGGACCGAAATGCCAGGCTCTACCCATTGCAAAGCATTAGTCCCTTTCCAGTAACATCGGTGACATTGTGGTTGCCTTGTGAACAGAAGAGGAAGTCCTCAACAAGGGGAGAGCAGGACTGAGCCAAAAGCATGGGCCAAGGAAGGACCAGGAGAAGGAGCTTCATGCAGCGAGAGAGAGAGAGAAAGAGAGACAGTGGAAGAATAGAGCAAAGTCAGAAGCTGGAGCAGAATTCTAGATTGGTGGGTCACAAATATTGAGGAACTAAGGCCATGGATGAACAAATTCAGGCCTCTGGTAGCAACTAGAGAGCAAAGAAGTAGACCAGACAAATAATGAAGGGACAGCCAGATAGACTGGCTGAACTGCAACTCTGAGTTTAAAAGAAGATAAAGATCCCTCTTACTTCAGACAGGCAACGTAATCTGGGTCACATGCTCATGAGAAGTTAGCAATTTTAGCTCCACCAAATATGGTTTGCACCCCACCTAATTAGAGATCGGGGTATAGCATCCAATCTGGCCCTGGTGGATTTAGAGAAGAAGGAATAAACGTCCTCTGTAAATAGTTCATTTTCCTAAGTTACATTTGTCTTGTAAGAATTTGATGCTCATGGAAATTAAAAAAAACACTGTTTATTAATCAATGTACGTGTGTGTGCTTAAACTGCCTTTTACTTAAAGGAAGAAGGCGAGGATGAGCTGCTAAGAGGTATAGGGAGGGCATACTAGCCCTTGGAACCTAGGCACAGGCACCAATTGTGTAAATTAGGGATGAACAGAGGCCAGAATTTGAGAAGTCTGGATGTCTTGGAGGACTGTGGGGCTGGAGGACATAACAGACTTAAAAAGTGGAGCAACCATAGAGTGAGTTGAAAACAAAACTGACAATGAAGACTTGGTGAGGTGCTGCAGTGCATCTTGTAGATGTTACAAACTGCAGCCATAACATGTCAGTGGTGGTAGCAGTGAATATCAAAGGTGGTGGATGTGATCCCAGTTAAGTGGGCTGCTTTGTCCTGGACAAGTGTTAAACTTCTTGAGTGTTCTTAGAGTTGCACCCATTCCAATCATGCTCCTCACATATAAATTGTCGAAAGTCATTGGGGAGTGAGGAGGTGAGCTGATTGCCAGAGAATAATTTAGAACATAAGAACTAGGAGCAGGAGTAGGCCATCTGGCCCTTAGAGCCTGCTCCACCATTCAATAAGATCATGGCTGTTCTTTTTGTGGACTCAGATCCACTTACCTGCGCTCTCATCGTATCCCTTAATTCCTTTATTGTTCAAAAAAAATCTACCTTAGCTTTAAAAACGTTTACTGAAGTAGCGCCAACTACTTCACTGGGCAAGGAATTCCATAGATTAACAACCTTCTAGGTGAAGAAGTTACTTCTCAATTCAGTCCTAAATCTGCTCCCTCTAATCTTGAGGCTATGCCCTCTTGTCCTAGCTTCACCTGCCAGTGGAAACATCCTCTCTACTTCTATCTTATCTATTCCCTTCATAAATTTTATATGTTTCTATAAGATCCCCCCTCAATCTTCTGAATTCCAATGAAAATAATCCCAATCTACTCAGTCTCTCCTCATAAACCAACCCCCTCAACTCCGGAATCAACCTAGTGAACCTCCTCTGCACCCCCTCCAGTGCCAGTACATCCTTTTTCAAGTAAGGAGACCAAAACTGCACACAGTACTCCACGTGTGGCCTCACCAGCACCTTGTACAGCTGCAACATAACCTCCCTGCTTTTAAACTCAATCCCTTTAGCAATGAAACACAAAATTCCATTTGCCTTCCTAATTACTTGTTGTACCTGCAGACCAACCTTCTGTGATTCATGTACAAGGACACCCGGGTCCCTCTGCATAGCAGCATGCTGCAACTTTTTACGATTCAAGTAATAATCCTTTTTACTATTACTCCTACCAAACTGTATGACTTCACATTTATTTACATTGTATTCCATCTGCCAGACCTTTGCCCACTCACTAAAATGTATCTATGTTCCTCTGCAAGGTTTCACAGTCCTCTGCACACTTTGCTCTGCCACTTATCTTAGTGTCATCTGCAAACTTTGACACCCTACACGTGGTCCCCAACTCCAAATCATCAATATAAATTGTAAATAATTGCAGTCCCAACACCGATCCCTGAGGCACACCACTAGTCACTGATTGCCAGCCAGAATAGCACTCATTTATCCCCACTCTTTGCTTCCTGTTAGTCAACCAATCCTCTAGCCATGCTAATACTTTACCTCTAACGCCATGCATCCTTATCTTATACAGCAGCCTCATGTGCGGCACCTTGTCAAAGGCTTTTTGGAAATCCAGGTACACCACATCCACTGGGTCCCCATTGTCCACCTTGCTTGTAATGTCTTCATAGAATTCCAAAAGATTTGTCAGGCATGACCTGCCCTTCATGAACCCATGCTACGTCTGCCCAACGGGACAATTTCTATCGAGATGCCTTGCTATTTCTTCCTTGATAATAGACTCAAGCATCTTCCCCACTACAGAGGTTAAGCTAACCGGTCTATAATTTCCCATCTTTTGTCTACCTCCTTTTTTAAACAGAGGCGTCACATTTGCTGTTTTCCAATCTGCTGGGACTGCCCCAGAGTCCAGCGAATTTTGGAAAATTACCGCCAGTGCACCTGCTATTTCTCCCACCATCTCTTTTAGTACCCTGGGATGCATTCCATCAGGGCCAGGAGACTTATCAAGCCTTAGCTCCATTAGCCTGCCCAACACTACCTCTTCTGTAATAATGATTTTTTGCAGGTCCTCACCTACCTTCATCTCTTTGTCAATTACTGGCATGTTATTAGTGTCCTCCACTGTGAAGACCGATACAAAATACCCGTTCGATGCCTCGGCCATTTCATCATATCCCATAACTAAATTCCTCTTCTCATCCTCTAAAGGACCAATGTTTACTTTAGCCACTCTTTTTCATTTTATATATTTATAGAAACTTTTGCTATCTGTCTTGACATTCTGTGCTAGTTTTTTCACATGCTCTATCTTACTTTTCTTTATAGGTCTTTTTGTGGCTTTCTGTTGACCTTTAAAGTTTTCCCAATCTTCTAGTTTCATGCTGTTTTTGGCCACTTTGTATGCCTTCTCTTTCAAATTGATAGCCTCCCTTATTTCCTTAGACACCCATGGCAGATTACCCCTTTTCCTACAGTCCTTCCTTTTCACTGGAATATACTTTTGCTGAGCACTTTGAAAAATTGCTTTGAAAGTCCTCCACTACTTGTCAACTGTCCCACCATAAAATCTTTGTTTCCAGTCTACTTTAGCCAAGTCCTCCCTCAATCTATTGTAGTCCCCCTTGTTCAAGCACAGGACCCTGGTATTGGATTTTATCTTCACACTCTCCATCTGTATTCTAAATTCAACCATACTGTGATCACTCCTTCCAAGAGGATCCCTAACTATAAGGTCATTAATTATTCCTGTCTCATTACACAGGACCAGATCTAAGATAGCTTGCTCCCTCGTCAGTTCCATTACATACTGTTCAAGAAAACTATCACGTGTACATTCAACGAACTCCTCCTCAAGGCTACCCTGACCGAGCTGGTTCGACCAATCTACATGTAGGTTAAAATCCCCCATGATAATTGCCGTACCATCTTTACAGGCATTTGTTATTTCTTTGTTTATTGCCCGCCCCAATGTGATGTTATTATTTGGTGGCCTATAGACTATGCCTAAAGTGACTTTTTCCTCTTAGAATTTCTAATTTCCACCCAAATGGATTCAACCTCATTCTCCATAGAACCTATATCATCTCTCAGCACCGGCCTGATGTCATCCTTGAATATCAGAGCTACACCACCTCCCTTACCTTCCTGTCTGTCCTTCCGAATAGTCTGGTATCCCTGGATATTTAACTCCCAGTCGTGACCATTCTGCAACCATATCTCCGTAATGGCTACCAAATCATATTCATTCGCGATGATTTGTGGCGTTAACTCATCAACCTTGTTACAAATGCTACGAGCATTCAGGTAAAGTGCCTTTATGCGAGCTTTCTTACCCTCATGATTTCCAACAACTCTAATAATATCTCCTGAGTTATGCTTCCTTTTTGCTTCTTTCATAGTCTGCCTTGAAGTTAAACCCTCCTGCACACATGCTAACCTGCTGCTTACCTTTTTATTTACCATCATACTCCCTGTCGTTTTCCCTTTCCCTTCCCCCCGACTCACTAGTTTAAAGTCCTAGTGACCACCCTATATATCCTTTTCGCCAGAACACTGGTTCCAGATCGGTTCAGGTGGAGACCGTCCCATCGGTACAGATCCCCCCGGTTCCAAAACTGATGCCAATGCCCCATGAAATGGAACCACTCTTTCCCACACCGCTCCCTTAGCCACGTGTTTACTTCCCTAATTTTCTTATCCCTAAGACAATTTGCACGTGGCTCCGGCAGTAATCTGGAGATTATGATCCTCGAGGACCTGTTCCTTAATTTTGTTCCTAGTGCTTGATAATCCCCAAACAGGTCCTGCATCCCAGCCTTGCCTATGTTGTTAGTCCCAACATGGACCACAACAACTGGATCCTCCCCCTCCCGCTCCAATATCCTGCTGCCCAAATATATTCCCAACAGCCCCCTGGTCCTCGCTGTCACCTCTCCCTCTGCTGCTGCAAATGAAGGCCGCTGACACTCGAGGTAAGCCCTTTAAGGGGGAAACTTACCTTCCCGGCAACCCCCTGGTCCTCGCTGTCACCTTTTTCTTGCTTTGGATCAGGCAAAACTGGAGTTGTCTATATCTGAGGATATGAGTTGCAAATGGAACTGAGCACTGCATAATCATCAGGAAACAACCCCACTCTGACCTTCTGTTCGGTTGAAGATCATTGATGATGCTGAAGATGGTGATTGGGCCGAATACACTATACAGAGGAACTCCTTACAACAATGTCCTGGGACTGTAATTCACTCAGAGATAGGAAGAACTTCCAATGCTGGAGTCAGAGATAACACAATGTGGAGCTGGAGGAACACAGCAGGCCAGGCAGCACCAGAAGAGCAGGAATGCCGACATTTCAGGTCGGGACCCTTCTTCAGAAATGGGGAGGGGGAAGGGAGCTCAGAAATAAATGGAGAGAGGAGGGGTGGGCATGGGGAAGGTAGTTGGGTTGGTGATAGGTGAGTGCAGGCAGGCAGCGATCGTTGTAAAGGGTAAGGGCGAGATTTCTACTTTAACTCCTCCCACTTCCTACAGACTATGGGGGTGGCCATGGGAACCCGTATGGGCCCAAGCTATGCCTGCCTCTTCATAGGATAAGTGCAACATTCCCTTTTCCGTCGTTACACCGGCGCCATATCCCACCTCTTCCTCTGCTACATCAATGACTGTATCGGCACTGCCTCATGCTCCCAGAAGGAGCTTGAACAGTTCGTCAACTTTTCTAGCACCTTTCACCCCAACCTCAAATTTACCTGGACCATGTCTGATACCTCCCTCTCCTTCCTGAACCCTTCCATCTCCATCTCTGGTGACCGCCTCAAAACTGACATCTATTTCAAGCCCACCGACTCCCAGAACTACCAAGACTACACCACTTCTCACCCATCTTCCTGCAAGAATGCGATCCCCTACTCCCAATTCCTTCACCTCCGCCGCGTCTGCTCCCAAGATGAGGCGTTCCACTCCCAAACATCCCAGATCTCCTCATATTTCAAGGACCATAACTTCACCCCTCTGGTGATTGAAAGTGCCCTCAACCGCATCTCTTGCATTGCCGGTACTTCTGTCCTCACATCCCCTATCCCCAACAAAATAAAGATAGAATCCCCCTTGTCCTCACGTGTCAACCCACTAACCTCCATATCCAACATATCATTTTCTGCCACTTTCGCCACCTACATTCCGACCCCACAACCAAAGATACATTTCCCTCCCCACCCCAAAAACCTTCCACAGGGACCGCTCTCTCTACGACTCTCTTGTCCGCTCCACACTCCCCACTAGCCCCACCATCCCCCGCACCTTTCCCTGCAACCGCAGGAAGTGCTACAGCTGCCCCTACTCCTCCCCGTTCACCTCCATCCAAGGCACAAAACAAACCTTCCACATTAGACAAGGGTTCACCTGCACATCCGTCAACTTGATCTGCTGTATCCGCTGCTCCCAATGTGGCCTCCTCTAAGTCAGTGAGACCAAGTGGAGGCTCAGAGACCGTTTTGTCGAGCACCTGGGCTCTGTTCACAACAAACGCAACACCTTCTGGTCATCAACCATTTTAATTCCCCTCCCACTCCCTGGGTGATATGTCCATGCTGGGCCTCCTCCAGTGTCAAAATGACGCTACCCGCAAACTGGAGGAGCAACATCTCACATTCCGCCTTGGGAGCCTACGGCCCATTGGCCTAAACATAGATTTTACGAGTTTTAAAATCTCCCCACCCCCAGCCTCATTCCATGTCCAAGCCTCCCTCTCATCCCTGCCTCCTTGACCTGACACAACCTGTCCATCTTCTCTCCCACCTATTCGCCCCACCCATCCCACTGACCAATCTCCACCACTGCCGACCTGCACTCACCTGTCACCATCCCACCTACTTTCCACAGCCCCACCCCTCATTTCTATTTATTTCAGAGCTCCCTTCCCCCTCCCCATTTCTGAAGAAGGGTCCTGACCCAAAACGTCAACTGTCCTGCTCCTCTGACGCTGCCTGGCCTGCTGTGTTCCTCCAGCTCCACACTGTGTTATCTCTGACTCCAGCATCTGCAGTTCTTACTATCTCTGAACGTCCTAGGACCATTGTGATTGATGTGTCATAGATACAACCATATTCCTTCTACTCGGTATGACTCCATCAACTGGACAGATTACTATTGATTTCAATTTTTTATAGGTCTCTTTGATGCAATACTCAATCAAAAGCTTCCCTGATGTCAAGGACAGTCACTCTGACCTGACTTCTGGAATTCAGCTCCTTTCACCAAGTTTAGATCAAAGTCAAGAGTTGAGCGATCCCAGTGAAACCCAAACAGAGAGCCGGTGAGCAGGTTATTGCTGAGTAAATGTTGCTTGATAGCATTATCAAAGACCCTTTCCATCACATTTACAGGGTGATAAATATTCAGGCTGCATTTAATTTTTTTAAATTTAAAATACATGCAATGGAATAGTTTGATCGGCTAAACATGGAAATCTATGTCATCGGTGCAAATAACCTAAATTTAAGACATCAGAGATTACATCTAAAAATGTAACTAAAGGAATTTAGGTTCAAAGATTCAATTATTCACACAATTAAAAGTCTAGATTTCAACATAATTATCCAACAATTAAATTCGAATAGTTTGTAAAGTCACCACTGATGTTTCTCCTTAGTATATCCATTCATTGATTCTCATTGTAGAAATTTCAATATGAAGGACGAACTTTTCCATCTGCCTCAAAACATTGAGCAATGTGCAAAATAAATGCTTCAGTGACAGTGCATAATATTAGTTAATAAAATCTGCCAAGGGATTTGTTAAATCTAGCTGTGGGTGGATTTTGAGTCACTTAGAGTAAATTTAAAGGTCTTACTCAAAAGAAAAGTAATGAGACAAAAACTGTAAAGTACTACTTGGGGAATGGTTGCAGTCAAATCTGGAGTATGTCATGGATTCAACAATTTTTTTTCAGGAAAACAGAGGAAGCAATTTTTCTTTTCATTCAGCAATTTTTCAAAACCCTTTTCAGCCTGTAAAACAACTCCTCAAATAAAAATTATTCTATTTTTTAAAATGATAAATGGCGACCAACTATTGACTCTTTCCTTAAAAGAAAATTCTGCATTAGCACACACTGATTCCCAAACATAATTAAATTGAATTACCGAAAATGTTTTTGTGCTCAAATCCCGTTACTTAACCATAACTTTTTGGCGTCCAACATGTTAGCATCTGCATCAACAACACCAAGAAACAAAAAACAGAATGTCTATGGAGAACTTAATCATCTTGGCACAAACATCTCCCAATAAACATCCACAATTTAAAAGTAGCGACAAAGAAGTAATGATTGTTAGAAAATCTTGACTATTTGCAATGTCTGAAAAGCTTGGAAAAGAAATATAAGGGAAATGCAGCTGAGGCTTTTATCTTGCACTTATCAGGACAGAACTGTAACAATACCAAATCTCAAAGGTCATAACAATTTAAACTACCTAGGGATAGGGTTCTGATTGGTCGGCAAATTAAGGTTAATAAGTAGAGTCTTTGTCATGTCAATGCACAAAGGAACAGTTAACTGCAAAGTTGCTGTTTAGATTCAGACTGGAGAAGTTGACTTTGATTGGTCTAGGCATTACCATGGAGAATGTGGCAGCAAATGACCACCTTTTTCAACCAAAAACTTGGGGACAATGTGTGGACGTGTTTCTTTTTCTGTTTGTACAGGAGGGTGCAGCATGTGGATATATGCAGCCTGTAACATGCATTACTTTGCTTCTAACATGGTTTTCTGTATTGTCTCTACAATCACTTGATGCATATTTTGCCTCCAGTAGTATGTCTACCTGATGTGGCAATGCTTGTCTTATCCTTCATAACATAATAAATTTGGAATGGGTAATGTGGTCTTAAAAGGTCTGGCAGACACCTATTGCAACTCACAAGTATATACAATAATATATACAAAAATGATATTCACGGGCATATCAGTCTCTAGCCTAACATTGAGCTATTTGGCTATAAAGTGTAGCATGCTTCCATCAATGTGTGATGCCTCAAGTAGCCCAAGTTAAGGTGAAGTCTGAGACATTTCTACCTCAGGCCAGGAGATGCCATTCCTGCTCCTCTGATGCTGCCTTACCTGCTGTGTTCACCCAGCTCCACACCTTGTTATCTACCTTAGGCCATATGTTATGATACTGTGACAACATAAATGAGCATGTGTCTTAAAGCTATACTGACATAATATGAGGCAGAACACATGTCACTGATAAGGTGAAATACAATGAAATTGACACACATTATTTTCAGTAGTAAGAAGTTATCCATTAATGCAAATCATCCAAAAAATGCAAGGGAAATTTGAAATCTTCCATGTATAAATGCCAAAAACACAAATTATGTCTTATGCCAGAATATTGTTGCGGATATTTTTGCAAGGAGGAGTGGTAGGATCTAGTTTTAACATAAATCATTGAATATGAAACCTATCAGATTAAATGGATTCCATACATCCAATTTTTCTTTCAATTAGGTGTAAACGAATATTCCAGGGGCCATCTTGTGGTACAGTTGTAGTGTCCTTACCCCTAGACTGGGAAACCCCAATTGAAGTCATAGCTGCTCCTGAGGTGTGTTATAACATCCCAGAATCACAAAAGTTCCCGAGAAGCAATTTAGTATTACTTTGGTGTGATTGTGTGCCCAGGATAATGATCAAAGAGCCTTTATCTAGATTGCCTAGCTAATCATAAACTTGAAGGTATTTCAGACTTTCATTGTTTGGATCATTTACGAAGTACAAAAAAATGATCATGCAGATCATTGCTACACTCACTGCGAGTTACCTGGTGTTTTTACATGGTATGGATGGAACTAAGCGAATTTGTGAGCTTAAGGGATGTGCGGGATGAGGGATGCAGCTATGATTTTCGTATTAATCATTTTCTTCAACTTTCCAACGAAGTACTGGAATACATCATGCCCAGCCTAATTTATCACCCAACACCAGCACCCTCCGAACACTTTCCAATGTTGCAGATCATCTAGGTTCTTGAATACAGGTAGTTCTCCTATAACACAATAGTTGTGTTCTTGTGCGACCTTGTGGTGTGGGACATCACCATAGAAAATCACGTTATCGGGAAATCGCTATGGAAACTGCTATTTTGTACAGTAAAGTTTGCATTATTCAAACAGCATCCACTATTCATCAATCACGTTACAGCCAATTCGCATTAACGAAACATGCATAACTTTAGGGCTTGAGCTCTCCCACGTCCTTACCCCAACCCCCACACACCTTGTTATCACACAGAGGCAAAAAAAAACTGCAGATGCTGGAATCCAAGGTAAACAAACAGGAAGCTGGAAGAACACAACAAGCCAGGCAGCATCCGGCGGAAATGAGAAGTCAACGTTTCGGGTATTACCCCTCTTCAGGGCCGTATGTGTGTGTAGGTGGAGCTGCAAGTAAAGAGGAGGGACGTGTAGCAGAATGGTGGTGATAGGTGGACACCAGTTGTAGGTACAACCTGGTTTGTCAATGGAAGAGATGAATCCAGTTGGTAGCTGAAGAGAGGGTCAGTAGGTGGAATGGAAGGGAAGAGATGGGGCTAGAAAGGGAGCTGGGGAATGGGTGGGAAATTATTTGAAATTAGAGAACTCAATGTTGAGTCCTCCGGGCTGGAGGGTGCCCGGGCGGAAGATAAGTTGTTGTTCCTCAAATTTGGGTTCTGAATCACTGCGATACCGGAGGAGACATGTTGAAGGGGAAGTGGGAGCGGGGAGTTGAAATGGACAGTGCCCGGGAGGTTTGGCTGGCCGTTACAGGTCAGGCAAAGATGCTTAGTGAAATGGTCACCCAGTCTACCTTTGGTCTCACCGATATAGAGGAGACCACATCGGGAGCACCAGATGCAGTAGACTAGGTTGGAGGAGATGCAGGTGAAGCTTTGTCTCACCTGGAAATATTGTTTAGAGCCCTGGATGGAGGTGATGTGTGGGCAGGCGTTGCATCTTTTACAGTTATAGGGGAAGGTACGGGGTGGGGGTGGTGGTGGGCGGGTGTGGGGGTGGAGTTGGAGTCATTGACCGGGAGTGTGGCACGAACTAAGGACTGGCGAAGGGAATAGTCCTTGTGGAAGGCAGGGAGGTGTGGGGAGTGGAAGATGTTCCAAGTGGTAGGGTCTATTTGGAGTTGGTGGAAGTATTTGAGGATGAGACATTGGATGTGAAGGCTGGTGGGGTGGAAAGTGAGGACAAGGAGGACTCTATCTTTGTTATGTTTGGAGGAGGTTGGTGGTTTAGAGCTGTGGAGCGGGAAATGGACAAGGAATGGTGGAGAGCTGTCTGGGTGACAGAGGGGTGAAAATAGTGTTGTTTGAAAAAGGTGGGCATCTGGGATGCTTGGGAGTGGAATGTCTCCTCATCAGAGTTGATTTGACGGAGATGGAGAAATGGTGACTGTTTCGCCGAGCATCTTTGCCTGGCCCGTAACAGCCAGGCTAACCTCCCGGTCACTTCCCATTTCAACCCCTCCCCCCACCCCCCACCTCGGCCCCTGCCAATCCCCCTCCGACATGACCGTCCTTGGCCTCCTCCAGTGCCACAATGATTCAGAACACAAATTTGAATTACAGCACCTTATCTTCCACCTGGGCACCCTACACCTGGACGAGTCAACATTGAGTTCTCCAATTTCAAATAACTTTCCCACCCATCCCCTGGCTACCTATCCATCCTGACCTCCTCCCTTCTATTCCACCTTCTGACCCTCCCTTCCAGCTACTACCAGTGTCCACCTATCACCAACATTCTGCTACCCCCCCTCCTCTCTACAGCTCCCCCTACCTCCACATCCAGTCCTGAAGAAGGGCAATAGCCCGAAACTTTAACTTCTCCTTTCCTCCAGAAGTTGCCTGGCTTGCTGTGTTCTCCCAGTCTCCTGTTTGTCTACCTTGTTATCACACAGTCTGCTATTACACACTACTCTTTGTTGCCAGCTAACAGTTGACATTAATAACTATTCACCCTCCTAGCCAAATCGTTATCCACTCCTTTGACTGTCCAACTGTTATTTTGTCTTTCTTTGGGCTCTATCCCCACTTATCATTTGCTCCTTACGCCCTCCCCCACAACTTGATCTTCTGCACATAAACTGACATTTTCCTAGCTACCACCAGCTCAGAGGAAGGGTCACTCAGCCCAAAATGTTGACTCTAATTTCTCTCCACAGATGCTGCCAGACCGGCTGAGCTTTTCCAGCAATTTCTGTTCGTGTTTCTGATTTCCAGCATCCGACATTCTTTCAGTTTTTGTTTAGATGAGGAGATGTGGTTAGGCCACCACCCCTTTGTAGAATTCAGCTCTTAGAAAAGCAAGCTCTTACAAGGTTAATGAAATGGTAAGTGGTCAAATGATTTAAATATATTTTCACAAACCAGCGACTAAGAATAGCATATCTGTGAAGAAACGTGACTCTGGAATTTATAATGGAGTTGGAAGTCAAGAAATTGGGAGTTCTAACAAAGCTGAAAGAATTAATTATTATACCAAAGAGACATTTTGAACACAGAGAAAATTCCCTATTGCCTGTAGAGAAATGAATGAAATAGGTTAGGTCCTGATTATTATTTTTGGAATCTATATAAATATATATACTGCAGTCAAGAATTGGAAGACAGATTTTATAATCCCTAGATCTCGGAAAAAGGGTTCAACATGAATAGGTTAACTGGGGTTAACATTAACCTTACGCAGAAAGTTCAAAAGCACATAATGGATCTTCTTGGAGTTCATCTAAAAGGGCAGAGCACTATCTGCTGATGATAACATGTCATGCCTTAAAGTCTTCTGGACTGATGGATAAATAACAATAAAAGCTATCTAACAGATTTAATACATTTCTGCATCATAAGATTTGAAAATCAATCTAACACCCGGTCAATGGAAATCTAGTATATTAAATTTATTTCCAGGTAAATAAAATGCGACCACAAGATGTAGCACAGAACCACATTGAGTAGAAAAATTCCAGTTGATTCCTGGCACTGCATTTTTGTTTTTCCCATGGAACAGAATCCAAGCCTGATTTTGTGTCAAGAACCCTCCTCTGGTGGATAACATTTTCACATCTGTGAGCTCTTCATTGTATGGAGATGGATTTACTCTCAAATTAAAGTCAGTGAGGAGAGGAACAGAGGGAGGACAGGTGAATAAGACGATCAATTCCTTGAAGCTCCCATTGAAACTTTTGCTTGTCCTGAGGGAGAAGTCTGCTGATTGTGTCATCAGAGGGAACTGCAATGATACTGGAGACGAGAAGGCTTGGCACCCAGTATAGGTCTGATCCATGCTTTATCAATGCCAACCTGGATCTCAAGCTGAAGCTGGTGAGGGAGAGGAGGTATGTCCTTTCTTAGAGTCAGAAATCACACGACGCCAGGCTATAGACCAACAGGTTTATTTGAAAACGCAAGCTTTCACTTGTTGGACCATAATCTGGTGTCATGTGATTTCTGACTTTGTCCATCCCAGTCCAACACGAGCACCTTCACATCATTTCTTCCTAGATGGTGAAGGAAGAGGCCAGCTCAACATGCAGGGTACTAAATGGATCACTAGGATGTGTCTTTACGGTATCTATTTAATATTTTCCTTTATTTATACTACATAAGACCATAAGACTAGAAGATATAGGAGCAGAAGTAGACCATTCAACCCATTGATTCTGCTCCACCATTTATTCCATAATACAGGATCTGCTATGGCCCCTTCCTTAGTCAGACTATCTACATATTGTTTTGAGAAAGCCTCCTGGATGCAAATAAAAAAAATTCTACGCCATCTCAGCCTGGCGCTAAGAGTGTCCCAGTCATTATAGGGGGAGTTAAAATCACCCATTACGACAACCCTGCTGTTTTGACATCTTTCCATGAAATAAGGGATGAATATGGGAAACGGGCAGGAAAATGAGTTTGGATTTATCAGCCAATCTGATAACAAGTCCATATGTTTTAGGATGCTTATTGTTAAGGATAAGGCTGGTCCTCGGATGAAAGTGCCAAACTGGAGGAAGGCTAATTACAACTGTATGAGGCATGAACTGGAAAAATTAGATTGGGGCCAGCTATTTAAGGGCAAATCCACATTGAACATGTGGGAGTCTTTTAAAGGAACAGCATGCTCCAGTAAGGATGAAGGAAAGGGTGGTGAGATTCAAGAACCCTGAATGACAAGAAATATTGAAAGCTAAGTCAAAAAGAGAAAGGAAGCACACGTAAGGTTTAGTGAGCTGAAACCACTCAAGACCCTTGAGCAATATAAAGGAAGCAGGAAAACACTGAAACAAGAAATTACGAGTGCTAAATTGGGCCATGAAATGTTCTTTGCAAATAGGATTAAGGGGAAGTCCCAAGATATTTTCTATGGATATTAGGAGCAAGAGGGTAAATAGGAAAAGGGTGGGTCCTCTCCAGGACAAAGGAAGAATTTAATGCATGAAGCCAGGGAAAGTAGGTGAGATCCTTAATTAGTACTTCACATTGCTGTTCACCAAAGAGAAAGACATAGATGATGGTCAGATTAGGGAAGGCTATGTTGATATTCTAGGCTATGTCAATACTGAGAAGGAGAAGGTGTTGGATGTCTTAAAAATCATTACAGTAGATAAGTCCCAGGGCCTGATGGAATCTATCCCAAGATATTCAGAGAGGCAAGGGAGATGATTGCTGGGGCCTTGGCAAGGATCTTTGTATCCTCTTTAGCCACTGGTGAGTTCCCACAAGACTGAAGAATAGCCAATATTGTTTCTTTGTTTAGGAAGGGCAACAGTACTAATTCAGGAAATTATAGGCTAGTGAGCCTTACATCACTCAATCGGGCGATTATTGAAGATAATTCTTAAGCACAGGATTTATTTGCATTTGGAAGAAATGGACATGTTAGGGATAGTCGGTATGACGTTGTGAGGGAAAGGTCTCTTTTTAGAAATTTGATTGGAGTTTTTGGTGAAGTGAGGAAGATGACTGATAGGGGTAGTGCAGTGGATGTTGTATACATGGACTATACTAATGCATTTGAAAATGTCCTTCATGATAGGCTAGTCTAGAAGATTTGGTCATATGGGATTCACAGTGAGTGGGTAAGCTGGATATAGAATTGGTTTGGTCATAGTAGACAGAGGGTGGCTGCGAAGGTGTGTTTTTCTGACTGGAGGCTTGTGACCAATGATGTTTCACAAGGGTCAGTACTGGGATATCAGTTGTTTATAATTTATATAAATGATTTGGATGAAAATGTAGGTGGTCTGAATAATAGTTTCGAGACAACACAAAAATTGGTGGACTTGTAGATGGTAAGGAAGAGTATGAAAGAAAACAGCAGGATACTGCAGGAAAATTGGACAGGGAAATAGCAGATGGAGTTCAATCTGGACAAGTGTGAAGTGATGCATTTTGGGTGGTCAGATGCAAAAAGAAAATATATGGTAAATGGCACGACCTAAGGAGTGCTGATATATAGAGAGATCATGGGTGTGAGTCCATAGCTCCCTGACAGTGTCAACAAAAGATGGTATTGAAGGTGTACAGCATGCTTGCCTTTGTTGGTTGGGGTTCTGTGCTTTGGTTTTCTGTAGATTTTCTCCATTCAAATAATAGTCAGCTTCTCTATTTTTCCTGTCACAGTATATACCTCACAGTAAATTCTATCTGCCAAGTTGTTTGCAAACTCACTTAACCTTGTCTATATGCTTCTGCAGGCTTTTTGTCAATGTCACTACTTGCCTTTCTGCCTAATTTTGTTTCACCTGCAAAGTTGGCTGTAGTATATTCACGTTCCTCTCCAAAGTTATTAATATACCTTGTAACTAATTATGACCACCGCACTGATCCCTGTGGCACGCCACAAGTTACAAGCTGTCATTCTGAAAATGCCCTCTTCATCCCAACTGCCCATCCTCTATTAGTTAGCCAATCCTCAATCCATGCTAATAAGCTACCTTCAATACCATGAATACCCCTCAATACCTTCAATATCATCTTATTAAGTAGCCTTATATGTTGTACCTATCGAATGCTTTTTGAAAATCCACATATATTATGCTTACTGGATCCCCTTTGTCTATCCTGCATGTTACCTCCTCAAAGATCTGTAATAAATTTGCCAGGTACAATTTTCCCAAAATGAAGCCGTATTTAATTTGTTTGGTTATGTTATGTATTATTAAATGTTTGACAATTACACCTTTTATAATAGAGTCTAGCATTTTCCCAATGACAGATGTAAAGCTAACTGACCTGTTTTTGGCTTTGAGTAAGCATGTAGATTGTCAGTTTTCTAATCATAGAATCCCTGCAGTGTGGAAACAGGCCCTTCGGCCCAACAAGTCCATGCCGAACCTCAGAGCATCCCACCCAGACCCATCTCCCTATAACATACCTAATCTACACCTCCCTGAACACTACGGGCAATTTAGCATGGCCAATCCACCTAACCTGCACATCTTTGGACTGTGGGAGGAAATCCACGCAGACAATGTGCAAACTCCACACAGACAGACACCCGAGGCTGGAATTGAACCCGGGTCCCTGGTGCTGTGAGGCAGTAGTGCTAACCACTGAGCCATCGTGCCATCTGGGACTTGTCTAGAGTTCTTGGAAGAATACTACCAGTGCACTTGCTATCTCTGTGGCTACTTGCTTAAAAATCCTAACATGCAGCGCATTGAATCTAGGGGATTTATTGACCTTTAATCCCCATCAGTTTCCAAGTGCTTTCTCTCGAATGACAGTTATTGTGCTTGTTTCCTCTATAAAACCTCACCCTCACTGTCCTGATGTTTAGCTTGTTTATTAATTAGCATATTTGGAATGCTGGTAGTAGTCTCTACCATGAAGACTGATGCAATGTATTCAACTCCTTTGCCATTTCCTGGTTCCCCATTACTATTTCCCCAGCCTCATTCTCTAAAGGGCCTATATTTACTATTGTCTCTCTTACCTTATTGTCTATGTTTATAATACTTGTTAGTTTGCTTTCATACTTTATATTCTCCCTCTTTATTATGTGTTTGGTCATTTTTTGTTGGTTTTTAAAACCTTCCCAATCCTGTTGTGAACTATTAATCTTTGCCACAGTTTATGTTGTTCGTTCAATTTGATACTCTCCTTAACTCTCTTGGTTAATAATGGTTGGTTTATTCCCTTCCTAGAATTCTTGTTCCTTACCAGGAAATACCATTGTCCCAAGTTACAAACTATTTTGTTAACTGTCTGCCATTGTTCCTGAATGATCTTTTCTGCTAAACTCCTTTCCAAGCCCATCTCAGCTGACTTTGCCCTCACTCCTATGTTATACCCTTATTTCAGTCCAGCACAGATGTTTCTGCTCAATGTTTCTCATTTTCACATTGAATGCTGATTTCTTCAATGTTATAGTCACTATTCACAAAGGGATCTTTTACTCTGAGATCATTTACTAAATTTGCCTCATTACACACTACCAGATGCAAAATAACCTGATCCTTGGTTGGGCCCACACATATTATTCTAAGAAACTCACAAACACACGCTACGAATTCTTCCATTGCCACTTTGATTTTTCAAATCTACATGAAGATTAAAGTTACCAATGATTAATGTACTGCCTTTCTCACATGCCCTCATTGCCTCCTGATTTATTCTGTGTCCTAGAGAAGACAGGTGTGGTACATTGGTTAGCACTGCTGCTGCATAGTGCTAAGGATCCAGGTTTGATTCCAGCCTTAGATGACTGTGTGGAATTTGTACATTCTCTCCATATCTGCGTGGCTTTTCACTGGGTGCTCTAGTTTCCTCCCCCAGTCCAAAGATTAGCAGGTTGGTGAATTGCCTGTGCTAAATTGCCCCATAGTCTGCAGGGATAAGCAAACTAGATGGGTTAGCTATGATAAATGTGGGGTTACAGAGATAAGGTGGGTCTTAGTGAGATGCTCTTTGGAGCATTGGTGCAGACCTGATGGGCCAAATGGCCTTTTCATGCACTATAGGCATTCTATGATCTAAGTGCAACTGTTTGGGGCTTAAAGATTATTTCCACAGGTGTCTCCTTCCTTTCTTATTTCTTCCCTTCAACCATATGGATTCCACATCTTCTGATCCAAGATAATTTCTTGTTCTCATACTGATTACATCTTGTATGAACAACGCTATGCACCCACGCTTTCCCTTCTGTTTTTCGTTTCAAAAAGTCACATACCCTGAATATTTAGTTCCCACCTCTTTGATCTCTTTGTAGCCATGTCTCTGTAATTGGTGTGAGGTTATCTATTAATATCTATTGCCCTCTATTTGAGGCATTAATTCACATATTTTGCTCCGAATACTATGAACATTTAGGTAATCAGAGATTAATTTTGAATTTTTATCATCCTTCCCCTTTTTGACCCTATTTGTTACTTTTTTTAAACTTGTACACTCTGTCCCTACTTATCCAACTCTGGGTATCAATATCACCATATCTATCCAATTAATTGTACTGTTCCTGACAAATACCACATTCCTATTTCCTTCCACCACTTAACTGACCCCGTATGCCATTGTGCCATGATCAATTTGCTCATCCTCCATACAGTCCCTATTCTAGACCTCACAGCCTGCAAGAAACTCATAACTGTTGGACAACTGTGGAGTCCGAGGGTCCTTGAGATCTTTCCTTTGAGTCGCCATACTTGCCTAACTTTCAATCAATCACATCCTTCCATTCTTGCTGCAGTTATACAGGGCCTTGGTGAGACCACACCTTGAGTATTGGTCTCCTAGTCTGAGGAAGGACGTTCATGCTGTTGAGTGAGTCCAGCGAAGGTTCACCAGACTGATTCCTGGGATGACTGGACTGACAGAGGAAGAAAGCCTGGACCGACTGAGTTTGTACTCACCAGAATTTAGAAGAATAGGAGTGGGGGGTTGGGGGTTGCGATTGGAGGGTTCGCATAGAAACATATAAAATCCTGATGGGACTGGACAGACTAGATGTAGGATGTATGCTCCCAATGTTGGGGAAGTCCAGAACTAGGGGTCACAGTATAAAAATAAGAGGTAAGCCATTTAGGGCTGAGATAAGGAAGAATTTCTTCATTCAGAGAATATTAAACCTGTGGAATTCTCTCCCACAGGAAGCTGTTGGGGCCAGTTCATTAGATATGCTCAAGACAGAGCTGGACGTGGCCTTTGCAGCGAAAGGGATTAAGCAGTATGGAAAGAAAGTGGAGTGGGATACCGAGATTGCATGATCAACCATGATCGTATTGAATGTTGGTGCAGCCTCAAAGGGCCAGATGGCCTTACTCCTGCACTTATTTTCTATGTTTTTATGTTTCTATACTTTGATCACAGTTCAAGTTTGAGTTGCCTAATTTAAGGGGTGAGACTGTCTCCTGGAGTAAATATGGATTGTAAATTTTGACCATTTTAAAACACATATCTCGGAATCCTTTTATTGCTGTCATGACAGGGAACATAGAGTCTTTGAGTCATACAGACCCTTCAATCCAACTTGTGTATGCCAACCAAGTTTCCTAAACTAAACATGTCCCACTTGCCTGCAATTGGCTCGTATCCCTCTAAACCTTTCCCACTCACCTACCTCTCCAAATGTCTTTTAAAAGTTGTAACTATATCTGCATCTACCACTTCTTCTGGCAGTTCATTCCACTTTTGAACCACACTCTGTATGAAAAAAATTGACCCTCAGTTCCCTTTTAAATCTTTCGTCTCTCACCTTAAAAATACGTCCCCTAGTTTTTAACTCCCCTACCCGAGGAAAAGGACCTTTGCTATTCATTTTATCTATGCCCCTCATGACTTTATAAAGCTCTATAAGATAACCCCTCAAACTACTAAATCCCAGTGAAAAATGTCCCAGCCTATCCAGGCTATCCATATAACTCAAACCATCCAGGATAGGCGACATCGTAGTAAATCTTTTTTGAACCCTCTCCAATTTAATAATGTCCTTCCTATAGCAGGATGGCCAGAACTGTACATAGTACTCCAAAAGTGGCCTTACCAACATCCTGTACGACCTCAACATGACGTCCCAACTCCTACACTTAATGGTCTGAGCAATGAAGGCAAGTGCGTTAAACACCTTCTTAACCACCTTGTCTGCCCGTGACACAACTTTCAAAGAACTACGCACCTGTACCCCTAGGTTTTTCTGTCTAACAATACTACCCGGGGCCCTACCATTAATTGTATAAGTCCCTTGTTTGTGTTACCAAAATGTAATACCTCGCATTTATCCAAACTAAACTCCATCTGCCACTCCTCAGCTCATTGGCCCAATTGATCAAGATCCCTTTGAAATCTTAGACAACCTTCTTCACTGAGAACTATATGATTAATTTTAGTGTCATCCTCAAACTTGCTAACCAATAACTAATACTCCTGGATTGTCATACAAATTGTTAATATAAAGTCCAACAAAAGTGAACCCAGCACCGAACCCTACAGCACACTGCTGATCAAAGACCTCCAGTCCGACAAACAATCCTCCACCACCACCGTCTGTCTCTTACCAACCAGCCAAATGTGTATGCAAGTTTCCTAAACTAAATCTCTGAATCCCATGTGATCTTACTTTCCTAATTAGTCTACCATGCAGATCCTTGTCAAAGGTTTTACTAAAGTTTACGCAGACAACGTCTACCTGTCTGCCATCATCAATCTTTTTGATTACCTCCTCAAAAAAGCTCAATCAAGTTTGTAAGACATGATTTCCCATGCACAACACCGTGCTGACTATCTCTAATCCGTCCTTGTCTCTCCAAATGCATGTGAATCCAATCTCTCAGAATCCCCTCCAACAACTTACCCACCACTGTCAGGTTCACAGGTCCATAGTTCTACAGCTTTTCCTTATCACCTTTCTTAAATAAAGGCACAACATTAGCCACAGTCAAGTCCTCCGGCACCTCACCATGGGTGTCGATGTTACAAATATCTCTGCTAGGGGACCTGCAATTTCTTCCCTAACTTCCCACGATGTCCTGGGATATACTTGATCAAATCCTGGAGATTTATCCGCCCTTATGTTTTCTGAGAGCCCCAGCACTGAAAGGAGTAACAGATTGTTAAAGAGATAACAGGATCCTCTGTAGTGAATGTAAAGCTCCTGGAAGATATACCTTCTTCATTGTCAGTAAGTGACTCGATGCAGCACACTGTGTCTTCCATGGATCTGTTAAGACAGCCAACTTAGACTCTCTTCAATGCCATACCCCTCAGCTGGGGTCAGAAGGATTCAGTCTAAAATCCTGAAACAAGAGACCCTTGATATTCTCCTGAGCTCATAGCATTTCAAACCATGCCCAGCTCTCTCATAGAATAGAAGGTGCAACATCTCAGATCACCATTCTGTCCCTTTGCAAGCACTTGTGCTTATGGTTTTCCTTCCTGTTCCTGCTCAGGATATAATATCTAAATTATATTGAAGAGAGGCATTGATGTACTATTCATGTTGTGTGGCACTATCACAGTACTAAAAGGAGATTTTGAACAGATCCAGAAACTCAAGACTGGGCATCCATGATGCGATGTGTGCCATCAACAGCAGCAGAATTGTATTCTAGCACAATCTGTATCTACGTGGCCCGGCATATCCCCCACTCAACCATTACCATCGAGACAGGAGATAAACCCTTTTTCAATGGAGAATACAGGAAGGCATGCCAGAAGAGCATCAGGCATACCTAAAAATGAGGTGTCAACCTGCTGATGCGACCAAACAGGAATACCTGCGCGCCAAACAGCACAAGAAGCAAATGATAGACAGAACTAAGCAATCTCACAACCGACAGAACACATCTAATCTCTGCAATCCTGCCACATCCAGTCATGAATGGTGGTGGACAATTAAACAATTCCCTGAAGGAGGAGGTTCCACAAATATCCCCATCCTTAATGAGGAAAAGCCCAACACATCAGTGCAAAAGATAAAGCTAAAGCATTCGCTGAAATCTTTAGCCACAAGTGCCCAGTAGATGATCCATCTCAAACTCATCCAGTGGTCTCCAGCATCACAGATACCAGTCCTGAACCAATTCAACTCACTCCACATGCTATCAAAAAATGGTTGGAGACACTCAATACTCCAAAGGCTATGGGCCCTGACAACATTCCATCAATGGTACTAAAGATCTGTGCTCCAGAACCTGCCGCTCCCCTAGCCAAGCTGTTCCAGTACAATTACAACATGGGCATCTATCCAGCAACGTGGAAAATTGCCCAGGTATATGTTGTACATAAAAAGCAGGATAAATCCAACCAGCCAATTACCGTCCCATCAGTCCACTGTCAAGCATCAGTAAAGTGACGGAAGGTGTCATCAACAGTGCTATCAAGCAGCACCTGCTCAGCAATAACCTGCTCAGTGACACCCATTTTGAGTTCCACCAAGGCCACTCAGCTCCTGATCTCATTATAGCCTTGGTTCAAACATGGACAAAAGAGCTGAATTCCAGAGGAGAGGTGAGAGTAACAGCCCTTGACACCTAGTCCGTATTCAATGGAATGTGGCATCAATGAGCCCCGGCAAAACTGGAATCAATGGGTATCAGGGGGCAAACGCTCCAGTGACTGGAGTCATACCTGACACATAGGAAGATGGTCGTGGTTGTTGTAAGTCAGTCATCTCAGCTCTAGGACACCTCTGCAGGAGTTCCTCAGCACAATGTCCTTGGCCCAACCATCTTCAGCTGCTTCATCAATGACCTGCCCACACATGCCAGGCAATGACCATTTCCAGTGAGAGACAACATAACCACTGCATTGACATTCAATGGTGGTACCATCGCAGAAACCCCCACTATCAACATCCTGTAGGTTACAATTGGACTTGTACATAAACACAGTATCCACAAGAGTAGGTCAGAGGCCATGAATACGATGGCAAGCACTTCACTTCCTGACTCCCCAAGAGCCTGTCCACAATCTACAAGGCGCAAATGGAAAACTCCCCACTGGCTTGGATGGATGTAGCTCTAACAACACTCATGAAGTTTGACACCATCCGGGACAAAGCAGTACACTTGATTAACACCACATCCACAAACATTCACTCCATCCATCACTGATGCTCAGTAACAGCAGTGTGTGCTAACTACAAGATGGAGTTCAGAAATTCACCAAAGGTCCTCCGACAGAGCCTTCCAGGTGACCACTCCAATCTAGAATAGAATAGAATCAAATAGTCATTTATTGTCACTTCTATTTTTCACAAAAAATAGTGAAAAGGTTTAAGTCACCATTCTACGGTGTCTATAGATAGATTAAGACAAAGTCCATCATAGTTAAGCTCACAGTTTCTGAGTTCAGGAAAGACAGTACTGCTGCAAAATCACCATGTGAGGCCAATGGATTACCAGGCCAGAAGCCGCTGCTGAAACAGGCCATCCACACCGGGCCACTGGAGTCCCATAGTGCAAGTCTCCAGAGAATGAAGATGTCGCAAAGGAATCCCAGGCCGACACATGCTATGGAATCTCGGGCCGTGCTGCCAAAGATGCCAAAGCAGACCGTTGCCGAATGCAGCCACAATGACCACAAGGAGCCATCATTGCTACCAAAGCCGCCTGAAACATCCCTCCTCCACCTCACTGACACCACCTCTGCCAATACTAGGTCCTTGTGCTCGCCTCTCAGCAAGCGGCCTCCTCAATGCTGCTGCAAGAATCATGCTCTCGGCTCACTAACCTCAACACCCTCATCTGCCAGAGTCTCGCTCCAGGTTAACCAGCCGCTGCTATGCTTTCTACTGCTTCCTACTGCTTTCCACCAAAAAAAAACAAGAGAAAAGGGAAAAATAAAGATGAGGAAAATTAAGAAAAAAAAGAAAAACACACATGTGCCAGGCACAGGAGCCCGGGTGCTGCTTCCTCTGCCACCGCCATCTTGATAGAAGGAGGATAGCAGCAGATACATGGGAACACCGTCATTTGCAAGTTCCCTCTAAGCTAATCACCATCCTGATTTTGAAATGTATTGCCATTCCTTCACTGTCGCCGCATCAAATTCCTGGGATTCCCTCCTTTAGGGCATTGTGGGTCAATTTACAGCACATGGATGCAGTAGTTCAAGAAGGCGACTCACCATCACTTTCTCAAGGGCACATAGGGACGGGAATGATTGCTGGCCAGCCAATGACACCCATATCCAATGAGTGAATAATAAACAAAATAAAAAATCAATGTGCTAGCAATCCATAATGCCAGGCCAATGTTCTTGGGACATGAGTTTGAATCTTACCAAGGAAGATAATGAAATTTGAATTCAATAAAATCTGGAATAAAAAGCTTGCTTGATGTCTGTTACCACTGTTGATTATTGTAAGAACCCATCTGATCCACTGATGTTCTTTAGGGAGGGAAAGTTGATGCTATTAACTGCCCTCTGGGCAATGAATGATGTATAACAAATGTGGGTTTAGTCAATGATGCAAGCATCTCATAAGCAAATTAAATAAAACATTTAAAATACATGAATTTTCTCGAGGTGTTTATCCAAGGTCCCCATTATTCTCTGCAGGGTCCTGATCATGTTCTGTTTCTGTAAAATAAGCTTTTTGTCTTTTAAATGGGAAGGTATTTTGAAGCATGCCACAAATAAGTCTTCATTTTTGACAATGCAAATGAGAGCCTATTCATATGCATGATTCCTGTGCCAGTCTAAACACTTCAATTACCCACAGTGGTTTTCAGATGGCACTCGATCAGTGTGACATCTAAAAGTAACAAAAAAAATTCAGAGAAGGGAGAACAAAATAACCCTGAGATAAACTGTTAAACAGCTTTATTGACCTCATTGTGTTGTTTATCACTTAACTTTCTCATGTATATGGACCCATAAAGTATTGCGCATCAATACCTTACTTTAATAATCAATTTACTCTCCTTTTTGAGATTTGTGATTTATCAAACATTTATAAAGCTTTTGTAATTCTTCTCATAAATTAATAACCAATGCAGCATCGAATGTTTGGAAACTTCCTCGCAAAACTGTTCTGATATCATAAAATATCAAAAGACCTTAAGATAAAGGCCAGACAACATTTCTGTGACACACTTCATGGATTATTTGTGAACAAGGTGAAAGCCAATTCTTCAAGGATCAAAATATTTTTCAGACAAATTCAAGTATTTTGTTAAAGTTTTGGCCAATATATTGGACTTTTTTGACAGTGAGCATGAAATTTTAATTAATGGAGGCAAAGTATTTTTAACTGGAGTGAAATATTTTGATCAGGCTATACTTTGCTGAATAGTCATAGTGAAGTAATTGGGAGTGTTGAAGGTAAAGGATTTTCGAGTCCTCCAAAGGCACATCAGTGTTAACTGGGAACGTCTCTAAAACCTGAATTAACAACCATTATTGTGGCAATTGATCAAAACTTGATCAATTAATCCCGCACTTAAAAAAAGTGGAGACATAAGAAAAAGATAAATTTAATTCTGTGATAAATGCTAATTTTGTACCAAACACCAATGGAAGGGATTTATGAAGTAAACCTGAATAATTTAAAGAGAAACTTGATTTCAATCCTTCTCCTCATGGCCCCTATCCAATGAACCAAATATGCATGAGGTCAAAATCCTTGCAGGAGATATGACATGTTGGACAGGATGTTCCCGTTTGTAGGAGAGACCATAACTACAGGCCACAGTTTTAAAACAAGGAATCTCCCATTTAGGTTGGAGATGAGGAATTTTTTTTCTCCTCTTAGAGTGTCTTGCTTCTGTGGAACTTTCTTCCCAAATGTACAGTGGAGCCAAGGTCATTGAATATTTTTACAACAAAGCATTACAAGGGAGCAAAACAGTATCGGGGTTAAGAAATGAAGTGGAGTTGAGCCCTCAGTCAATTCAACCATGTTTTTTTTTGGAACAGGAGAGGAAGATCAAAGGGCCAAATGGCCGACTCTTGTTCTTAATTCATATGGATGTACGAATGTAAATACTGCCTTAACCTTTCATATGATTTCAATTTTCACATCAACTCATACTTTGTCAATATTTTCTAATTGCTCTTACCATAATCTTCCTGCTAAATACTCAGTTGAGAACAGTTGATAGGTGGAATGTACATTCTAACTAAAATGTAAGTTTTTAATTAGTAAACAGACTTTTAAAAGCAACATAGGCCTTTTAAATGATTGTTTCTATAACCTACATTGGTGTATGTGGGGGTTGAAAATAAGAAATATGTCAAAATAAATCCATTGTGTCAGTTTTCATAACTTTCATTTTAACAGACTCCAGATCCACTCAAGTAGTTTCCGGAAACTGCAGCAAAGGTTGTGTTTGAAAGAAATCTTTGCATTGTTGGTAATGAGTGGAAAATGATAAATTTGGTAGAAAGGATTCTTTCAGTGGTGTTTCTATTACAACACATCTCTCCGGAGTTCAACACTGTAAAACAAAAGCACTCATTTACCAAGAGGTGGATTTTCTGGCTTCCTGCCAGCATATTTTAACATGATGGCTTTGGTAAAATAAGGCAGGTGGCCTTTCCTTCATTTTCCTGCCTATGTCTAACTTTTCTCAAAATACTGTACGGCAGCCCACCTGCCACAAGGCCTACTGAGATTTTATTGGCCTCATAACACTTTCAAACGGCATCTACTGCTATTTTAAATGAGGCGAGGAAGGCAAAAGCAAAGCAGTTACTGAGTTAACAAGGCGTAGAGCTGGATGAACACAGCAGGCCAAGCAGCATCAGAGGAGCAGGAAGGCTGACGTTTCGGGCCTGGACCCTTCTTCAGAAATTTCTGAAGA
>JAHRHZ010000013.1:23784458-23850892 GCA_024137785.1 Ginglymostoma cirratum
GAAGAAGGGTCCAGGCCCAAAACGTCAGCCTTCCTGCTCCTCTGATGCTGCTTGGCCTGCTGTGCTCATCCAGCTCTACACCTTGTTATCTCAGATTCTCCAGCATCTGCAGTTCCTACTATCTCCAAAGCAGTTATTGTTGGGCAAGAAAAGGGACTGCCCCTTTGTGGGTACCCCTCCATCTTTTGAAGGCACCTCCACTCAAGATCAGAGCCCCCTCTACCCAGTTTACCTCTCAACCTTAGCGTCTCTGAATCAGCCCCCTCTCACACGTCCCCTGCCACCACCCCCCTCCTCTTTCTCCTCAGGAACTGGCTGTGGTCATCATGTGAACCTGACATTGCTACAGAGGTGCCACTGTAGGGGAGGACTCTCCTCTCAGATAGGGGCAGAAGTCCCTCTGCATCAATTACATCACTTCCACTGTAGTATTGCTGCACAGAAGCTGCTTTCTGTGTCAGCAGACTCGAGACTGCCATTGAAGGTGTGGGGAAAATGTCTTCACTAATAATCCTGTCCCAAATCTTAGCGAGATAGAAAAAAGGGGTGACACTTCTGACATCTATGTTCTGAGACTTACTGTTTTTTTGGCTAAGCTCAAGTTGTGTGAGCTTTATGGAGAGTTTTTTGTCACGAAGCTTAATGAGATTTCTCATCTATTCTTACAAAACTCATGTGATGAATTATATCCCAGACACTCGAGCGTCTGCGAGCCCTCTTCCCAGTGATTTCCACACTCAGTCTGAATGTGCTGGTATGTCCTCTACTATCCATATTCTAACCCATGTTCTTAATCCCAATAGATTTACTCTTCCCAAGTCCCCATCCAACCTGTCTACACGTGCCTACACTTGCCTTCCTTTCCCACCTAGTCCCCCTCAGATGAGGTGACTGTGCTAGCTGTGGTCATTCACTACCTTTCCAGTATCGCACACAATGCAAATACTGTGGCTCCTCTTGTAATGCCCCTTCACCAGAGTCTGAAGGTTCCACTGCTGGAGAGTCACCTGGCACAGTTCATTACATTGCGACAGTAACAATGGCCAGACCCAAACCCTATGGACTGATGGGTTAACCATCATCCATGCCCTCAATCAACATTACCAAACAGCTCCAGGCAAGACATACACAGACCCCTGATTGTCGCCTATCCATCTGCCTGACCACTTTAACTCTAATTCTGGACTGACTGCTAAAGAGTGAATGGATTAACTCACACCCTGGACAGCAAAGGTCCAGGCCTCTAACCGAGGATGTTGGATAGTGGCCAGTGCCCTGGGCTATAATGAATGGTTTTCCTTGACCTTACTGTGCCAGGACCACTAACTGACTGGTGTCTCCATGGACTTCATCAATGACTACTTCCCTAGGACTTGAGACATGTCAGCTTGCTTGCTGCACATGTAGTGTGTTTGCCATACAACTGCTGGTATATGACATAGGTGTGGTATTGACAAAACCCATGCCATGCACCAAATGCCCACCTCCAAGATTGAGGATTGCTTAGCAGCATGGCGAAATGCCTGTTTTTGTAACTGGTGAGGCAATGCAAAACAGGGATGCTGTGAGCATGTAGATAGGTGCTAAGTGAATGAGCACCAAGAGATCAACTGAGTAGTCCTGAGATGCAGCCTTGACCATTCTGAGAGCTGGTTGCCTGACCTTGTAAGCAAAGTGTCCTTGTTGCATCCTTTTGATGTGAGTTGCTGGTGTGCCATGCAATGCAAGTCTCTCCTTCCAGAACAGACTGCCAGTGTATTGGAGAAGTACCAGGATAGTTGAGGTGGATTGGCAGATGCTTGATGCCAATATCCGTAGATGAGGAATGTATTTGTCTGCTGCCCATGTCCAGTTCTGCCACATATCTTGCTACAGCCCATGTCACTCAGAACCCTTTAAAATACTTCTCGTGTCTCTAATTCTGGTTACTTTTGTGTTTATCCCATTGACTTCCACATACTTATTTCTGTGTTTGTCAATGCTTCTCTTACTCTTTATTTTTCTAAAGATTTTTTTTCTCATTTGTCTCTGTTGTTATTATCCGTTCGTCCCCACCAGCCACTTCTGTGTTGTCCAGGTCATGTTTGGCTTCCTGGTGTTGAGTGTGAAGACATTCTTCCTGCAACAGTTCCATGTACAAACTTTGTTGCAGTGTACAATTATGGAACACACATACCAGCCACGGTGACAAATGAGAATTTTATGATCGGCTGTATTGAAAGATGTCCAGGACTCTTCAAGGTATCAATTTAACAGAATTTTAAATTTCAGACCACCTCACAGTAAAAGACCTTGCAGCATTTTGGGAAGTGGACATGACATTTGTTAGCAGTTCATTAAACAAGCTATTAAATTTGTGTTTGCTTTCCAGTTCTCCAAAAATAGGTATGCTGGTGAAAATGCACTCTATCAGCCAAATTCCAAGATAATAACCTCAAAATTATCCTGCCTGATATGTATAGACAGTGAATATGTTCATACTGAAACAAAAACAGAAATTGCTGGAAATGCTCAGCAGGTCTGGCAGCATCTTTCGAGAGAAATCAGTGTTAATGTTTCGGGACCAGTGACCCTTCCTCAGAATGCAGGTCTCACGGTCAAGCTGCTCAGCCTACATCAATGCACCGAAAATAAATAGTCTAAGGATGCGTACCCTGAAGGAGTTACCCTCCTCCCTCTGGACAAACCTCAGGATAGAACCCTCTTCCCCTCCCCCATTTCTGATGAAGGGTCTAGGCCCGAAATGTCAAGCTTTCCTGCTCCTATGATGCTGCTTGGCCTGCTGTGTTCATCCAGCCCCACACCTTGTTATCTCGGATTCTCCAGCATCTGCAGTACCTTTTATCCCTAAGCTAACACCTAATTAGTTAAGTGGGTTGAGGAACTTAACGTGAGTGTTGGAGAATTCATATGATTACATGTTATAATTTCCAGCTTTGAATTACAACGTGTTTACAGAGATTGCAAGTGTTAATGAAGTTTGGAAATGTATACATTACACGATTTTGCAGTCAGCTAGTTATTGGGTTTATCTTGGGTCACTGCAAGTTCCAGTTGCCTGCCAAAAATCTCTAAACCCCTTCCAAGATCATAACTGTTCTGAAGATATTTCAATCCAAAGAGTGATTTATTTAGTATAATACTTTCTAGCCAAATGTATGAAAAAGTAATCAAAATTTCCAGTGATGAATTATGGACCTGATTTTTTTTTTTGAAAAAGGCAACTGTTTTTGATCTACTTTCTGGGAAATTTTCCCTCAGATTCTCCAAAGGGAAGAAAAATTTGGCAACAAATCTACTGAAAAGCTGAGGAAATCATAATCTTTGTCCTGGCTGTTGCCCCTCTAAGTTGCACAATTGAAATGAGTATGCAGTTTTGTTTAAAATTCATCAATACTGATTTTTGTTAATGTAATATAATGAGAAACAGCGCAGAAATGAAATGGCAACACTGAATGACCACATTCTTTTCCTCACTAAAATCTTCCTGACTGGATGCTCTTTTCTTCATTATTTCCACTTTTTTCCCTCATACATCCAATATCTTTTCTTTCTTTCAGCATCTCATCCAAAGCTGTCCTCCATGTTTAACCAAAAATGCTTATTATGCACCATTGTCTCACGCTCCACATAATCTCCAGGATTTTGCAGGGCAGCAGTGGCCCACTCACGGTCTGGAAGCCAGGAGTGAGCCCAACTCCATTGACCTTGGAAGCTATGACTGTATTTTACGCTGAACAAGCCATTAATTTCTAGCTGTCATGCCCTCTTAGACAATGTGTCCCACCTCTAAGAGTGGCCAGCCCCAGTTCCAGCAGTGCTACTAGGAACTGTGTTCACTGGGTAGGCTAATGTGATGAGGATGAATTTCTTCAGCCAGTGGGTGGTCGATCTGTGGAACTTATTGCCGCAGAGGGTTATGCAGGCCAAGTATTTAAAACCGTGATAGATAGATTCTTTATTGGTAAGGGGATGAAGGGTTATAGGGAGAAGGCAGAAGAATGAGATTGAGAAATACTTCAGCCATGATCAAATAGTGGAGCAGAGTCGATTAGCCAAATGGCCTAATTCTGCTCCTATATCTTATGGTCTATGATCTACCGCAGGCCCTGCAGCAGCTGCCATCAAAAAGGATGAGAGTGCAGGTAAAGTGGTCTTGGGGCTTGGTGTGGGTTTGCCTCGAACAAGATGTTTTACCTGATGTGGCAATACTTATGCGATACCTCGTATCATGAGAAGCATGCTATTGAAGAACCATGTTATTGGGAATTAAAAGTCTGTTGATGACCATGATACTATTCCATTAAAAACCATCTGGTTCACAAAGTTCCTTAGGAAAGCAAGCTGTTGTCTTTACCTGGGATAGTAAAAACTGCTGATGCTGGAGTCTGCGATAACACAGTGTGGAGCTGGAGGAACACAGCAGACCAGGCAGCATCAGAGGAACATTTCTGAAGAAGGGTCCTGACCTGAAACGTCAGCTTTCCTGTTCCTTTGATGCTGCCTGGCCTGTTGTGTTCCTCCAGCTCCACACTGTGTTATCTATGCTGTCTTTATCTGATCTGGCCTACATGTGGCTCCAAACCATCAGCAATTTGGTTGACTCTCAACTGTCATCTGAAACGACCTACCAAGCCATTCAGTTGTGTCAACCTCGAAAATGGAAAAGAATGGAAAGAAACTGAACGTACCACTTGGCATTGACTAAGGCGCTGGGAATGACAAAGGCAAATAACTAGATCAACCTTGCAAAGTCTTCCTTACTAAGATCTAGGCTTGCGCCTAAAATTGCAACAGCTGTCTCCTAAACTAGTCGAGCTACAGTCTGACTTAATCGTACTTTACATACAATGTCTCAAACAACACCATCACCATCCCTGGATAGGGCATTCTTCGCAGAAATGGTGGCACAGTTGCATACAGTTGGGAGGGACCTGCCCCAGGAATCTTCAACATTGAGTCTGGATTCGATGAAATCACATGGCATCAAGTCATACACAGGCGAGGAAACTTCCAGCTGATTACTCACCACCCTCCCCCCTACCATCCCCTCAGCTTCACTGGTGAATCCATAAGCCTCTTTGTTGAACAACACTTGCAGTCACTTCCCTTTGTTTAAGTAATGCAAATTTAGTCTGATCAAGGATATGAGGATGCGATTGTAGTCGCGACTGGGATAGAAACTCATGGGACAGCTCTTGAGGAGACTGTATCCCTACAGCTGTCCAACAGTCATAAGGTTCTTGTAAACTGTGAGCATAGGAGTAGGACTGCAGTGAGAATAAGTGAACTGACGATAGCATTGTGACAAAGGAGGCTATTCAAATCGGGGACAGAATTGGAATATGATAGCTGTCGGGGAAAATACAATTAGAAGAATAGATAATGTTCTCTGCAGCTGTAAAAATAAGTCCTGAATGCTCTGTTGCCTGATGTGCCAGGACTAAGGATATTGCCTCAAGCCTGGAGAAAGGAGGGATCCAGTTGTTGTGGTCCATGTTAGCACAAACACATTAATAGACTAGAAAGAATGTTTTACCGAAAGACTTTAAACAGTTAGGAACTAAACTAAGAAGCAGGACCTCCAAGGTGATTATCTCAGCGTAACTACCTAAGCTGTGAGCAACCTGGCACTGTGTGAATAAAGTGAAGGAATTAAATGCGTGGCTTAAAGATTGGTAAGGGAGAAGTGGGTTTCAGTTCATGAGACATGGACAGCAATACTGGAGCTGTTCCTATCAGATGGGCTTCACTTCAAGCATACTGTGACCATTGACAAGAGGGCTTTAAACAAACTAAAGGGATCAGAGGATTCAGGAGTGGATGGTCCATAGGTTCTTCTTCATTAATTTGAATTCTCTCTGAAGATATTATCAGATTGGCTGAGTATTTCCATTATTCTGTATTTGTTTCAGATTTCCAGCATCCACTTTACTTTCATTTAAATCAACAGGTAACCTTATTTGTTTTCGTGTTGAGTTTTCTCAATGTCTATCTTGACTAGCAAGTTTGCTAAGAGAGAAACATTAGTCAGGTCATTTGGGGAAGTCAACAAAGTTTTAACAAGCAATAACTCTCCTTCATTGTCAACCTGCCAATGCCAAATGAGAAACCTGCCATGCCTCTTATAGAAAGTATAAAAAATTGTGCTATTTCCTCGGAACATCAAGTTGGGCCTCACCAAATATCTCATTTGATTCTGGCACACGTTTCACCGTATTTGTGTTCTTTAGACACCTATAAGATGACAGTGCCTAGAGAAATGGAGTAAAAAGAACATTTTTGAGGTAACAAATGATAACTAGTAAGTGCCAAATGGATCAGAGTGCCACATAATTACAATAAATATTATACGATGCATATTAGTCAATGCCAAGTGGTCCATGGATGAGGAAACTGAATGCAGTATTGCCAAGTTTGTGGATGACACAGAAAAAGAAGGGAAAGCAAGTAGTGAGCGTGATACAAAGCGTTTGCACAGGGATTGCAGAGATTAAGTGAGTGGGCATAAATTGGCAATTGGAAACAAATTTGGCTCCCTTATCTGAGGAAAAATATATTGACATTGGAGGCAGTCCAAAGGAGGTTGTTATGGGCTAGGTCAGACACCCTCCAAATATTTTAAGAAGGTAGCCTAGACCCTAACTTTTTCTTATTTTAAGCGTAGATGTGAAGTGGGTGTTCCAGGTGTGATGCAACTGATTAAACCACTTGATATTAAGCAAAACAAAATTAATTGAAACACTACAGTTGTAACACAAACAAAAGAAAGTGGAATTTATAAATAATTTAACTATTAGAAACATAACCAACCTGATACGGCAATTCAACTAAGTAACTGTTCCAACACAGTAACCTCCCACAAATGTACCCCTTGGCAAAAAGGTAAATTCAAACACAGATTCTTATAGGCAGGAGGGATCAACATCCAGAGAGATTACAGAGAAAGTCAGTACAGCCGGTTCTCATGAGATTTCACGTTATAAAAGAACTCATGCAACAACCGCGACACTTAAAGTGATGGGGATGGAATTGCATTATAGCCAATACAGTAGGGAAAGTTAACATTCTACAAACATTAGTTAATGTGTTAACATTAACAAGAAGTTAACATTCTTCAATCACATTAAAACTAATTCGCATTGAAGAAACACGCATGTATAGGTTGGGATGAAGGGCCAAAAGTTAATGATGATATTTGACAGCTGCATGAGGAAGTAAATTGTATAGGATGGAAAAATATACTGGGAAAATTTATGATGATACACGACAAGTTGCATGACCTTGAATGAGTCATCGATTCGTAAGGACACAGAGTCATAGAGTAATACAGCATGGAAACAGGCCCTTTGGCTCAAATTGGCCCATGCTGACCATGGTGCCCACTCAGCTAGTTTCAATTGCCCACATTTGGTCCATATCTCTCTGAACCCTTCCCATCCATGTACCTATCCAAATGTTTCTATACATTGCTATTGTACCTGCCTCAACCCCTTTCTCTGGCAGCCCATTCTATATACGCGCCACTCTCAGAATGAAGAAGTTTCCCCTCATCTCCTTCTTAAATCTATCCCCTCTCACCTTAAATCTATGCCCTTTAGTTTTCAATTCCCCATCCCAGGGAAAAAGACTATGTGCATTCATCCTATCTTTGCCCCTTATAATTTTATACACCTCAATAAGGTAACCCCTCATTCTCCTACATTCCAAAGAATAAAGTCGTATACTGGCCAATCTCTCCCGATAACCCAGGCTTACTAGTCCAGGCGACACCCTCGTAAATCTTCTTTGTATATTTTCCAGTTTAACTATGTCTTTCCTATAACAGGTTGACCAAAACTGTACGCAATACTCCAAGTGCAGCCTCACCAATGACTTATACAACTGTAACATAACGTCCCAACTCCTATACTCAATGCCTCGACTGATGAAAGCCAGCATGCTAAATGCCTTCTTCACCACCCTGTCCACCTGTGACACCGCTTTCAACGAACTATGTACTTGGACTCCTAGGTCCCCCTGTTCCACAACACTCCTCACGACCTTACCATTTACTGTTTCAGTCCTACCTTCGTTTGACTTTCTAAAGCGCAACCCCCTACACTTATCAGTATTGAACTACATTTGCCAGTCCTTAGCCCACTTCCCCATCTGGTCAAGATCCCTCTGTAATTTTTGATAACTTTCCTCACTATCAATGATACCTCCTAATTTTGTATCATCCGCAAACTTACTAATCATGCTTTGTTCATTCACATCCAGATCATTTATGTAAATAACAAAGGTGCTAGCACCGAGCCCTGTGGCACACCACTAGTCACAGGCCTCCAGTCTGAGAAACGACCCCACCATCACCCTCTGCTTCCTGCCATTGAGCAATTTTGAATCCACTTAGCTAGCTCTCCCTGGATTTTATGCGACCTAATCTTCATGACTAGCCTGCTATGTGCGACCTTGTCAAAGGCCTTAATGAAGTCCAACTAGTCAACATCCACTGCCCTACCCTCATCTGTCCTCTTGGTTACCTCTTTGAAAAACTCTGAAACATTTGTCAGGCATGGCTTCCCGTGCACAAATCCATGCTGACTATCCCTACTCAGACTTTGACCATCCAAATGTTGGTGGATCCTGTCCCTCAGTATCCTCTCAAATAACTTGCCTTCCACTGATGTCAAACTCACTGGCCTATAGTTCCCTGGCTTGTCTTTGCTATCTTTCTTAAAAAATGGAACAACATTAACCACCTTCCAGTCTTCCGGAACTTCACCAGAGTCTAAAGACGATGCAAAAATCTCTGCAAGGGCCCCTGCAATTTCTTCCCTAGCTTCCCACAATGTCCGAGGATGGAACTGATCAGGCCCAGGGGATTTATCCACCATAATGCGCTTTAAGGCTGCAAACACCTCCTCTCTGGTAAATATGTATGCAGTCCAAAACATCTCACTTGTTTCCCTTATTTCCTTCCTGAGCATCCATGATTCTCTCCTCAGTAAACGCTGAGAAGAAATATTCATTGATAATCTGTGAACATTCTTTTATGGGCTGAAGACAACGCCTGCAGCTTGTTTTTGAATGTATTGAACTACATTTGTCAGTCCTTAACCTACTTCCCCATCTGATCAAGATCCCTCTGTAAGTTTTGATAACTTTCCTCGCTATCAATGATACCTCCTAATTTTGTATCATCTGCAAACTTACTAATCATGCCTTGTTCGTTCACATCCAGATCATTTACGTAAATAACAAATAACAAAGTTGCTAGCACCGAGCCCTGTGTTTTCTGTATAAGCCAGAAGCTTTGTCCTCTGCATCTGTTGTTCTGTGTGCTGGCTGCTTGTTACACTGTATAAGAGAGAGAGAGAGTTTCGTTCCGAGAGTTGGACCAGGATCGCGAACGGTACCAGGAACAAGCTCAGCCTCCAGACCAGCTGTAGATCGAAGGGTCCCCGACAGGCAGAAGGGCATGAGACTTTTTATTTTTCTTGTCTCTTTTTCATTCTTTTATTTACTTCATAAATGTTTCTTTCTTTTTTCATCTTTTAGCATTACTCAATAAATGTTTGTATTGAAGCAAATTGCTGTTGTCGAGCCTTCTTTTAACTACATTTAACCAAACACTAAAGGAGCTGCTTGGCGCAGTCTGTGATCCACAACAGCATTATATCACAACCAATTGTTCTCAAAATATCTTGTAACTGCTCCAGCCTGAAAAACACTAGAACCTGAACTGGGAGAACTGGCCACTCCCCTTCTATTGTTAAACTGTTTTTAAAAAAACTATTGATTTAGGCTGGCTCCTTAGTCACTTTATCACCCCTGCCTTTACAACCTCTCTTAAAAAAAACCCAGGACAGAATAACCTTTTTAAAGTAACAGCATGGTCGCAAGGTCCGTGAGAATGATCCTGGGGATGAAGGGGCTTGTCAAATCAGGAGCATTTAAGGACACTGGGTCTGTACTTGATGGGGTTTAGAAAGAAGTGGGTGATCTGATTGAAACTTACAAATACTGAGATGCCTGGATAGCTTGGACATGGAGGAAGTGTTTCCACTGGTGGGAGAGACTAAGACCCGAGGACACAGCCTCAGAGGGAAAGGGTGATCCTTTAGATGAGGAGGAATTTCTTCAGCCACTCAAGGCTGGGCATCCATGAGGCACTATGGGCCATCAACAACAGCAGAATTGTATTCCAGCACAATTTTTAACCTCATGGCCCAGCATATCCCCCACTCAACCGTAACCAGCAAGCCAGGGGATCAACCCTGGTTCAATGGAGAGTGCAGGAGGGCATGCCAGGAGCAGCACCAGGCATACCTGACTCTACCTGGTGAAGCCACCAAACAGGACTATTTGTATGCCAAATAGCATAAGTCGCAAGTGATAGACAGAGCTAAGCGATCTCACAACCAATGGATCAGATCTAAGCTCTGCAGCCCTGCCACATCCGGCCGTGAATGATGATGGACAATTAAACAACTGACTGGAGGAGGAGTCTCCATAAATATCCCCACTCTCAATGATGGAAGAGCCAAAAACATCAGTGCAAAATATAAGGCTGAAGCATTCACAGCAGTCTTCAGCCAGAAGTGCTGAGTAGATGATCCATCTCGGCCTCCATCAGTGGTCCCCAGCATTGCAGATACCAGTTTTCAGCCAATTCGATTCACTCCATGTGATATCAAGAAACAGTTGGAGACACTGGATACTGTAAGGGCTATGGGCCCTGACAACATTCCGGCAATAGTACTGGAGACTTGTGCTTCAGAACTTGCCACTCCCCTGGCCAAGCTGTTCCAGTACAGTTACAACACTGGTATCTACCCGGCAGTGTGGAAAATTGCCCAAGTATGTCCTGTACACAAAAAGCAGGACAAATCCAACCCAGTCTATTGCCGCCCCGTCAGTCTCCATTCGATCAACAGTAAAGTGATGGAAGGTGTCATCAACAGTGCTATGAAGCTGCACCTGCTCAGAAATAACCTGCTCAATGACGCCCAGTTTGGGTTCTGCCAGGGCAACTCAGCTCCTGATCTCATTTCAGCCTTGGTTCAAACATGGACAAAAGAGCTGAATTCCAGAGGTGAGGTAAGAGTGACATCCCTAGATATCAAGGCTGCATTTGACTGAGTGTGTGCGGAGACCGAACAAAACTGGAATCAACGGGTATCGGGGGGTAAACTCTCCGGTAGTTGGAGTCATACCTGACACTTAGGAGGATGGTCATGGTTGTTGGAGGTCAGTCATCTCAGCTCCAGAATATCTCAGCAGGAGTTCCTCAGGGTAGTGTCCTCAGCTCAACCTCCCTCAGCTGTTTCATCAATGAGGCAACCATGGCTAACTAAGGAAGTCAGGGACAGCATTAAAGCAAAAGGGAAAGCATATAATGTGGCGAAGGGCAGTGGGAAACCAGAGGATTAGGAGGCTTACAAAGACCAACAGAGAACAACAAAAAAATCTAAGGAGGGAGAAGATTAAATATTACGGTAAGCTAGCCAGTAATACAAATGAAGACTGTAAGAGTTTCTTTAGATATATAAAGGGTAAAAGAGAGGCAAAAGTGACATTGGACCACTGGAAAATGATGGTGGAGAGATTGTAGTGGGGAACAAGGAAATGGCTGAGGAACTGAATAATTACTTTGCATCAGTCTTCACGGTGGAAGACATGAGTAATCTCCCAAAAATTCAAGCGAGTCAGGGGGCAGAGCTGAGTTTGGTGGCCATCACCAAGGAAAAGGTGCTAGTAAAACTGATTGGCCTGAAGGTGGATGAATCATCTGGGCCAGATGGACTACACCCCAGAGTTCTAAAAGAAATAGCTGAAGAGATAGTGAAAGCATTAGTGGTGATCTTTCAGGAATCGCTAGAGTCAGGGAGGGTCTCAAAGGACTGGAAAATCGCTAATGTGACACCCCTGTTTAAGAAGGGAGTAAGACATAAGACGGAAAATTACAGGCTGATTAGCCTAGCCTCGGTCATGGGTAAGATTTTGGAGTCCATTGTAAAGGATGAGATTTCTGAATATTTGGAAGTGTATGGTAAAATAGGGCAAAGTCAGCATGGTTTCACTAAGGGGCAGTCATGCCTGACAAATCTGCTAGAATTCTTTGAGGAAGTAACGAGCAGGGTAGACCAAGGAGAACCAATGGATGTTATCTACCTGGACTTCAAGAAGGCCTTTGACAAGGTGCAGCACAGGAGGCTGCTGAGTAAGATAAGGACCCATGGTGTTAGAGGCAAGGTGCTAGCATGGATAGAAGTTTGGCTGTCTGGGAGAAAGCAGAGAGTAGGGCTAAAAGAGTCTTTTTCAGGATGGCAGCTGGTGACAAGTGGTGTTCCGCAAGGGTCAGTGCTGGGACCACAATTTTTCACTTTATACATTAATTATCTAGATGAAGGAACTGGGCATTCTGGCTAAGTTTTCAGACGATACAAAGATAGGTAGAGGGGCAGGTAGTATTGAGGAGGTGGGGAGGCTGTAGAAGGATTTGGACAGGTTAGGAGTTGTGGGCAAAGAAGTGGCAGATGGAGTACAATGTGGGAAAGTGTGAGATCATGCACTTTGGTAAGAAGAATAAAAGCACAGACTATTTTCTAAATGGGGAGAAAATTCAGAAGTCTGAAGTGCAAAGAGACTTGAGAGTTCAACTCCAGGATTCTCTCAAGGTTAACTTGCAGGTTGAGTCAGTAGTCAGGAAGGCAAATGCAATGTTGGCAGTTATTTTAAGAGGACTTGAATATAAAAGCAGGGATGTACTACTGAGGCTTTCTAAGGCCCTGGTCAGGCCACATTTGGAGTATTGTGTGCAGTTTTGGGCCCCATGTCTCAGGAAGGATGTATTGGCCCTGGAGCGGGTTCAAAGGAGGTTCACGAGAATGGTCCCAGGAATGAAAAGCTTAACATAGGAGGAACGTTTGAGGACTCTGGGTCTGAACTCAATGGAGTTTAGAAGGATGAGGGGGGATCTAATTGAAACTTATAGAATACTGAATGGCCTGGACATAGTGGATGTTGGGAAGATGTTATCATTTGTAGGAGAGACTAAGACCCAAGGGCACAACCTTAGAGTAAAGGGAAGACCTATTAGAACAGATATAAGGAGAAACTTCTTCAGCCAGAGAGTGGTGAATCTATGAAATTCACTGCCACAGAAGGCTATGGAGGCCAAGTCATGGAGTACATTTAAGACTGCGATAGATAGGTTCTTGATTATCAAGCGGATCAAGGGTTACAGGGAGAAAGCGGGAGAATGGGGTTGAGGAACTTATCAGCCATGATTGAATGGCAGAGCAGACTCGATGGGCCGAATGGCCTAATTTCTGCACCTATGTCTTATGGTCTTACGGTCTTTTAGCTCGAGAGTCTAAGGCAATGGAAGTGAGTACCTAAATACTGCTCATATGTTATGAGAGTTTCTGATGGTCGGTATAGACTTGACTGGCCTAAGAGGCAGCATTATCATAGATACATAGAGAATAGGAGCTGGAGTGGGCCTTTCAGCCCATCGAGCCCCAGTTCTCCATTCAACATGATCATTGTTGATCCTTTATCCCAAGGCCACATTTCCTTTCTCTACCTACAACTTCTCGAAACCTAGCTATTTCTTTAAAATTAGAATTTGCTTTATTGTGACATGTACTCAAATAAGCACAGTGAAAAGTTTTGAAGCCGCCACTTACGACGCCATCTTAGGTACAAAGGTACCTAGGTACAGGTTCTTAAGTACAAATACTGAGGGGAAAAAAAAATTGGAAAAATAAAATAAAAAGTCCATCATTACAGATCATAGGAATAGATGAGAAAAATTAAGACATTAGAAGTTAAGAATCATAATCCTTCCAACCCAGCCACTGCCGGTACCTGGCCTCTAGTTTGCACTGGGCCTTGACTCCAGACCGTGCTGGGCTTCACCTCAAGGTTCACGAGGACGAAAGGCCACTCTGGAATCATTTCAAGGCTGGAAGTCCATGTCTGGCTGCCAAAAGACTGCCAATCTGTTCCGAGAGACTATCACAGTGGGATGAGAAGACGTCATGCTGAGCAGAGAGAATGTCCTGCCGGACGGAAATATTTCCATGGCGGTCCATGATGAGGCTGAGAGTCTAAGTCCGTGCTGTGGCCGAGAGGCTGAGAGTTTGAATCCACACCAATGCCGGGAGTTCAGGATACTGTTGAGAAGGAAGAAAGAAAAGAATAATGCAAAAGGGAAGAAAAATGAGGGAAGCGAAAAGAACAGATATGGATGGATTTGACGAGCTCCAGTTGAAGAGTCCTACTCTGCAGCCATCTTGACTGATCAATATATTCAGTGATTACCTCCGCAGAGAATTCCATTGATTCAAAATGACCTACCACTTATCTTGAGATTATATCCCCTGCTTCTGGACAACCTCCTCCCAGCCCAACCTCCACATCATTTCTGCATCCAGTCTGTCCAACTTTCAGGCAGTGAATTCCAAATTCACATCACTTTCTGAGTGAAACATTTTCTCTTTAGCTCTCCTCTTAGCCTTCTACTTCTTACGTTAGGTCTATGGGCCTTTGTTATTGAGATCTCCACTAATGGAGAAATTGTCTTACTGTCCAATGAATGGTAAGTTTGGTTAGTTTTCCAGCAGATCAGTATATGCCTTCAATTATTAGCTTAACACAATTGATTTGACTGACAATCTGGCAGATCGAAAAGTGACTTTGTAATCCTACTGTTGTTAATAAAAAGAGGGTGGAAGAAAACTGGAAATTACAGTCCAGTTAGCCTAGGATCAGTACTACTGAAATTGCTGGAGTCAGCTATGAAGGATGTGATTACATGACACTTAGAAAAAGTAATTACACAAAGTCAACATAGATTTATGAAAAAGAAATTGTGTTTGACAGCCTCCTGGAGTGTTTTTTTAAGGAAGTAACTATAGACTTGATGAGGGTGTACCCATGGATGTAGCGTACTTGGATTTTCAAGCTTTTCATGAAGTCCCACTTAAGAGGATATTGTACAAAATCAAAGCACATGGCATTAGTGGTGATGTAATGGCATGGATTGAGACAGTAGCAATAAATTGGGTGTTTTTGGAGTTGAAGGCATGGAAAATGGGTACTACAGAGATCAGACTCAGGCAATAGATATTCTCAATGTGTATCAATAATTTGGTTGGGAGAATTACGAGTAATATTTTCAAATTTGCGAACGACGCAATACTAATTGGGAGTATGATTGATGAGGAGAACGTAAAGATGCGTCAGGATGAGTCTGACAAGTTGAGTAAGCAGGCAAATTCATGGCAGACATAATCTAATGTTGATAAACGTGAAGTTGTCCACTTTGGCAGGAAAAACAAATTGGCAGAGCATTATTGAAATGGTGATAAATTGCGAAAGATTGATGTATAAAGGGACCTGGCAGTCCTTGCAGACAGGAATATAAAACAATCATGCATTTACAGCAAGCAGTTTGGAAAATAAATGATATGTTTCCCATTACTTGCAAAAAGTTCTGAATGTGGGAATGAAGAAGTCCAGCTGCAGCTGTAGAGGGCCTTAGTAAGACCAAACTTGTATTACTCTGTGCAGTTTTTCGTAGAATAGAATCATAGAATTCCTGCAGTATGGAAGTAGGCTTTTCAGCCCAAAAAGTTCATATTGACCCTCTGAAGAGCATTCCACCAGATCAAATCCCCTAATCCTATCCTTGTACCTCTGTATTTCCCATGGCTAACCTACTTCACTGCACACCCCTAGACCCGATAGGTAATTTAGCAAGGCCAATCTACCTAACCTGCACAGCTTAGGTCTGTGAGAGGAAATTGGAACACCCCAAGGAAACCCATGCAGATCTAGGGAAAATATGCAAACTCCACACAGACAATCATCCAAGGCTGGAATCAAACCCAGGGTCCCTGGTGCTGTGAGGCAGCAGTGCTAACCACTGAGCTATCACGACAATCCTCTGCTCCCTAACGGCTATCCTAAGAAAGGATATACTTGCCAAAAAGGAAGGTCAGTGAGGGTTCACTAGATTGATTCCTGACTTAGAAGGTTTGTCATTTGAGGAGGGACTCGGTTGACAGGTTCTGTATTCACTAGTGTTTAGAAGAATAAGAGGGGATCTCTTTGAAATGTAAAATTTGGACAGATTGGATGCAGGAATCATGTATCACCTGGTCAGTGGCTCTAGAAATGAGGAATATAATCTCAGGATAAGTGGTGGCCCTTTCAGATTGAGACGAGGAGACGTTTCTTTGGTGAACCAACGGAATTCTCTAGAAAGCTATGGCAGTAGTCACTGAATATATTTAAGGAAGAAACAGCAAAATGTCGAGAAGCTAAAAGTGACAAGAGGTATGGGTAAAGAAAGGGAATATGGCCTTGGGATACACTGTCTTTTAGGCCAATCTAACCTGTGTCAGCCCATCAGAAGTCTGCATGTTTGTTCGCAAGCAGCTAGTGTCAAAAAGAAAAGCGATCAGGGCCTAAAATGTCTTATGAACAGAATGAACCTGATCTCAAAGATTCCTGAAGAAATCACCAGCTTGTCACTTCATATTCCCAACACTGAAGGAGCAAGAAAGCAAGGCAGGATATTTAGACTGAATTTAGGCTCAGGAAACACATGGATGTCTGACATTGAAATCTATTTGCACAACTGTTAAATCAACAGACAAGTGATTTTGCCTAGGTGAAGAATATCTTGGAAATCTAGTTAAAAATTGTTGTCATGGAGTATATCATAGTCTATTTACTGGTTTTCAAATAGACCTAGCTCCAAGTGGAGCCTGAAACTACTCTAACACATTGAAATTATGGAAAGTGAATTTGCGCGAAGGAAGTCCAGAGTTTATTACTAGTTCAGGGAAAGCACCCTTTCCTCCCCTGACTACAAAAACTCTGTCAGTAATAATAAAAAATGTTGTATATTTGGGGCCTCTTCTGGCTCAGTGCTGCTTACTTTTCCTGATTCAATGAATAAATATTGTGAATGTTTTTCACATTTCTTTGCCTTAAATTGGTACAGTGTGCAATTGTTTTCGATATTTCAATGTTTACATGCCACCCAACTGCTGTGATCATTAGACATCTTGATTTTCAGAAATTAAAAGCTCAGGAAGTGGGAATACACAATGTCTGCCTGGCCTCCATTTTAACACATGGTCTGCACCACTCCCAACAAAGCTGCAAGTGAGCCTTTGTTCCTAATAAACCAACGTATGTTCTTTTTTAAACTAAGCGATATTTATGCAACTGTGGGGAGCGGCCAGTAAGTCTTATCCCATTTTCATTGTCGATGTATGTGACATGTCTCAATAATATCTTTAAATAAAAAAAAAACACTCTGGCGGTCAAAAGCCGAAGTCAAATCCTAAACAAAATGTTTTAAAGTGCTGTGGTTGCTTCGCTCACTGAGCTGGTTCGTTAGTCCACAGACATTTCATTCCCCTGCTGGGTAACATCATCAGTGCAGCCTCCAATGAAATGCTGTTTTGTTTCCCCGCCTGGTATTTAAACTCCAGGGTCCATTGGATTTGATTACCTCACTTCCAGTTTTCCTTAGCAATGGAGTGTGTATATAGGGTCTAGTTCTATGTGTTTGTTGATGGCCTTCTTAGTGGAGAACCAGGCCTCAAGGAATTCCTGTGCTTGTCTCTGTTTGGCCTGGCCTAGGATCCTGGTGTTGTCCCAATTGAACTGATGGTTCTCCTTATCCGTGTGAATAGAGGTGAGTGAGTATTGGTCATGCTTTTTTGTTGCTAGTTGGTGTTCAGGTATCCTTGTGGCCAATTTTCTTCCTGTCTGTCCAATGTAATGTTTATCGCAGCCCTTGCATGGAATTTTGTACAGTACTTTGGTTTTGTCGATAGTGGGTAAGGGGTCTTTGGTTCGAGTTACCAGTTGGCGTAGGATTGTTTTAAAGTGTAAAAAACAGATACAGAAACAAGCAACAAATTTGCAACAATGCTAAACTATGATTCTTCATATATTTGAAAATAACAAATGGATCCGTCTTCTGGACTTGAGCTTGTTTATAAAACTGCACCTGAAAGAAACGTTCAGTCTTTCAGACTGCTGTTCTAAATCTCCCACTGATGGGCTCAGAAGGACTGTTTTTTTAAAATTAATTGGTCTAAGTTAATGCATGTACAGTTTCAAAATCATATGGAAATTAATTAGAAAAAAGATATCTAAAATATATTTCTGAGTGCTCTATTTGAGTTCAAATCAAACATATTTTTATGTTACAATTCAGAATACTTTATTTAAAACCAATTAGCTTGACTTAACTTCTCTTCTGCCTGCAAAAAGTAAGGGGCAAAGATGGGTTAGAGGAATACAAGCTATCCAAGCCCTGAAGTTCAATGAGCTGGAGTCACTCAAATTCTACATGGAGCAGGGCAGCGCTTCCATCCCTGCTGCTAAGATTAAACTGGGAGGCAAGTAGAGTGAGGAGATGGAGAGATTTTTCACTTATGCCTTAAAAAAGAGAGTGGAAGATTTGTCCGATTGTGGCTAGGACAAGGAATCACCGGATTGAGCCGTATACCTGGAAGCTGATTAACGGATCAGATCTAAGCTCTATAGTCCTGCCACATCCAGTCGCTAATGGCAGTGAAAAATTGAAAAATTCACAGGAGGAGGAGTCTCCACAAATCTCCTCATCCTCAATGATGGAAGAGCCCAGCCATCAGTACAAAAGTTACGGCTGAAGCATTCACAGTAATCATCAGCCAGAAGTGCTGAGAAGTCCCCAGCATCACAGATGACTGTCTTTAGCTAATTTGATTCATTCCACATGATATCAATAAATGGTTTGAAAAAACTGGATACTGAGGACTATGGGCCCTGACAACATTATAACATTAGTACTGAACATCTGTGCTCCAGAACCTGCCAATCCCTAGCCAAGCTGTTCCAGTACAGTTACAACATTGGTATCTACCCAACAATGTGTAAAATTGCTCAGGTTTGTCCTGTACATAAAAAAACAGGACAAATCCAACCCGGCCAATTACTGGCCCATCAGTCTACTTTCAATCATCAGTAAAGTGATGGAAGGTGTCATCAACAGTGCTATCAAGTAGCACCTGCTCAGCAATAACCTGCTCAGTGATGCCCAGTTTGCGTTCTGTCAGGGCCACTCAGCTCCTGATCTCATTACAGCCTTCGTTCAAACATGGACAAAAGAGCTGAATTCCAGAGGAGAGGTGACAGTGACAGCCCTTGACATCAAGGCTGCATTCGACTGAGTATAGTATCAAGGAGCCCTGGCAAAACTGGAATCAATGAGTATTGGGGGAAAACTGTCTGCTGGTTGGAGTCATACCTGGCACATAGGAAGATGGTTATGGTTTTTGGAGGTCAGTCATCTCAGGTCCAGGACATCTCTGCTGGAGTCTCTCAGGGTAGTGTCGCAGACCCAACAATCTTCAGTTGCTTCATCAATGACCTCCCCTCCATCATAAGGTCAGAAATGGGGATGTTTGCTGATGATGGCACAATGTTCAGCACCACTCACGAGTCCTTAGATACTGAAGCAGTCCATGTTCAAATGTATCAAGATCTGGGCAATATTCAGGGTTGGGCTGGCAAGTGACATTCACATCACACAAATGCCAGGCTATGACCATCACCAATAAGAGACTAGCTAACCACATTCAATGGTGTTACCATCACTGGATCCTCTACTATCAACATCCTGGGGGTTATCATTAACCAGAAACACAACTAGACTCACCACATAAACACAGTGGCTACAAGACCAGGTCAAAGGCTAAGAATACTGTGACAAGTAAGCCACCTCCTGACTCATCAAAGCTTGTCCGTCATTGACAAGGCACAAGTCAGGAATGTGATGGAATACTCCCCACTTGCCTGGATGGTTGTAACTCAAACAGCACTCAAGAAGCTTGACATCATTCGGGCCAAAGCAGCCCATTTGTTTGGCACCACATCCACCAGCATCCATTCCCTCCACCACCAACATTAGTTCACCACAGTGTGTACTATCGACAAGATGCACTGCAGAAATTCACCAAAAATCCACAGCCAGCACCTTCCAAACACATGACGATTTCCATCTAGAAGGACAACGGCAGCAGATAAAGGGGAACACCACTACCTTCAAGTTCCCCTCCAAGCCACTTACCATTCTGACCTGGAAATATATCGCCGTTCATTTACTCTGGAATTCCCTCCCTAGTGGCATTGTGGGTCAACCCACAGCAGGAGGACTGCAGCAGTTCAAGAAGGCAGCTCACCACCACCTTCTCAAGGGCAACTAGGGATGGGCAATAAATGCTGGCCAGCCAGTAATGCCCACATCCCACAAATAAATTTAAAAAAGGCATGATCCTCCAAAATTAGCTTATAAAGAAACTGAAATCAGTATGCAAAATGACAGAATATTGCACATAATTAAGCTCAATCATAAACAACATGTTAGTTTATCTCATACAAATATATCATCAAAATTGCATGTTGAAATCAGACTGGGATGGGGGAGCATGGAGGGACTTATGTGAGCTGAGAGAGAAACAGTTTTCTTCACTGTCAAAATTTATAACAGTCAAGGAAGGGGTATGAATCTTGGGCTATTTATAGTTTTGTGATGCACACGGTGCCTTCCGATAAAAAGTGACCAGAAAATATAAAGCTAGCTCCCTGTGTCAAGGGAAAATTCTCTAATGCTCAAAAATGGGATGTGGCTTCCATTAGTAGTTCCATGTATCAGGGGGCCACTTTTCAAAAGCAGAATAATGAGAAAACTGCTTAGCTGTAGGATAAAAATTCCACTTCCAGCTGTGCTTACTCAAAGGGGTCTCTCATTCATCTACGGAGCATGCTTTGCTGTGTAAAGTCCTTTGTGAGACCTGGCTATGGAAACTTCATACTTAGAGACATTTTGTCCCTAGCCCCACACACACTGCACTCTGCACTTTCTGCCTATAGTCATGATGGGGTGAGCTGTGGCTTGGGGAAATTTCACCTGGACTCAATATACTAGTGTCAGGCTCCAGCAAAGTTTGAAGCATTCTAGTACAGTGGATAATCACACATCTTGGCTTAATTTCTGTTTTTATTTTAGCAGATTTTTAGTTATCTAGAATTCCTTTGTGCACAAACAGTGTAAAAGTATGCCCATGAGTATAAAGGCCTCCACATATCAGGCATGTCAACAAGGCAATTAAGACATATGTGGTATGTTGGCCTTTATTCCAAGGACATTGGAGTAGAAGATTAACAAGGTCATAGTACAACTGCATGAGGTTTTCACAACACCACATTTTAGATTACATTGTCCACTTTTGGTCTGCTAAGTTTAAGAAAGAATATATTTGTATTAGAGTCAGTAAAGCTGTTCATTAGATTTGTACCTGAGTTAGAAGTCTCTCCCCTGATGAGACAATCAGTAAATTCAGCCAATACTCTCAGGAGTTTAGAAGAATGAGAAAATAAATCATTATAACATGCTTGCACAATCCCACTATGGGGTGGTGGGGGAAGAGACTGTGCTGAAGAGAAATTTCTTTACTTAAATGTGATGTGAAGCTTTGGAATTCTCTACCTCAGTGAGATGTAAATAATCTCTTTTTGGATATATTGAAGAGAAAGACAGATTTCTGGCTGATTTGGGCTGTAAGTGGGAAATTTAAATCAAAATTGTTGCCCAGCTGAATTTTGAATAGCTGCACAAGTCAAGGGAGCGGTATTATCTGCTTCTGCTTCTTTTTAATGTATTATTTTGTTTGTTTTGAAGTTTCTTTCGTCTCAAAGAGTAAGGGAATGTAATATCTGATTACGATAGAGCTGTACAAATGATCTGACTTTTTCTAAGGGCCTTTAGTCAGATCCATTCATTATAGGGACGAATATTTGCATGGATACATTCTTGATATCAAAATATTTGAAGTTGTTGATGTCAACTGATTATGCCTTTCTTCCCTCCTTCTGCACATACCTCACCTCGGGAAGTCCCGACTCACATGAGGATTGAAACATTTTCAGCTGAAATTGTGAATGGTTGGTGTGCCATTCATGCTGTTTTTGCCCATTTTAGGCAGTCAGTGGGAAATTATGTATAGGTGTGACATTTTTCAAGAATGGGCACCAGAATATAGAGCTGGCAAGATCAGAAGGTCACTGGTCCAAGTTTTACACTATCTATGTGTTGCCAATCATTTGTTTCAAGCCCCAGAGCCATTATGTTAAACAATTCAACTGAATTAGACATATTTATGAACATTTAAAGTAAATCAAGCCAAATTGGTCAAACACCATTTGACTTTGCCCCAGTCATTTATCAAATGATCACGAAAGGGTACCAGTTACTCAAAAATGATTGATTATTTCAAAATGGAGCAGTATTGGGGAAATGAGTTGAGCTACAGCTGCAAAAAAAAAGTTCGGCTTGACTTAGTTCAATGGAGCTAGACAGAAAACTGGAATGCCTTTTGATTATTTAATCATTGATGATCGTTATAAGCTGACAGCTTGAAATATTTGAACTAGGCTTAGATCTTTATTACGCATTACATACGTTAACTTAAAGAAATTCTATGCACTTCTTCCAAAAATGATGATCTTCTGCAACTTAAAAAGATTTAAATCTTCAAGACTCATATCCATTTGCAGTTAACCTATTCTCATCACACATTTAAATAATACATGCAAAAGCAATTATGTGCAATGTGTAGATAAATATGAAAAGCTGCACTACCTTGGAGAAAAGAACCTTGACAGATCCCTAAACAATGGCAGCTGGAGATGGAGACCTCATGTCAAGTTGTTGCTATAGTGACAATGACATCAATGTATGTTATAGCCTTCAGCACTATAATTTGGCTGAAGCCTACATGAGAAGGGTGACTTTAGCTCTGCATTTTATTCAAATCGTTTATGGTTTTGCAGGTGCTCTAATTTCAGTTTTTATATTTTCCTGCTAATTCTTCAAAAATTGTAGGTAAGCAATTCAGACTGAGCAACTGATATTTGATAACGGCAGCTAATAAGAAGAACAACTTATTTTTATATTGCATTTTTAATACTGAAAATAATATTTCACATAGAGTCATGGTCATAGAATCATATAGCACAAAAACAGACTCATCTGTCCAACTTGTACATGCTGACCGTAATCCCAAACTAAACTAGTCCCACCTGCCTGCGCTTGGCCTATATCCCTCCATACATTTATTATTCATGCATGCATCTAAATGTGTTTTAAAACTTTTGCAGCTGCACCTACATTTCCCACTTCCTCTGGAAGTTCATTCTAAACACCATCTGCTCCCTGTGTAAAAAAATTGCCCCTCATTGTCTTTTTAAAATCTTTCTCCTCTAACTTTAGAAATATGCCCCCTATCCTTGAAATCCCACACAATAGTGAAAAGACACCTACCATTCAAATTATCTATACCCCTCATTGTTTTATAAACTCCTATCAGATTACCTCTCAACCTCCTATGCTCCAGTGAACAAGGTCCCAGCCTATCCAACCTCCCCTTATAACTTAAACATTACATTCATATTGAGGTAATTGTTAGAAATGGGTGTCAAGGAAGGATAGTTATGATTAGGATGGTTTGTCAAGAGGAAAATACTGCTGTGAATTTTAAAGATATTTTAAACCAGTTAGTAATGATTGAAGAAAGATTTATGTAAGGATGCTTTACACTTGGAGATTTATCAAATCCCAAATGTATCACTTCTATTATAAGTTACTTTCACTTTTGATTGAGTAGCCATTAAACTACACAATATGTGGTGTCAGAAATTGGGTATAGCTGAAATTGGGTGATTTTTCAGAAGTATGAGAGACCGATGCTGAAAGAAACAGCAAGAAAGAATTAGGGCTGCAATCTGCAATTTTGAAAGAATGGGTGAGTTAGAATGGCTAGAATGTTAGAGTTTTCCAGCCCATGATGCTGTAGAAATGAAAGATGGTATGAGGTAGAATTGGAATTTTGTTCAGTCTTTTTTTGAATTTACTCGCAAGCAATGGACATTGCTGGCTGGGTCAGCATTTATTGCCCACTGCTAGTTTGTTTATGAGAAGGTGGTGATGAGCTGATTTCTTGAATTGCAGCAGTCCTTTTGGTGTAGGTACACACACAGTGCCATTAAGGAAGAGAGTTCCAGGATGTTGATTCAGCAACACGCAAGGACCAACAATATCTTTCCAAATCTGGATGTTTAGTGGCTTGGAGGGGGCCTTGTAGGTTGTAGTGTTTCCATAAGTCTGTTTCCCTTATCTTTCCGGGATTCATAGCCTCTGATCTTGTAGCTACACTAATTGTGTGACTAATCCAGTTCAGTCTAATGTCAATGGTAAACCCCAGGATGCTGATTGTGGGGTATTCAGTGATGGTAACACAGTTGAATACCAAAGGGCAGTGGTTAGTCTGCTTCTTATTGGTGATGGTCATTGCCTGGTGTTTGTGTGGCCCAGGTGTTATTCATTACATGTTAGCACACGCCTGGATATTGTCCAGATCTTTTTGCATTTGAGCATAGACTTCTTCAGTATCTGAGAAGTCATTAATGTTGCTGAACATTGTGCAATCATTGGCAAACATCCCCACTTCTGAATTTTTTGATGGAGAAGAGGTCATTAATGAAGTAGCTGAAGATGTTTGAGCCAACAACACTACTCCTAGGAACTTTTGCAGAGGTGTCCTGGAGCTGAGATGACTGACCTCCAACTATAATGACCTCTGTGCTGGAGATAATTACAACCAGTGGAGGATTTCCCCTAATTCCCATTAACTCCAGTTTGCTAGGTTTGTTCGATGCCATTTTCGGTCAAATGCAACCTTGATGTCAAGGGCTGTCATTCTCGCCTCACCTCTGGAATTCAACTCTTTTGTCCACGTTTGAACCAAGGCTGTAAATGAGGTCAGGAGCTGAATGATTCTGGCAGAACCCAAACTGGATATCACTGAGCAGGTTATTGCTAAGTAGGTACTGTTTGATCGTGCTGTTGATGATACCTTCCATCATTTAACTGATGATCAATAATAGACTGATGGGGAAGTAATTGGCTGGATTGAATTTGTCCCCTGATTTTTATATATGTACAGGACATAACTGGGCATTTTTCCACATTGTTGCGTAGATGCCAGTGTTGTAACTGGACTGCAACAGCTTGGCTAAGAGTGTGGTAAGTTTTGGAGCCCGAATCGTCAGTACCATTGCTGTGACGTTGACAGGGCTAATAGTCTAGACTTATCCAATACCTCCAACCCTTTCTTCATATCATGTGTAATGAATCAAAATGTCTAAGGATAGGCATCAGTGATGCTGGGGACTACTGGAGGAGGCCAAGATTGGTCATCCACTTGGCACTTCTGGCTGATGATTGTTGCAAATGCTTCAGCCTTATCTTTGGCACTGATATGCTGGGGTCACATATCAGCCATAAGTGAGGTATTTAATTGTCCGCTACCATTCATAACTAAATGTGGCAGGACTGCAGAGCTTAAATCTGATTAGGTGGTTGTGGAATCACTTAGCTCTGTCTATTACTTGCTGTTTGGCACACAAGTAACTCTGTTTTGTAGCTTCACTAGGTTGACACATCCAGCTTTATTTTTAGGTATGCCTGGTGCTGCTCCTGTTATGCTTTCCCGAGTACTTTATTGAACCAGGGATGAGGCCTGAGCTTGATAGGGGATATGTGAGACCATGAGTTTGCAGATTGTGTTGGAGTACATCCTGCTGCTCTTGATGGCCCACAGCGCCTCTTGGATGTCAGGCTTGAGATGATAGATCTGCTGCTGTTGAGGCAGACATCGAAGATTCCCCACGCAGTGTCCTACACCACACAGTGCTACCTCACATACTATTCAACATGGAGGGGGTGGGGTGGTACACAGTAATCAGCAGTAAGTTCCTCGTTCAGGTTTGACCTAATACTATGAGATGACATGGAGTCTGGAATGAATGTTGAGAACTCCTACAACTCCTCATGACTGTGTAACATTATTCTCCACCTCAGCTGTGTGTCCTCTCAGTAGGACAGGTTAGAAACTGTCATGATGTTTTCTGAGACTTTGTCTGTAAGGTACGATTCTGTATGACTATGACAGGCTGTTGATTGATGAGTCTGAGAGATGACTCTCCAATTTTGGCACTAGCCCACAGACATTAGGAAGGAGGACTTTTCAGGGTGAACAACATTATTTGCCTTTTGTCATTTTTGATGATTCATCCAACCTCATTTTTTTTCACAATTGTCACAACTGAATGGTTTACCAGGCTATTTCAGAGGGCAGTTGGAAGTCAACTTCACTGCTGTGAGTCAGACCAGGTAAGGATTGCTATTTCCTTCTCTAATGAATCTGATGGTTTATTTTTGACAACATACAATAGTCTGTTGTGTGGCATTGTATGAGACGCCTCATGAAAGTCAATGTACACCACATCAACATTGTTAACTTCATCAAACCTTTCTGTTAGTCTTAAATAACCACTACAGCAAGTTAGTTAAACATGATTTCCCCTTTAGAAATCCATGCTGACTCCTGATCAACCCAGTGTTTCCTTTGTGATTACTAATTCTATCCTGAACAATTAGTTTTAAATGCTTCTGATATTCCCTTGAAGTTCTGCATGCACACACAACTGCTCCAATGTTCCACGGTGGAGGCCAAGTCGTTGACTGTATTTAAGACAGAGATAAAATCATTCTTGATAAGTAAGAGGATCGAAGGTTACAGGGAGAAGACAGAAGTTTGGGCTTGAGACACATATCAGCTATAATCAAATGATAGAGCAGACTCAAAGGGCTGAATAGCCTAATTCTGTTCCTTTTTCTTACGGTGTTAGGTTCAGCACACAGTGACCAGTGTTGGCACACTGATCATAGCCTTGACTTCTGGTTTCAGATGTTCCTGCTGTAGACTGGCCTCAGCCAATCACAGAACCAATAAAAAAATTAAATGGATCACTGGACCTACCAATGACAAATTACAAATTACTAGAAGAATTATTAATTCTTTTTGCATTTGGTAAATATGAAAGTCACTTCTTTAACTCTAGAAAGCCTAGTTAAATTGGCTTAAGAGATAATAGGAACTGCTGATGCTGGAGAATCTGAGATAACAAGGTGTACAGCTGGATGAACACAGCAGGCCAAGCAGCATCAGAGGAGCAGGAAAGCTGACGTTTCAGGTCTGGATCCTTCTTCAGAAATGGGGGAGGAGAAGGGGATTCTGAAATAAATAGAGAGAGAGGGGGAGATGGATGGAAGGTGGATAAAGGAGCAGATAGGTGGAGAGGAGACGGACAGGTCAAGGAGGCGGGATGGAGCCAGTAAAGGTGAGTGCAGGTGGGGAGTTAGGATAACAAACCTTCTTCTGTGGCTACACTGGCCCTATCCCCCACCTCTTCCTCCGTTAAATCGATGACTGTATCGGCGCCACCTCGTGCTCCCACGAGGAGCTCGAACAGTTCATCCACTTCACTAACACCTTCCACCCCAACCTTAAGTTCACCTGGACCATCTTCGATATCTCTATCTCTCTCTCTCCTTCCTGGACACCTCTATTTTCATCTCTGGCAACTACCTGGAAACCGACATGTATTTCAAGCCCACCGACTTCCACTGCTGTCTAGAACACACCTCCTCTCACCCAACTTCCTGCAAGAATGCCATCCCCTATTCCCAATTCCTTCGCCTCCGCCGCATCTGGTCCCAGGATGAAGCATTCCATTCCCGGACATCCCAGGTGTCCTCATTTTTCAAGGACCGCAACTGCCCCTCCACAGTGGCCTTTGACTGTGTCTCTCGCATTTCCCGCACCTCAGCCCTCCCCGTAATAACAACAAAAACAGAATTCCCCCTCGTCCTCACGTACCACCCCACCAACCTCCAGATCTAACGCATCATCCTCCGCCACTTCCGCCATCTGCAATCTGACCCCACTACCAAGAATATTTTTCCCTCCCCACCCTTACCTGCCTTCCAGAGGGACTGCTTTCTCCGTTAGTCCCTTGTCCGCTCCATGCTTCTCACTAGCCCCACCATCCCTGGCACTTTTCCCTGCAACTGCAGGAAGTGCTACACCTGCCCCTACACCTCCCCCCTCACCTCCATCCTAGGCCGCAAGAAAACCTTGAAATTCCACAGATGTTCACCTGAACATCTGCCAATGTGGTATATTGTATCCGCTGTTCCCGATGTGGCCTCCTCTACATCGGGGAAACCAAACGGAGGCTTGGAGACCACTTCGTGGAACACTTACGCTCGGTTCACGACAGACAACTGCACTTCCCAGTCGCGAACCACTTCAACTCCCCCTCCCACTCCTTGGACAACATGTCCATCCTGGGCCTCCTCCAGTGCCACAATGATGCCACCCAAAGGTTTTCGGAACAGCACCTCATGTTTTGCTTGGGAACCCTGCAGCCCAATGGTATCAATGTGGACTTCACAAGCTTCAAAATCTCCCCACCCCCCCCACCTCATCCCAAAACCAGCCCAGCTCGACCCCACCCCCGACCACGTCCCAAAATCAGTCCAGTTTGTCCCTGCCTCCTTGACCTATCCATCCTTTCTCCCACCTATCCACACCTCTCACATCAACCCCCATCCCCACCTCCTACCTACCAGCCTCATCCCAGCCTCCTTGACCTGTCCGTCTTCCCTTGACTGACCAACCCCCATCCTAACTCCCCACTTACACTCACCTTTACTGGCTCCATCCTGCCTCCTTGACCTGTCCATCTCCTCTCCACCTCTCTGCTCCTTTATCCACCTTCCATCCGCCTCCCCCACTCTCTATTTATTTCAGAATCCCCTTCCCCTCCCCCATTTCTGAAGAAGGATCCAGACCTGAAACGTCAGCTTTCCTGATCCTCTGATGCAGCTGTGTTCACCCAGCTCTACACCTTGTTATCTTAAATTGGCTTATATTGGTTTCTGGGAGAAATTTATCCAGGATGAAAGGGATCTTTCCAAAATTAACCTTGTTGCAACCAACCAATAAATAAATAGATGAAAAAAAACTGATGAATAAAGTAGGGGTCAGCTCACCTTTCCTCACCCAGGATCTTGACAGTTTGGATTATCCTCTCCAGAAACAATATTAATTGAGGAACCTTCCCAAGGTCTGGTTGTGTCATAATTTTGCTTTCTTACCCTCATTTTCCACTGTCTGTATCTGAATTTATCCTTCCCTTTGTTGACTTCTCTGTTTCCATTTCTGGGGATTGGCTACCCATCAATAACCTGTAAAAGCCCACTGACTCTCGCAGTTACTTTAAGAACATTTCCTCCCACCCTGCTTCTTCTAAGGACTTCACTCTATTCTCCTAATTTCTCTGTCACACCTGTCCTGAAGATGCTACAATCCATAGAGGTATTTCCAACATGTCTTTCTTTTTCTGCAATTGAAGTTAGCCTCCTTCCATTTGCATCATGCCCACTCAGCTGTGTCTGACCTATTTCCCATACTACTGCCTTCACTCCTTCTCCTCCCTCCCACACCAACAATAGGATTGGACCTGTCCTGACTTTTCACTCCACCATCCACTGCATTCAAAGGATCATCCTGCAACATTGCTGCCACCTCCTGCAGGATACCACAAACAAACACATCTTCCTCTCCTTGCCATTTTCACTGTTGTGCAGGAACTATTCCCTTTACAACATGGTGGGCCAAACCTCCCAGCTTGTCTGCCCCCACCTTCACCTCACCCCTCCCCACAGCACCTTCCCATGCAATTGCAGAAATGCAATTGTAATGCTTACTTTTTTATCTATTATTATTATTTTATCTGGTCTGGGCCTGTTTGACTCCAGACCCACAGAAATGTGGTTGATTCTTAACTGCCCTCTGGGCAATTAGGGATGGGAATTAAATGCTGGTCTAGACAGTGACACCCTCATCCGATGAATGAATAAAACAAAACTCAACATTCCCCAATATCCAAAGCCCCAAACACCAAACTCACTTTACAGGAGAAAATACAATTTGCAGGCACTTCCTTCAATCTAATCTTTCAAATTTACAGCTTACAATGTTGTTTCCACTAAATGGGAAGATTGGGAACATGGAAAGTGATTGAGGTTCAATAACTTCAAATCGAGAACACTGTCCTCTATCTGATAATATACTCAGCTCAAAGGAACAGGAAGCTCAAAGGAACAGGAAGCTCAGAGGAACAAGGGGATCTTTGGGTGCTTGTCCAACGATCTCTGAAGATGTCAGGGGATAAGAAAGCACGCGGGATACTTGTGTTTATTGGTTGAGGTATGGATTGTATGAGCAGAAAGGTCATGTTGGAGTGGTTAGGCCATAGCTGGAGCACTGTACACAGTTCTAATCGCCACACTGTGACTGCACTTGAGTGGGTACAGAGGAGATTCACCAGAATGTTGCCTATGATGGAGCATTTCAGTTATCAAGAAAGGATGGGGTGTTTTCTTTGGTGCAGAGAAGGTGAGGGCGGGGGGTGGGATTTTTGGTGAGCTGTATAAGATTGAGGGACATGGACAGGATGAATCGAAAGCACCTATTAACTAATTAAGCAGCACCTTAATTGAAGGATCAAATAACAAGGGTGAAAGGTAGAAGACTTAGTGATTTGAGGAGAATATATTTTCACCCAGAAGTGGTGGGGTTCTGCAGAATATTGCCTGGGAGGGTAGTTGAGGCAGGTAACCACAGAACATTTAAGAAGTACCCGAACGAACAACTGAAGGGTCATAACATTCAAGGCTATGGATCTAGTGCAGGAAAGTATGGGTAGTAGTGTATGATTGGCAGTACAAACTCAATGGACTTAAGGGCTTTTTCTGTACTGTATGATTGTATCATACTCCTGAACTGCCCCCACCCACCCACCCTTAGTGTCTCACTTGGATCAGTTTGTTCTCAGCAGAATGAACTTACTTTCAGTTATAAAATGTCTATCGTTAATACCTATACTTCATCTAGATCTATGAACATAGGAACAGGACGAGGCCATTCAGCACCTTGAGATTGTTCCGCTACTCAATGGCTGATATGTAGCCATATAGCTGCCTTTGGCCAATACTCCTTAATACCTTTGCTTAAAAAAAATTATCTATCTAAAATTTAAAAGTAACCACTGATCGAGCATCTGCAGTCTTTTGTCAAAAATAATTCTATATGTCTACAACCTTCTATGTGTAGAAGTCTGTCCTAGTTTCTCTCCTGAAGAGTCTGGCCCTAATTCTCAAACCACACTCTCTAGATCTAGAATCCAAAAATCAGTGGGAATAATTTATCTTCATCTGCCCTGTTTTTCCTGTTAAATCTTGAAAACTTTGATCCGATTACTTCTTAACTTCTTAAATTCAAAATAAACAGGCCTAATTTGTGTAACATCTCCTCATAACTTAATCCTTGAGTCCAAGTATCATTCTTGTAAACTTGTTGCAAATCTCCTCTACTGTCCTTTTGTCTTTTGCCCTGGGCTCTCTCAACATCTGTATTCCACTTGCCCATCTGCTCCTTTGTCAATTGGATTAAAGACCATCATTTTTCACCCCCTTTCAGTTCCAAAGAAGAGTCATATTGGACTTGAAATGTCAGTTCTGTTTCTGTTTTCACAGATGCTGCCAGACCCCTAGGTTTCTCCAGCACTTTCTGTTTTTGTTACAAAGAACAGAAAACAGAAAATGCTGGAAAATACTCAGTAGATCAAACAGAGTCTGTGAGGAGAGAATCTAAGTTAATAGTTTCTGGCTGATGACCATTCATCTTAACTGATACATGAAATGTCAGTGACTTAATTCATTAGCTCTGTTTCTCTCTCCACAGGTGCTGCCAGACCTACTGAGTAATTCCAGCATTTTCAGTTTTTATTTCAGATTTACAGTATCCACAGTATTCTGGTTTTCTATTGACTATATACATCTGTTTCTCATTTTTTTTACCCAAAGCATCCAAAGTCTTCTTTTCAGAGCTACTTGTGACATTGTATAGCATCATGATATAGCCACAACTTAATTGAGTTGTACAATGATTTAAACTGTGAGCCAAACCCAGCATCATAATCCCAAAATGATATTGCACCTGTCATAATGAAATGCTCCCAGAAATGTATTAATTTAATACCAGAATATATCTAATCATTCTTTGTCCACTGAGTTCTGGCATCTGACAGATGGTGAAATATAATACGATACAAGACTCATAACTAATCTTATTCACTCTTTCCTGCTAAAAATGAACTTTGCAAGGAAACAACACTGCACATCAAATGACTGTGACATATTTCAAATGTAATCAAGCATCTCATGTTAACTCAACTCTAAAGAGGTGTTACATTGATTTAATTTTGTCAATTTTGCATGTAAGTAGATTAGCATAGTATTGGATGGAAAAACTAAATACTTAAAAAGGAGATAGCTTGGAATCTCTTCATAGTTCCTTTGTCAGAAATTGTGATCAACACTAGCAATGTTTTGTATTTTGTACATACATTTTTGATAATTTTGATTGTTGAGATATATTCGATTATTGAGATTTATTTTGTTGAGATATACATATGTATTACATAAACGAACTGCAGTGGTTCAAGAAGCCAGCTCTCCACTGCCTTCTCAAGGCACCTAGTGACAGGCAATAAATGCTGCTTCAGTTAGCAATACCACATGACTGACTAAAAAATAATTATGCCTTTTGTCCATAATACATTTCAGCATGGATAATCATATTTTAAAGAATAAACCACATAAGTCATATTTATAATGTCTTCAGATATAACATCTAATTCATCTTCAGAGCAACTTCATTGTTACAGAAGAAGATGAGGTCCTTTTCAGTCAAATATGCAACTTTTATGATCTAAAATCTAGGTTTGTGGCTATGAGTTAAAATGCATTGACTGGGAAAGGGAAATGTGTAAATGGGAACTGAAAGTTCTCAATCTAGTTCCTATATTAACCAGGGAAATCTACCCATAATTTGATACAAAGTTATCAATCTTACTTGAAGATGCTATAGAGGTTATGATTTTTTTTTTTTGTCCTGGCTACTTTCCTAGTCAAGTTTACAGAGATAATCTTCTCCTAATGTTATCCCTTTCACGAAAGATATTTTTAAAAATTCATATTTTAAGTTTGAAGCTCTGTGTTGGGAGCATAACTCTGTACAGTTAGTTAATTATTTCAATTTATTAATTGATCTTTGTTTTAATTCACGTGATAACCATATCAATCCTGTTTAAAAAAAGTTACTTCTTTGTGTGAGCTTACTATTCAGTCATTCACAAATGTTAAATAAAAGCAATATTTCAGAAATGTTAAATCAACCATCTGGAAAGATAGCTAAATTAAATCAGAAAGCGATTACATACTTAAAACAAAAGATTATATATATTTTATTTGAATGGGCCTTATATCACATAGTAACTGAACTGATTAAACAGATTCCCACATCTCATGTTGTATTCAGAAAATACCTTACACAAATTATAAATAACTGTAAATTTGATAACCTTGAATTAGATGCTAAAATCTCTAGTGTTTCATGAAATAGTGCTACAAATGGAAAATAAAAGAAAACATGCTTGTTTAACAGTAGTAAATGCATACCAATCTTTGTCCCAAGCTATATTATTCAATCAAGAAATTATGATAGTCATTTGCAAGATTTTATCATTCAATAATTCAATCCAGTAGTGAATGGATGTCAAGCAATTTAGGACAGCTAAAACTAATTTCCACGCAATGTGCAGTGGTGTCTGTTTTAAGTAAAAACCTGTCTTCGGTACTTACATTAAGAACATATCTAATATACATTCAATCTATTTTTATTCAAAAACATTCAAGTTAATTCATTGGTTTCAATGTTTCTGTGCTGCAAATCTATGATATAATTACTCAGCCACTAAATGAAAAATGTACCATCTGCTTACTGCTAGTGAATCAGTAGATCACACAAGTAAATATAATTCACTTGCGCTGTTCAGTTTGCTTAGCACATCTGTTAAATAACTTATTTTAACATTTGTCACTTTCACTAAAATCTGTGAAACTATTTTGGAATGACGCACAGTAGCAGCAGCATGTGTTATATACAAGATGTACAGCAGTAACTTGGCAAATCTCTTTTGATAGCATCTTTCAAACCCAGAACCTCAACATTAGAAATACGTGGGATACAGCTGCATGGCAACATTAGCATCTGCAAGTTCCCCTTCAAGCCACGCACTTCTGTGACTTGCAACAATATTGCAGTTCCTTCACTTTCATTTGTTCAAGATACTGTAATTACCTTCCTATAAGCACTATAGATGCACCTATACCGGATTGACCAACTGCAGTGCCTCAAAAAGTTGAATTCCATCGCAAGCTCGAGGGGAAATTAGGAGCATGCAACAAATACGAGCTTTTCCATTGATGCCAAAATAAGAAAAACAAGATACATTTAAATATGTGTTTGTAAAAGCTTTTTGAAATGCTGGCTGAATTACAGACAGCATTAGTGCCTGCTCTTATAAAATGAAATTAAAGACTTTGCACCAATCATACACCCAAGTTCTAACAGCTCCAACTAAAGCAACAAGTTCATCAATATTCCTGAATCGTTTGCATATCACATGACAAAAGCATTAAATAGAGTGCTGTCACTTAGGGTGCAGTGTTATTTCTGGAGTCACACAATCATTTACATTTATTGATGCCAAGCATGATACACTGGTACAGTTGTTTATTCAGTGAAAAAAAACCTATAAAAAGTTGCGAATTAAACCAAAGACCGTGAAATCAAAATAACGGCAGATCTACCATCTCTGGTAAAACTATTCAAAGGACATCGTAAGCAAATCTTTTTTAACTTATATTCTGAATATGTGAAAAGTGAAAAGCTGAACAGACACAACTATAAGTAGTCCTGCATTGCTATTCACCTGCTCACATTGCAGTTGCCCTTTGAAATTTTCTATCTAATTCCTGCTTTAATTTCAATTTCCTCTGCTGTCAGAAGTTGTAAACCCTTCTTTTTAACCATTCTGTCACTTCCAACTACTATCCTCTCTGTTATCTGTGTATGCTCTGGTATCTGCAGAAATGTCAACAGTAATGTAGGCCTGCATGGCATTGAATGAAGCGTCTTGATCTATGGGTATTCTGTGGGAATGTGGTTTACATGCTCAATGTATTTCTGCTTTGTAAAAGGATGAGAAGCTGAAAAACGAGACTGAGACATGTTGATTAGTCCCTGTTCATAGTACCATAACATAGCTTGGGCGGACCATATAGATATTGGAATGCAACTACTAGAATAGATTAATGAACATGAGTGTATCTTCTTGGCTCCATTGTGTTTTTATTTTGGAATTTGTTAAGTTGTTGTAGGTTTGAGGAAGTATTTCAAACATATGGTGAGTCAATGTAATATTTTTGAATTTTGCCAACTGATTCAAAGAAGTATTTTCACTTCATCAGTCTGATGGGTAAATATTCTCAATGATGTAGTAACATGAAGCAGAATCTGTAAGTTAGTAATGGGAGACCCAGGAAATACTCCAGATGGGTAAAATAAAGCAAACAATTGTGGGTACTGAATATCTGAAAGAAAAACAGAAATTGCTGGAGAAACTCAGCAGTTCTGGTAGCATCTGTGCAGACAAAGCAGAGTTAACGTTTTGAGTCCAGTGACCCTTCTTCAGAACTCCCCAGTTCAGAACCCAGTTCTGAAGAAGGCTCATTTGACGTAGTCCTAGCAATTTCAGTTTCTGTTTCAATATTCTCGATGGGGGAATCCAAGTATTTCTTAATAAGTGGATTGTATCTATATGTGAGATGGGGCAACAGGTTGGAGAGAGACACTGACATTCTTAGTGGAGTACATCCTAATAAAAAATAAAGGATCTGTGTTTGAAACTGAAAGGAAGAGGAAGGCAATTGTGTTCCAATGACCAACACTGGGAATTCAGAAATTCAGAGAGAGGTGTCATGACAAGTGTTATGAATATAAATTTTTGTAACAAAAAAAGAGTTTCATTGGATATGAGAAATTAAAAAGGCTGCTATAAGTCACCTAATTATACAGTTAGAACCTGGTGGTGGATCACAGAGAGGTATGGCCAGACTTACAAAGGCTCTTGAAATACTAGGCATTTGCAAAGTGAAATGGAGTTGTATGAATTCAAGCTCTGGAAAAAAAAACAGAAGAGAAGTAATTCAAAGAGAGTCAGCATAATTAACTTATTTGCTCTTCAAAATTTTTCAAAATTAAACATTCCATCATTTTGAGTTTAAAACTGCATTTTTAAAAAAAAACCTGGCTAAAAGAAGCTGAAGTGAAAAGTTTAGAAGGCTTTTGCCCAAGGGAGAACAATGGAAAAAGGTATACAGAAACCAAATACTTTCTGATGAAGGTATGTCAGACTTTGTGGAAGTGCCAAAACCACGGGACTAATGAAGAACAAGAAACACCTCTGCATCTCAAAACCATCTCTTCTGCTATTCCACTCGTAGAAGAAAACAGCAACCGTTCAACTCTATGTAATCCATCACACCCACTGGATTTCACTTCAAGTATTAACTTTTTACTTCAACAACAATCTGCCCAAGCAATAAGCCCTAATAGTATACTCCAGATGATTACTGAATTGTCCTTTTCATAAGATTTTTCCATCTTACCTGTAATTTATTGTCAATAACAATTCATTGTCTTTATCTTCCAGGGCCCTTAAATAGTAAATTTCAAAAGCCTAATCTTTAACTTATTTAAATGAAAATTTGATTGTAGGCCTGCACCAACTTGAATCATTTGGATAATCGTACCTGGCAGAAATGGTCTAGCACTGAATCAATCAGCAAGTGAACAGAGCAGTAATCACATTTAGACAAACAAATAGAGAAATTGCAGCATATGAAGTTGATAATGATCTGGACAAGCCAATATTTAGAGGGACTATGACCAGCCTGCATCCTGTGAAAGGGACAGAAGGAAAGCAAAAGACAGCATTAACTTGCTCAGTGGAGACAACAAAAGACAAAGCTTGGTTGTATTTGGAGGTGGCATTCCCAACTACAGTAGCCAAAAAAGACAACCTTGGGTCAATGTAAATGGCCAGTAATCCTTGTCCCAATCCCTTCACTTTCTCTTATCTGACTTCATAGCCTCGAATCTGCTCAGTTCTTGTGGCATCATTGGATCTGGAGGAAGGGGTTAGTGTTGACATGAATAGAGTCGGATGGTGAACCTTTCATTCCTAATTGATATTGTGAAGGGACCGCTGTCTTTAGTGATTTTGGGGTTTCCCCGATGTGGAGGAGTAAAGTCGGAAGACCTGAGATGAAGTGATTGTGGAGGAAGAAAAGGAATTACCTGTTGTAAAGCACAAAAGGAAACTCTGAATTAGGGAAAGCATTTTGTAGGTGAAGACATAAGTTAAATGGAACACAGAGCAAAAGTTAAACAACTCTGAGAAAGGAATCAAAGGCTTTTATTTATTTTAAAAGCAAATACTTTGGGTTCAGTCCTATGCATGAAAATGTTTTCTGATCTGTGAAGGACCTGCAAATGAAACCCTTTCATAATTGGATTTTCTGTTTCCAAGGTGAGAATTGGTTGATGTTCTGTTCAACTCATTACAGCCCCTAGAATAAGCTGTTTGAGTTTGTTATTACTTGGCTGATGCATGGATTGTGTTTTTAGGAAATGAGTCCTGTTTGAAATTTTGAACACTTTAGGTTGTGTCTCTTGGCCTTAAGAACTGGAAATATAACATGTTCTAAAATTTGTGTCCATAACGCAAGGCAGTGAACTGTGTGTTAAAATTTTGAAGTTTTACTTTTTAACTAAAAAGTGTAAACTTTCATTCCATTCAATTCTGTTTTCTTAAAATATTTCAGAAAAATAGCTGAAGAAAAACAAGTTAAAGTTGAAGGAAGAGATAGTAAGAACTGCCAATGCTGGAGTCAGAGATAACACAGCGTGGAGCTGGACGAACACAGCATGCTGCCTGGCCTGCTGTGTTCCTCCAGCTCCTCACTGTGTTATTAAAGTTGAAGGAATGTACTTTGGGCTGAAACTTATGTCTCTTTGGCTAACTCCAAGTTGTGGCAGGTTATTTGGAGGTTTCCTCACTGCAGTAATTAGGACCAGGCGGATTTCATTGATGACAAGGTTCTCAATTGGGGTTGTTAACCCGGGCCAATCAGGAAAGCCTTGGCTGACCAATGTAACCAGGAGAATAGAATTTTCTCAGTTGAGGACTGAGCTGGCTGGCTGGCCACAGCCGGTGTACTGTGCACTTGTAAATAAAGAGGGACTTGGTGACAGGACCTGGCCTCTGTGCAATTATTTCATCACCATGAGTCCTAATGAGCTCTCTCACCTTGATTATTACCTACCATAATCCTATGTTGTTTCTCACGTCTAGTTTCTGTCCCGTCTTCCCATTTGCTGTTTCTGAAACAACTCACCATTGCCAGGATATCTGTGAGAGGACTTTAGGTAACTGAACAATGGAAGTGTCATCTTGTACAAAGGAACTGGAGATGAATAAATGCATGATGAAACACATCCACAAAAGCATCAAGGATTCAAATGCAATCTGAGAAAGGCAAGAGAACCGGCCAAACATGAGCATTGAGTTGCAGGGCCTCTTTAGCTATTGTAGTACTTGTAATACATGTTAAACTATGTAAGCTGAAGTGCCGCTCATAATTCATGACATGCCAGACAGACAAACTCGGGACATACTAGAAAAGGGAGTTTTTGGTTTGCATACAGAGATTTTCTTCATTGAACATGTACATGGATAACTTGCACACAATGCCACCAAAATGTTACAACATGTCCTCCAAAATCTACCCTTCCAACACACATGAGCAGCAAGATATTGGCCAAGCTCAGAACTTCAAGAAGCAGATTCCTTTAACCACAGTTCAACTCAACAATGCACTATTACATTCTGAGTGCAGTTCTTAAAGAATAGTAGCGCTGCAAATTACAAACTTGCAAGTTATGAAGACCATTACACAAATTCTGTTAGTATTGTAAAGACAAAAGAAACAGTAGCATGGGAATAATTTTACCCTTGGGTCCAATTAACGAACAAAGTTGATTGAACTTTACATCTGTGTTTTATGTTATCACTCACTCCTTAATGAGACTTGTGACTCAGAACCACTCGTTGCTGTTAATTGTTCTTCACAAACCTATTAAAGCAAGCCAAATTAAAATGTGGGCTCAGTAAAATCAGTTATCTGTCTTAAAAGATATTTATATCATAAATACTGTTAACAATTATTGAATATACCTTATCTTTGTCATGTGTGAATTTGTACAAAAGAAAATAAAATTAATTTCCCAAAAAATTACGGAATTAATGACACATGATAGGACTAACATAGGACAGACATTTTACATTTTTGTCACACTTGCATATTGCTTAATTGGTGCAAAAGAAATTGGAGAGCACAGTAGTCAGCAGGTATGTACTCTTGAAGTCGGGAAAGGCGCAACTTCTAATCTGGAAATTTTGCTGCAGCTGTTAAAAAGGGAATTAACAAGTAAAGCCTTTGGGCTCACACTCCTCCATATCCTCTCATGCGTCATTCGTGCCAACCCATGCCCCCTTTTTTTATTCCCACGGTTTTTTTTATAACGTCTCTGCCAATGTATTCCTTTCTACATACCTCCATGGTCCCTTGTGTCCGCCTAGAGCCCTCTAACCATGTCTCCGCTTGGCTCTATGTAGACTCTGTGCCATCTCAGTGCTAAATCTTTTCAAGTGATGCCTGCTACCCACCTTCTGGAGGTGTGTGCCCACTACCTGGCAGCTGCCATGATTCCTACATCCTGAGACACTCTTATGTGTCTGCTATGTTTGAGGGTCCAGGTGCCTTAGAAGGTTTGTTACTGGGTGACAAGAGCTATCCATTTTTACCTTGGTTAAAAAACACCATTATCCAACCCCAACTGTTGTGGAGCACAGATACGATGCAGTATGTGCTTTGATCAGGTTAACAGTAAAGCAGAAGATTGAGGTGCTGAAGATACATTTCCAGTGCCTGGATCAAACTAGGTAGGAGGGGGTTGCATGTGCCCCCTAGTACAGTCCATCCAGAATGTGCTACATTCTGGCATGCTGAGCGCTACACCGTTCGAGGAGGCAACAAGTTGATATGCTGCGTGCTAAGGAAATGGGAGAAGGTGAACATTCTTCCCAGGATGAGGATACTGGGGAGCAGGAAGTTGTCCTTGTCATGGATACAGTTCAGTTGTATCAGGCACAACAAGCCAGACAGGACCTGATTGATATCCAGTTGCTAGGTTGAGCAGAACATCATGTAAAATACAATAGTCATTGGTCACGATGCCAGTAATTGTTTTGCATTGTGGAAGTGAACTGCAGTCTTCATTCCTTTCGATTGTGTTCACTTTTGGCAGCTGCAAATAAAAGCTCACTTTTGGAATTGTCCAGTTGTTGCCTGTATGTTATGTTCCCCTCCTGGTCAAAGTGACAAGATTCAGTCTATAATGGACAGCTTAGTGGTGACCTAGAGAAAGTGTGTCGATGGAATGTAGCCAAGGACAGGTCAATTGTATGGAATGGTGGTTAATCAGTGATCAGGGAGTCAGAATCAAGTTTACATTCAATTGAGTATCAGCTATTCCACAGCAATCCTGTGTGCTGTGAATACAGTGTCTTTGTGGCCGCTGTGCCATTACATTGTTGATGAGGCACAGCACCAGATTGTCAGTAAAAACCGAAAGAACTGTGGATGCTGTAAATCAGGAACAAAAACAAATTTGCTAGAAAAGCTCAGCAGGTCTGGCAGCATCTGTGAAGGGAAAAAAACAGAGTTAACGTTTCGGGCACGGTGACCCTTCCTCAGAACTGATGGTGATTGGGAAAACTTCAGTTTATATGCCGAAAATAGGGAGGTGGGTGGGGTAGGGAGTAAACAATAGGATAGAGCCCAAAGAGAGAGAAAGACAGTTGGACAGATAAAGGAGTTACTAACGATCAGGCTGGGAGGGTAAATAGTTGTTAATGGGGACTGATAGTGACTAACAACAAGGGGTGTGTAATGGCAGGCTATGTGGTAACAAGGCCTGGTATGTGGGGTAGGGTGCTGGGACACGGGAGAGTTTAGGCCCTAAAATTATTGAACTCAATATTGAGTCCAGAGGGCTGTAGGGTCCCCAAGCAGAAAATGAGGTGTTGTTCCTCCAGCCTGCGCTGGGCTTCACTGGAACACTGTAGCAAGCCAGAGACAGAGATGTTGGCCAGGGAGCAGGGTGGTGCGTTAAAGTGGCAGGCAATGGGTAGTTCAGGGTCTTTTTGGCGAGCAGAACATAGATGTTCTGCAAAGCGGTCGCCAAGTCTACACTTCGTTTCCTCTGTCCAACTGTCTTTCTCTCTCTTTGGGCTCTATCTTATAATTTACTCCCTACCCCATCCCCCTCCCTACTTTCTACATATAAACTGACATTTTCCCAGCCACCATCAGTTCTGAGGAAGGGTCACCGGACCCAAAACGTTAACTCTGTTTTTTCCTTCACAGATGCTGCCAGACCTGCTGAGCTTTTCCAGCAACTTTGTTTTTGTATCAGATTGTCAATGCTTGTCTGGGTGCATCGTGGCCTTTCCAAGCTGGTGGGGGCACAGCAAAGACCGGTTATTCATATGTGGTGTGTAATTCTTGGAATAGCTTGTGTAAAATCAACTTAAAACTTCTGAAGAAGGGTCCAGACCCAAAACATCAGCTTTCCTGCTCCTCTGATGCAGCTTGGCCTGCTGTGTTCATCCAGCTCTACACCTTGTTATCTCAGATTCTCCAGCATTGGCAGTACCTATTATCTCTGAGTACTTAGTGTTTCCCTTTACTGAAGTATTCAGATTCAGTATCTCTGCATTTCAGATTATTGCTAGTCTGCACAGTTCATTCTCCCTGCACACAGAAAATTTCTGCTTTTCAATCAACTCTACCTTCAAAGTCATCTGAGACCCTATTCTGACTATGGAGATTTCTGTATTCAGCTGTGTCTTTTAGACTCTGTCTTAACTTTAGATCCTGCCTCTAGATGTTTTATTTCCATAGCTGACCCTATGCATTATCTTGTGCTTTAAGCCAATCCTGCCACCAACACATTCAGATACTGGTCAGGAGTATCACTTGCTGTGAGTGCCTACATATACACTGTCCTTGAACCTACATGTTTCTTATCTCTAGGTGAAGTTGCTCAGCTCCTTTTAAACGGTAACACTTCTTAAGTTACATTTGCCCATCTTAGGTTATTAAATAAAACTCTCTCATTTAGATTTAGGGCCTCTCACTTGACTTGCTTCTTCTAGATTGGTGTCTCTTTTCCTACTCCTGATGTCAGAGTAATGGTGAGGTGCATCATCATGATTTATATGAATCACATTAAACCCCATGGCCCTGTTCAGTTCTGGGCAATGGTAACATCCAGGATATTGACAGTGGGGGATTCAGTGATGGTCATGCCATTAAATGTCAAGGGAAGTAATCAGACTATGTCTTGTTTTAGATGGTCACTGCCTAGCATTCAAGAGGCAGAACGTCACTTACTACTAATCAGCCAAAGCTTGAATATTGTCCACATTTTGTTACATTTAGACATGAAATTCTTCAGTCTCTGAGGAGTCATGAATGGTGCTGAACATTTAGCAATCATCAACACCTCCACATCTGATCTTATGATGGAGGGAAGGTTGCTGATAAAGGAGGTAAAGATGGTGAAGCCTCAGACACTGCCCTGAGGAACACCTACAGTGATGTTCTGGGACAGAGATGATTGATCTCCAGCACCCATGACCATTATGTTTTATGCCAGATATGACTCCAACCATGCGGTGCTTATCCCCTGATTTTCATTGAGTTAAATTTTGCTCGGGTCTCTAACATCTTACTCAGTCACATGCTATCTTGATAATTATGGGCAGTCATTCTCACATCTGGATTTCAGCTCTTTTGTCCATATTTGGACAAAGGCCAGAAAGAGCTCAGGAGCTGAGTGGCACAGGTGGAACCAAACTGAGTGCCATTGAACAAGCTATTACTGTGTAAGTGGTCCTTATTTGGACTTTTGATGTTTATCTTGTGTTGCTGAATAAGATCAAGATTGGACTGATGGTGTGGTAATTGGCTGGTTTGGACTTGTCTTGATTTTTGCACAGTGTTAGGTAGATGCCAGTGCCATAGCTTGCTTAGGGACATAGCTAGTTCTGGAGCACAAGTCTTCAGTATTATTGCCAGGATGTTTGCAGTATCCAATATCTTCAGCTGTTTCTTGTGGGTATAATGCAGACAGTCTCCATCGTTACAAAAGATTCAAGTGTCTAACTCCTCCATCTGCATCCCGATCCATGCTAATTTCTACTTACCTTCTTCCTTATTCATTTTTACTTCCACCAGCTCCTCAGCACACAGCCTATATCACTTAAGATTTTGGATTTCTCTACAAATATCTTAAATAGCTTTGTCCCTCCTTGTCTCCTCACCAGTCTACAAAAGTACGTCAACACAATTATCTGAATGCCCTCTCACCCTGATCTCCACTGCAACTCTCCCTCTATCTTGCTCTTGCTGTCTTAGTGGTAGATACCTTTTTCATGACAAGTTTCAGAAATTTCAGAATCTCCTCTTGACATCTGCTACTTTTCTAAGCTTCTCAATAAACTTTGTACTTATGTACACTTGTTATTTGTCTTAATTCTCATGCTAATATTTGGAGTTAATTCTTTCCAAAGTTAGGTGGCTTGGTTTGTTTTCTTTTATGTGAAATAATTGTTAATATGCAAATGACTTACATTTCATAAGCCATGCTAGGAGAATGGAAGTGTAATTGTTGTGTGAGGACAGGATCAGGTTAAAATGTGATTCGCCTCAAATATTAATGGTCAAACAACAATTATTGTCGAGATTAACGTTGGCTAGCCTGGCTTTGGGAACGTGGGGGATTAAGAAGCGATCTAATAGAAGTTTATAAGATTGTGAATGGCATGGATAGTGTGGAAGGTATGAGGCTTTTTCCCAAAGTTGAGGGGTCAATTACCAGTTGAGGGGCCTCAGGCTCAAGGTGCAAGGGGGGCAGTTTAAAAGAGATGTATGAGGCAAGTTTTTCACACAAACGGTGGTGAGTGCCTGGAACGCGCTGCCAGAGGAGGTGGTGGAAGCAGACACAACAGCAGCACTCAAGAAGCACCTAGAACGAATACTTGAAAAGGAAGGGAATAGAGGGATACTGATCCTGTAAGTGAAGACAGTTTTAGTATGGAAGGACAAAATGAGGTGACACAGGCTTGGAGGGCCCAAGGGCCTGTTCCTATGCTGTACTGTTCTTTGTTATTTGTTCTATGTTAATTTGGAGGCATGAATCAATGGTCCACCATAGAACCAATAATTGAACAGAGGATGTGAGAATATTAACAAGCAAATATTTTTTAGTAATTTGCAATGCTACATTAAATACAGAGAGATAACTACTGTAATTTTTGGATAAAACTGTTTGTATAACAAATTGTTACAAATAATTTTGAATATAACAGCAGAAATATTATTTATTCAGTAAGTATATTTATATAGAATTTAAGTAATAACTACATTTATATCGGTTTAACCATGTAGCAAGTTATTTGCGAACTGCACCATCAGGAGGTTGGCATTTTTAAGAAACAAATGATTTTAGAAAACACTTCCAGGGATAAATTTAGATTTTCACAGGATTTGATGAGATTTCAAAGCAACAGCTTCGGTAAAAGCTTTAATGATTGGAGCTAAAGCTGCAATTATAATTAAAACTTGAAGTGTGAAAGAAAATCAGCAGGAAATGATATCCAATGAAGCGTGTGCTCATCCAGTTACCTCATATGCTGGCAAACAACAAGGAATTAATTAATTCATCTTTTGTGTTTCAGACAAATTAAAAGTCCACATGTTGTGGAAGATTTTGAATTATAGCTTCCAACTTTATATTATCATAATGATGCTTCCTAAGAAGTGTCTTTGGTAATATTGCTTTGCAGTTCATGCCTTTGCTTGTTATGCTGTCGTAGGTAATCCAGTGTGAATCAACTATGCCGTTTAACCATAGAAGGAAACCATGTTACTCCTCTCACTTCTATTTAAATAATTCTTGATCTTGGGTGGCACGGTGGCACAGTGGCTAGCACTGCTGCCTCACAGTGCCAGAGATCTGGGTTTGATTCTACCCTGAGGTGACTGTCTGTGTGGAGTTTGCACGTTCTGTCTGTGTCTGTGTGCGTTTCCTCCGGGTGCTCTGGTTTTCTCCCACAGTCCAAAGATGTGCAGGCTAGTGGGATTGGCCATGCTAAATTGCCTGTAGTGTTCAGGGATGTGTAGATTAGGTTGGCTATGGGGGATGGGTCTGGGTGGGATGCTTTGAGGGTCGGTGTGGACTTGTTGGGCTGAAGGGCTTGTTTTCACACTGTAGGGATTCTATGATTATCTCATGAAATCGTTGGTTGCAATTACTATTCTTCAACAAAATATAATGTTCCAGAAATTGCATTTGTTTTTTTCTTGGGGTGCCATGCAGACAGCTAAGTTCAGTGCTCATTATTTTGTATAGAATATTGTCCCCAGTTACAATCATTACTGTCCGTCACTTCATTTTTATTAGTGTGTTGAAAATCTTTGTGGGAATCCTATTCACTACTAAAGGGATGAAGTACACAGAATGAATTCAATGATAAGAAATAACACCAGTTGTCTGGGTGGTATACTACAACCTGATTAGGTTTTTGCCAGAGTTTAACCAGATGTGTTGGTGGGTACACAAATTAACAATGAGATTTCCAGCATAAACAAAAACAGTGACCCTTCTTCTTATGAAATTTTAACTCTGCTTCATCCCCACAAATGCTGCCAGACCTGCTGAGTTTCTCCAGCAATTTTTCTTTTCTTTTAGATCTTCAGTATCCACAGTTCTTTATTTTATTATAACGGGATTTAAAATGCAGTCTAACTATTATTAAAATAATTGCATCGATCATGGGACATTGAGTATTGGTTTCAAATAGATTCAACATTAATAGAAACTTTTGTTGGTGAAGTTGAAACAAAATATTTGGGTTTGAAAAGAATGTATTAAAACATGAATGTACATATGCGATTGGGAAAAAATGTAGCTGAAAGGATTGTGTTTAAACACTCAGGGTTGCAAATTTAGCTCCATAATTTAGGGTCCATAAAGTATTGCTGGCAGTATATGACATACTTCCAGTGCTAGCCACATCAGACGCTGTTTTGGAGAAGTTGTTAGTGTATGCAGGGGAACATGCACCATAACGATGGTGAGTAAGCAGATTGTGCTGTCAATCAGTGTGTAACCCTAATTTGATGGGACTCCATTCCCTCAATATCCAGTTTGTGTGTGACCATATCCAACCTATCAACTTGAGGCCCTAAATGCTGATGGCATTCAGTGGGTCTTCATCTGTGACAGACTGCTATCCACCTGCATTCTCACCACCATAACACACCACAGGGTGGCTGCTGAGCAAGAAAGGGTCCATTTTTGACATCCACTGCTCACAGTTCTGTTAAAACACACGCGCACACACACAAGTACATACACACATACACACACACACACACACACACGTGCACATGTGTCGGCAGCTTGTATCTCATGAAAACCACACTGACACACTAAACGTGAGCCAGCAATTCATTTAGGTAAAACTGGACAATTTGGTGGTTCATTCATTTTAACATTTGTAATGATTCGGGGAATGATGGGGTTTGATTCCCACCACACTGCCCCCATTGAGTTATGATAAAGGAAATTTTAAATTCAAACCGCGCCAGGTTACACACTAATATTATCCAATCATCCTTGTGCATTTCCTTAACGCCTGTCTCCAATTGTTTTTACTTATCTTATGTGCCCTTTCATGGTGATGCCATGGTAGCTATAGCGTGGTTAGTGGAAAGCTGCCTACTTGCAATGGAGGAGCCTGCAGGTTAGCCTGCTGCTTGATTTCAAACTCTGGGCATTGTATCCTTCTCTTCGCACTTCACACTTCAATCTTGGCTGCCTGGATTACATGCAACAGCAAGAGCACTGATAGTGTAACGGGAGGACTAAGCTTCAGATAGGATAGCAAGCTCATGTATCACAAGTGTAATGCCATAACTCTGGGATAGTGCCTCAGCAATCCTGTAATCTTTTGGAAGACAAAGTATTGGATATTACAGGCACTTTGAATGTTCGTGCTCACACCTATCATGTTGGAACTCTGAACATGTGTGGCTGCAAGCTGAGCTTGTGTGACTTCATTCTGAGCTTCCACGATAGAATCCAAGCACTAGGCTAGTGCTGCAGTAGCTGAGAGTCAGTTGCTGCATCACAGTTCAAATGTTATTGTGTTATTGGAGTTTACACTGCTTCCATTGGAAGCTAAATGACATTGAATGCAACTTTTGATCAGTCTGTCAATGCACCAAATCATTGTAAATAGCCACCATTCACCCTCCCTCATTTTAATTTAATGGGGCCCCTAATCATTTGTAGGAAATTTTGTATGTGACCTTATCTATCAATAGGTTTGTATTTGCAGTTCCTGTATTCCATGGTCTTACTGCAGATGTGTCACTTGCACCCATCCAGCTCACCACATTCAGCTCCCACTTCTGGATACTGTCTCTAAATTATAGGCTGAAACCGACAACTGCAAATGTCAGACCAAATGTCGCTTCTTCTTCACTGTCTTCCTGCTTTTCCAACTCGTGCATTTCCATCACAATCTGGTCAGGATGAAGCTCGTAGGTATCTGAAAAGAGAACGTTACAGGGCATAGGGGAGAGAGGTGTAGATCGGACCTTGCTTGTACCATCTGTAGCTTGTAAGTCAAAACAGACTGAGCACCGAACGGGTAGTGGGATGTGAAAATGTGGGTTAGGTACAAACCATACCATCCTCTTTACTGGTTTCACTCCCAGCACTGGCCACATTTCAGTCATTGTCCACTCTTCTATCTAGGTGAGGACGCGAGTTTGTGCCTGCATCCTGCTGAGTCAGGTAGTACTTCATTTGTTAATGCCCTCACCTTGCCCTATACTACAGTACGTCAGTGAGCGTTGAGAAATGTGATTGAGTGAGCTGGCTGTTATGGTAAATGAGCTGGCATTTATACAAGATGTGGGGTGAAGCTTACAGCTGAATTAATTTTATGAAAGTAAGGTGAAGATTTGATTGTTATGTATGAGTTGTAACTGATAGATGTCGTTGGTAGGTGAGTGATAGGGATGTGGCGCTTTGGGGTTAGCAGTATTGTTAGTAGCTTATGGGTTTGACAGTGTATTCACTGAGCTTGACTAGCGACAAAATTACTGACCTTGCAGCACTGCATTGAAGGGGTTTGTATTAACCTCCACGAATACTTGGCCCAGCTGACTCCAGAAGATTTGTCTGAAAAGCCTCTTGAGCTCCTGTGTACAGATGGTGTCAGTCCTCCTCATCACATTCTACACAAAGCCTCCATTAGATTATCGTAACATTTTGAAGCTCAGTTTGTCATGTGGTGCCATTGCTGTGTCTTTCCTCTTGCAGTCTTCTAGGTCACGTACTAGAATTAGTGAGATGATCATGTGGGTTCTTTATTTGAAGAAGACATGATGTAGAGATAACACAATGTGGAGCTGGAGGAACATAGCAGGCCAGGCAGCATCACAGGAGCAGGAAAGCTGACGTTTTGGGCCAGGACCCAGAATTTTCCTGCTCCTCTGCTGCTGCCTGGCCCTCTGTGTTCCTCCAGCTCCACACTGTGTTATCTCTGACTCCAGCATCAGCAGTTCTTACTACCTCAATGTACACTGGGAACTATGTGTAGTACATTTGGCTCCAAACTGAATACAAATAATGGGATTATTATATTCTATCCTGCCGAGGCAGGTATTGATCAAGAGTCATTTAAAATGCATTCATTTAAAAGGTATTTGCACATTATATATCACAATATTCTCCACATCAATATCTCACCATTAGTTGCTTCATTTTTAAAAGGTTCAGTTTGCCTTGCTGAGGCTTGCCTCTCATAATTTTGCACACTGTGCACTCACTCAACAGCTCACTTTGTGATGATTGCAAATCACATTAATTTAAATAAACAAGCAACATGCAATGCATCTATTGAAAGTAATAAGAACAAGTTGATCATGCATTGCAACTTCTGCACCTATTTTTGGAAGTTATTGAATAATGCCATCTATATTTCAGGCTTGAGCCACTGAAAATTAGCTTTCTTTAAATACGCAATCTTCTTAAAAGATGACATCTGAAAATGTAAAGGTCATCTTCCAGCTGCTCCACTAGCCACCTCAGGCACATACTATTTATACACAATGTTCATCAGCGGTCATCAAATAAATAGAGGGATAATTAAGTGAAGCATTTTGACTTAAAATGTACTATGGACACAGCTGGCTGGTTGCATTTAAAATTTTATTGTAAAATCAAAAGCAGCAGGTGGTATTGTGACAGGTGGTTTTGCAAAGTTCTTTGACTTTTTTCTAAGACACAGAAATTCTCATTTTGTTTTTGAGATATCACCATCTCACGGTATAAAGTTTTCATGGATTCTCTGTAAAGCAGCACAAGCGTTTATTCCATATAAAACTTAGTTACTCAGCTAAACAAAGAGTTGAAACAGACAGAATTGGCCAACAGACCTCCGTCTGGTGCCTGTGATTCTAAGAAATGCAATCCATCACTTTTGTACAGTCTGGGTACAAATGATTTCATCATTCAAATTGTTCATCGAACTCAAAGATGCTCAATTCTTTTTATATAACAGTATCATAAATCCTTTTATAAACAGCACAAATGCACAGAACTGCTGCCAACCTTCTTCAAATATCCCAACAAAGTAGAAATGTGTGATGCAAAAACATCACCAAAATACTAGGAGAGGCCAGGAAAGAACTATTATCTTTATTCTTGGCAGCACAGTGGAAAACTGAGATGATGGTGGGTCGGCAAAAGTTGAGTTGTCGCCCAAACCTTCTATCACTTCTGCCAATTTTCTATCCAGTTTGGGATGAAATTACAAATTAAAATCCATCACCCTGCCTTGTAGCTTTGGCCAATCACTTGCCAGAAGCTGAATCTAAACCCGAAAGACTATGAGCCAATCAATTGTTCTCTGCTTCTGTCATTCTATAATGCAAAAGTGGCAAGTATCTGCTATAAATTATAATATTTACCAGCATTGCTTGATAAAGAGAAAAAGTGAGCTGTTTGTCAACAACTACAAAGGTCAAACAACCAGCTATTTCTGCAGTGACAAACCTTCTTTCTCAGGATCATCTGGCAAGAAGATGTGCTGAGGTCATCCAATCATACAAAAACAGAAGGAAGGCAAGTACTGAGAATAACAGAGTCTGCAGACGAACAGACAAGTTGAGTGAGTGGGTAACATAATTCCCAGGCATCAACTAGATTCTGTTAACTGACTGCTGTTATTTCCTTTATTATTTTCATCATTTAACAGATAGAATACAATGTGGGAAATGTGAGGTAATGCACTTTGGCAGAAAGAATGGAGAAACTGAATATTATTTAAATAGAGAAAGACTGCAGAAAGTTACAGAATATAGGGATTTGGGAGTCCTTGTCCATCCAAGTTCCACAAGTAATATGGAAACCAAATGGAATGTTGGCCATTATTTCAAAAGGGTGTCGATGCCGACACAACTCCGCCCACAGCCGACGCCGAAAACGCTCCGCCCACTGCCTCCACAGCCAGCAGCTCCAGACAGCAACACTGAGCCCTGCCGAGTCTTCACCATCCCACCAGACCTCCCCCTTACTGAGGACGAACAGTCAGTCCTCAGTAAAGGGCTCACCTTTGTCCCCCTCCACCCACATATCAATGAATACCGCTCACGCTTGGATATTGAGCAGTTTTTCCGCCGCCTCCGCCTCCACGCTTACTTCTTCAACCGCGAATCTAACCCTCCCTCTACTGACCCCTTCCCCCGCCTCCAACACAAGCCCTCCCCCTGGACACCACCCCAGGGCCTCCTACCCTCCCTCAACCTCTTCATCTCCAACTGCCGTCGAGACATCAATCGCCTCAACCTCTCTACCCCTCTCAAACACTCCAACCTCTCCCCCGCAGAATGTGCAGCCCTCCGCTCCCTCCGCTCCAATCCCAACCTCACCATAAAACCCGCAGACAAGGGAGGCGCAGTTGTAGTATGGCGCACTGACCTCTACCTTGCTGAGGCCAGGCGCCAACTCTCCGACACCACCTCCGACTGCCCCCTGGATCATGACCCCACCCCCGAGCACCAAACCATCATCTCCCAAACCATCCACAACCTCATCACCTCAGGTGACCTCCCACCCACAGCCTCCAACCTCATCGTTCCCCAACCCTGCACCGCCTGCTTGTTTCTCCTTCCCAAAATCCACAAACCTGAATGCCCTGGTCGACCCATTGTCTCCGCCTGCTCCTGCCCCATCGAACTCATCTCCACCTACCTAGACTTCATTTTCACCCCTTTGGTCCAGGAACTCCCTACCTACGTCCGTGACACCACCCACGCCCTCCACCTCCTGCAGAACTTCCAATTCCCCGGTCCCCAACACCTTATTTTTACTATGGACTTCCAGTCCCTATACACCTGTATTCCTCATGCAGATGGCCTAAAGGCCCTCCGCTTCTTCCTGTCCCGCAGAACTGACCAATCCCCCTCCACCGACACCCTCATCCGCTTAGCCGAACTCGTCCTCACCCTCAACAATTTCTCTTTCAATTCCTCCCACTTCCTACAGACAAAGGGGGTGGCCATGTGTACCTGCATGGGCCCAAGCTATGCCTGCCTCTTTGTAGGTTACGTGGAACAATCCCTCTTCCGTACCTACACTGGCCCTAAACCCCACCTCTTCCTCCATTACATTGATGACTGTATCGGCACCGCCTCGTGCTCCCACAAGGAGCTTGAACAGTTCATCCACTTCGTCAACACCTTCCACCCCAACCTGAAGTTCACCTGGACCATCTCCAACACTTCTCTCTCCTTCCTGGACCTCTATGTCTCCAACTCGGGTAACCACCTAGAAACCGATATCCCTTTCAAGCCCACTGACTCTCACAGCTACCTGGAATACACCTCCTCCCACCCACCTTCCTGCAAAAATGCCATCCCTTATTCCCAATTCCTTTGCCTCTGCCGCATCTGCTCCCAGGATGAGGCATTCGACTCCCGTACATCTCAGATGTCCTCATTCTTCAAGGACCGCAACCTCCCCCCCACAGTGGTCGAGAACGCCCTCGACCGTGTCTCCCACATTTCCTGCAACTCATCCCTCACACCCCGTCCCCGTTATAATAACCAAAAAAGAATCCCCCTCGTCCTCATGTACCACCCCACCAACCTCCGGATCCAACGCATCATCCTCCGACACTTCCGCCATCTGCAATCAGACCCCACCATCAAAGACATTTTTCCCTCCCCACCCTTGTCTGCTTTCCGGAGGGACCACTCCCTCCGCGATTCCCTTGTCCGCTCCACACTCCCCTCCAGCCCCACCACACCCGGCACTTTTCCCTGCAACCGCAGGAAGTGCTACACCTGCCCCCACACCTCCTCCCTCACCCCAATCCCAGGCCCCAAGAAGACTTTCCACATCAGGCAGATGTTCACCTGCACATCTGCCAATGTGGTATACTGCATCCGCTGTACCCATTGTGGCTTCCTCTACATCGGGGAAACCAAGCGGAGGCTTGGGGACCGCTTTGCAGAACACCTGCGCTCAGTTCGCAACAAACAACTGCACCTCCCAGTCGTGAACCATTTCAACTCCCCCTCCCATTCCTCAGATGACATGTCCATCCTGGGCCTCCTGCAATGCCACAATAAGCCACCCAAAGGCTGCAGGAACAGCAAATCATATTCAGCTTGGGAACCCTGCAGCCCAATGGTATCAATGTGAATTTCACAAGCTTCAAAATCTCCCCTCCCGCAACCGCATCCCAAAACCAGCCCAGCTCGTCCCTGCCTCCCTAACCTGTCCTTCCTCTCACCTCTCCCCTCCTCCCACCTCAAGCCCCACCCCCATCTCCTATCTACTAACCTCATCTCGCCCCCTTGACCTGTCCGTCCTCCCTGGACTGACCTATCTCTTCCCTACCCCCCCAACCTACACTCACCTTTACTGGCTCCATCCCTGCCTCTTTGACTTGTCTGCCTCCTCTCCACTTATCCTCTCCTCTATCCATCTTTTATCCGCCTCCCCCTTTCTCCCTATTTATTTCAGAACCCTCTTCCCCTCCCCCATTTCTGATGAAGGGTCTAGGCCCGAAATGTCAAGTTTTCCTGCTCCTATGATGCTGCTTGGCCTGCTGTGTTCATCCAGCTCCACACCTTGTTATCTTGGATTCTCCAGCATCTGCAGTACCTATTATCTCTAACATAAACTTAGCTAGGTTTTACTAAAATTATACAAGGTATTGGTCCTATGAACAATTTTGGGCCCCTTATCTAAGGAAAGGCATACTGTAGCTAGGTGCAATCCACAGAAGGTTCACTACGCTGATACCAGGTATGGAGGAACCAGCTGCTGAGGAGATACAGGTTGGGCCTGTACTCATTGGAATTTAGAAGAATGACAAGCAACCTTGTTGAAACATGGTGCAAAAAGTGTACAAAGGGATATAGAGATTAAATGAGTTGTCAAAAATTGGTGATTAGAATGTAATATGGGGAAAAGTGAGGTTGTGCACACTAGCAGAAGTATAGAAGAGCTGAATATTATTTAGATAGGGATCGACTGCAGGAAGCTGCAGCACAGAGGGTTTTAGGGGGTCCTCATTCATGAGTCATGAGTGCCTCATATCAACATGGTTAATAAGCCTGTTAGCCCTTATTTCAAAGGGAATACAGTATAAAAATAGGAAGGCCTTGCTAAAACTATACAAGGTACTCGTCAGACAACAGCTGGAATACTTTGCAAACCACACAAAGGGTGGTATGTGTTTTCACTCTCTTCCATAAATGGCAATGGATGCAGGATTGGTTTTTAAATTTAAATCTGAAAAAGGCAAACTTTTGTTAGGCTAATGTATGAAGAGGTAAGGGCCAAAGAAAGGTATATGGAGTTAAGTCAAGTATCAGCAATTCATAGAATCCCTACAGTGTGGAAACAGGCCATTCAGCCCATTGAGTCCACACCAAACCCCCCAAAGAGCATCTCACCCAGACCCACCCCCTACCCTATCCCTGCATTTCCCACCCTTGAACTGTGGGCAGTTTAGCATGGCCAATCCACCTAACCTGCACATCTTTGGACTGTGGGAGGGAACCGGAGCAGCCGGAAGAAACTCACAGAGACACAGGGAGAACGTACAAACTCCACACAGACAGTCACCCAAGGCTAGAATTGAACCCAGGTCCCTGGCGCCATGAGGCAGCAGTGCTAGCCACTGAGCCACCGCACTGCCCCAATTATCTCATTGAATGCTGGAACTGACTCGAGGGGCTGAATGGCTTACTCCTTTTCCTATGTTCCTACAGAACAGATTTGGTCCCCTTATGTAAAGGCAAGATATACTGGTATTGGAGGCAGTTCAGGGTATGATTTAGGGTATGGAGGGATTTTCTTATGAGGAGAGGCTGAGTCGGGCCTGTGCTCTTTGGAATTTGAAAGAACGAGAGATGATCTCAGTGAAACACAAAAGATTTTCAGGGGATTTGACAGGATAGATGCAGAAAGGTTATTTCCCCTAGTTGGAGAGTCTAGGACCAGAGGGCATTTTTCAGAATGAGGAGTCACACAGGCGGGTGGCGCCTGGATCGGGACTTTAGTCATCTGAGATTCCAAGAGCATTTGAGGTACCCCCGACAAGACCAGAGGAGATCGATCCAGCATGGGGAAAATGTGCCAAAACAGAGAAGCTCGAGCCCTTATAGGAAGTACGGTACCTGCGTGGCTACTCAATTAAGAAAGACTGCAATGGTTGAACATTTAGCATTTTTTTGTCTTAACACTAAGCGAGAGTGCAATGTTTCACTTTTAACTTTTTTTTACATTATACTAAGAGTGACTGTAATGTTTAACTTTGCTCCTTATTTCTTTCTACCTTGTTCTTAAGTTCTTGTACCTTAGATGGCACCATGTGTGCTGACATTGAAAACTTTTCACTGTACTCCTGTACTTGAGCACACGTGACAATAAAGTCTGAATCTAAACAAAAAAACTAAGATAGAGATGAAGAGGAATTTCTTCTCTCAGAGGGTAGTGAATGTGCGAAATTCTTCACTGTGGAGCACTGCAAAGGCTAAATCATCAAGTCAATTCAAGGCTGAGGTAGGCAGATTTTTAATCAGTAAGGGAATCAAGGGTTATAGGGAAAAGGCAGGAAAGTGGAGTGAGGATAATCAGATGAGCCACAATGTCATTCAATAACACATCTGTCTTGGGCTGAATTATATCTGCTTCTATATCTTATTGTCTTATGGTTTTATGGTTAACTGAGACCATTCACATATACAGTTAAATCAGCTAGGAACTGAAACTTGACCGAACCTTGGCAGTATGATGCTAGATTGATCTACTTGATTGTGCTTTGATATGGCAGAGTGTAATCCTTGCAACTTTCTTGTGTAGGACCACTTGAACTTCAACAGCCTTCAAAGAGGTTGCACCATTACCTGTTTGCTGCGTGATATCTGAAACTTAACGTTTTCCTTCCTTTTGGTCTTATATATTTTAATCCTCCGATGCTTAAGTCCTAGAAAAGGCTGTTGAGTTTGAATACCTTTAGTGCTGACCAGAAAGGTTTTCAATTTTTAATCCCCTCCATGTGACACATTCTGTTAATTGTCCCCAGCCATTTAAATTCGATTTACAAAACATTTCCTCACCAGTAATGAGATAACAAGGTGCAGAGCTGGATGAACACAGCAGGTCAAGCAGCATCAGAGGAAGCAGGAAGGTTGATGTTTCGGGCCTAAACCCATTTCTGAAGAAGGGTCTAGGCCCGAAACGTCAGCCTTCCTGCTCCTCTGATGCTGCTTGGCCTGCTGTGTTCATCCAGCTCTACACCTCATTATCTCAGATTCTCCAGCATCTGCAATTCCTGCTATCTCCTCACCAGTAATGTTCGCTTTCAAACCATTTGAATTTGCACCTGGAGTTGTGAGTCATTATTCAAACAACTTTAAACTATACAATTAGGGACTATTAGCACTTAAGGCTCTGTTGCATCTTAAAGCATTTTAAACCAATTTAGGACTGATTTACACCTTGAGATGAAAATTTGTCTCCAGATTTGTTACTATACTATAAATGTGAAAATACATTAATAATGATTCACACTTTCACATTATCTTCTAGTCATAATTACTGGTGATTTCCATGTTTCTTTTTCCCCAATACCCAAAACCTGGAAATTCCAGTTTCATGTTCACTGATTCCATGAATCTTTTGTAAAGTTCCAGTGGGGACTGTGATTCACTTGCAGAAATCTCATCCCATGACCATATTTCAGCTCTAGCTTTGTAAGAACTGAGCATTACAATGTATTCTGACAAAAAAAGTACCTGAATCAAAGAGTCATAGAGACCTTCGGCATGCAACAGGCCCTTCGGCCCAACTTGCCCGTGTCGTTCAGTTTTCACAATCAAACTAAAGACCCATTTGCCTGTGTTTGGTCCATATCCGTCCATACACATTCCATCCATGTGCCTACCTAAATGTTACTTAAAATGATGAAATTGTAGTCGCTTCCACCACTACCTGTGGCAGACCCTTCCAGACATTCACCAGCCTTTGCGTGAAAAAATTGCCCTTCTGAGCTACTGCTGTGATGTGCTAAAATCCACAAGATACCTGACTGGGATTTTACTAACAGAACCCCTTTCTGTAATTTTTAAGATCTTGTCACTTCTACAATTTACCAATCATCCCTTTCTTCACAATTATTTTTGGTTCATACAAGCTCAAAGCAATTCTTTCAACTGGGTAAATTGTGACTCTGTGTAAAAACATTGTGGAATCAGAAAGAACAAATCCAAATTCTGCAGTAATTTTGGAATTCCCCTCAACTTCATAAATGTGTGCGTAAGGTAAATACCATCACAATTTGTGTCACTATCAAAGTCCCAAAAATCCATCACAGGATCCTTTTCCCTAGACATAACAAAAAGGTATTGTGGACGGTGTCTACATGGTAATTGTTACAACTCTATAAATTTCACGATAATGGGCATGACAGAAGACCAATTATCCAAGTATGTGCCATGTTTATTGTGGTTAGCATATTGTGTTGTGGAGGTCAGGCAGAGTTTGTTATGACTTTTTCTGATAATTAACACTCTGACAGAGGAACCAGCAATCTTGGAGAGTTGAATTTATGTGGACAATGAGTGCGAGCAGATTATTAATGATACATGTCGAATATTTACAATACGTGAAATAGATTAAAGACTGGAATTTTCATAAAGTGTCCATCTAGAAGGGATGCCATGAATTGTAAAAGTTAGGTGAAATGGTAAAACTGGTAATGAGAAGAGCCAAATAAGACTGGGATCTGGGAGTTCAAAAGAGTTCAATATACCGGACAATATTTAAGGTGTTGCTGAAGAAAGTGTGAAATTAATGAAGCCATTTTGCAATCTAAGTTATAAAGAAGAGGCTAGAGGAATGATTACATTTCAAAGACTGTGAAACAAAAGTGAATAGGGAAATTAAAAGAAACATTGAAATAATTATTCTTTAACATATCCAAGTGGTAACGCTTCATTTTTCTACGTGTCAGGAAGCTTATATGTTGGACATTTACAACTGAAGTTCAGGTATTTGATACAAATACCTTTATAATGCTCCACAATTAGGCTCCTTGAAAGAAGTGCAAAAATCATGAATTGCCCTTATTCAGGGAAACTGAAAGCCTGTGCTACAAATAGTAAGCCATTCTTATTAATATTTGCTCAGACAATCAGGTTTATTATTTGTTGCGATAAAAACAAACAAAAACTTCAGATGTTGGAAATCTAAACCAAAATAGAAAATAACTGGAGAAACTTAACAGGTCTGGCAGCATCTGCAGAGAGAAAAAGAGTTAACAATTTGAGTCCATTGACCCTTCATCAGAACTGAAAATAGCTGGGAAACTGGGACTCAAAACATGATATGTTCCTTATAGGAGCAAATTACTGCAGATGCTGGAATCCATGCTGAAAACAATCAAAAAAATGCTGGAAGTCACATTGGCTCATGCAGCGTCCACAGCAGAGTCATCCAGCCTCAAAATGTTAGCTTGCTCTCTCTCCATGGATGCTGCCTGACATGCTGTGATTTCCACAATATCTTTCTTGTTCCAGTCCTACTCAGGTTCCTCCCCACAATTTTTTCTCTAGATCATTGCTGACATCATTAGTGCTACTTTTCTCTCTGTTAGAGAAAGATAATGAGCAAGCTGCCTTTAGCTCGGCTGAAGCCACAGGAAAGAAACCATACTGGAGTAATAGAGCATGTGTGAAGAGTAGAAGATGAGTAAGAATAAATATAGGAGCCCTACAGTCAGAAACAGGAGAAATTAAAATTGGAAATGAAGAGATGGAAGAATAATGAAGTATATACTTTCATTCTGTCTTCCCAAAATAAGACACAAATAACATCCCCAAAATATGGGGGTCTCAGGGTCAAATGGGAAGGAGGAATTTAAAAATGTAATCAGTATTTTGAGGGAAATGGCATCGGGGAAATGACCAATATTGAAAGCAGGTAAATCCCCAGAGCCTGATAGCTTTCATCGCAGACTACTCAACATAATGGCTCTTGAAATCACATATGCACTAATGGTCATCTTCCAAAATTCTATAAACTCTGGAACAGTTCCAATGGATTGGAGGATAGCCAATGTAACTCTACTATTTAAGAGGGTGGCAGAGAGAAAACAGGGAATTATAAACTGGTTAACTTGACATCAGTATTGAGAAAAAAGCTGGAGGCCATTATAAAATATGTAATAAGAGAGCACTTGGAAGCTAGTGACAGGATTGGACAGAGTTAGCATGGATTTATGAAGGGGAAGTCAGGCTTCACAAATCTGGTAGAATTTTTTTGAGGATGTAACAGCTAGATTGGATAAGGAGAAGCCAGTGGATGCAGTTTATTTGGACTTTTCAAAAGCTTTCATTGAGATCCCACATAAAAGATCAGCATGTAAAAGTAAAGAAGAGGGGATTGGAGCTTGTCTACTAAAACCGTTGGCAGACAGGAAACAAAGAGTAGAAATAATCTTTTTCTAAGTGGCAGGCAGTGACTAGGGATTTCCACAGGGATCATGTTTAGAAGTGAGCTATTCATAATACATATCAATGATTTAGATGATGAAAATATCTCTAAGTGTTGAGTGGCATTATCACATGCTAAATGGGACAGACTTTGAACAGATCTAGCAAGTTAGACTGGACACTCACAAGGCACTGTGAGTCAACAACAGCAGCAGAATTGCACTCCAACACAATCTACAAACCCATGGCCCAGCTTATCTGTCATTCAACTATTATCATCAAGTCAGGAGATCAAGCCTGGTTCAATGAAGAGTGCAGGAGGGCCTGCCAGGAGCAACACCAAGCATACTTAAGTATGTGGTGTCAACTTGGTGAAGTTACCAAACAGGAATGCTTGCATGCCAAATCAGCATAAGCCGCAAGTGATAGAACGAAGTGATCCCATAACCAAGTATCAGATCTAAGCTCTGCAGTCCTGCAACATCTAATCATGAATGATCATGGACAATTAAACAACTCACTGGAGGAGGAGACTCCAAAAATATCCAGTATTGGAAGAGCCCAACACATCAGTGTAAAAGATAGGGCTTAAGCTTTCTCAGCAATATTCAGCCTGAAGTGCTGAGTGGATGATCCATTACGGTCTCCTCCAGTGATCTCCAACATTACAGATATCAGTCTTCAGCCAATTCGATTCACGTGATATCCATGTAATATCAAGAAATGGTTGGAGGGACTGGACACTGCAAAGACTATGGGTGCTGACAACATACGAGCAATAGTGCTGAAGGCTTGTGCTCCAGATATTGCTGCTCCCCTAGCCAAGCTCGTGCAGTGCTGTTACCACACTGACATCTATCTGACATGTGAAAACTTGCACAGGTATATCCTGTACATAATAAGCAGGACAAATCCAATTCAGCCAATTACCACCCTTTCAGTCTACTCTTGATCATCAGTAAAGTGAAGGAAGGTCATCAACAGTGCTATCATGCAGCACCTGCTCATCAATAACCAGTTTGGGTTCTGAAAATAAGTGAGAGGACCACTTAAATTAATTAAAGAAAATTTGATAACTTAGTGTTCGGAGAAAATGTGTCAGAGTTTAGGGAGAGATTAAATAGAGTGGGTGAATTGACGAGACAGCACTTAAAAGTAGCACAGCATGTGATGAAACAGGAAGCAAGCAAGAAATCAAAAATCCATAGTTTTGCTAGTGGAGCTTTAGGTGCTGATCTCATTTCAGCCTTCATTCAAACACGGACAATGTTTGTCAATGAGGCGAGAGATGCATCCCTTGACATCAAGTCTGAATTTGACAGTGGCATCAAGAAGCCCTAGCAAAACTGGAATCAATGGATATCAGAGAGCAAAGTCTCCATTGTCTGGAGTCATACTTGGCATATAGGAAAATGGTTGTGATTGTTGGAGGTCAGTCATCTCAGCGCCAGGGCATCTCTGCAGGAGTTCTTCAGGATAATATTCTAGGCCCCAACTGTCCTCAACTGCTTCATCAATGACATTCCTTTCATGATAAAGTCAGAAGGGGAGATGTTTGCTGATGATTGAATAATGTTTGGTATCATTCGTGACTCCTCAGATACTGAAGCAGTCCATGCTCAAATGCAACAAGATCTGAACAATATCCAGGTTTGACTGAGAAGTGGAAAGTAACCTTCATGCCATGCAAATGTCAGGCAATGGCCATCTCCAATAAGAGACAGTCTAACCATCACTCCTTGATATTCAATGGTGTTATCATCGCTGAATTCCCTTCTATTGACATCTTTGGGGTTAACATTGACCAGAAACTCAACTGGACTCACTGTATAAGCACAGTGGCTACAAGAGCAGGTCAAAGGCTGGGAATACTGTGACAAATTTCTGTTTGAGACCTCCTGATTTGCCAGAGCCTTTCCATCATCTCCAAGGCACAAGCCAGGTGCCTGATGGAATACTCCTCACTTGCCTGGGGAGTGAAACTTCAATAACCTTTGAGATGTGACCGTGCCTTTAAGAGAGATGTGTTCTGTGCTGTTTCTTTTGCAGAAGGTGGTGCCAAAATTTCTCATTCAGACAGGCAGCTGGTAAACAGCCTCTGAGTTCGATTGCTAGCTGGCAACTGGAAATTAAATCTGTTCCAAGAGTGAAGTCTCAGATAGTGAGACTTTCTCTTAAAAATCAAAGGGGCCAGATTGTTTCTTTCATCTGAACTGAAGAGAGACAGCACATGAGACTCATAACTATTTTGCTGAATTGCATTTTTTGCCAAAAGTTGTGTTTAAGGGATGCTGCCCATATTGGAACAGTTGGTGATTAGCGATTAAATAATACATTATCTTTTAGTACTTTAATAGAGTAAAGATATTCTGTTTGTATTTTCACTACATTTTAAGAATCAAGTGAGTTTTGACTAAAGCCTAGTGGCAGACTGACTGAATCACATCACCGTACCTTACACTTGCCTTTCATAAATATAAATGTTAGGGTCTAGGCTCTGTCCTTACAATACTTTGTGGGAAGGGAGACCTGGTTCATAACAAATTGAACAAAAAAAGGAATCAATATTTGTTCACCAATTTGGATATGTCCACTAGATTTTGAGAGGCCATTCCATGATGCTATATCATAGCTAAAAGGATTATAGAAATGTTGCTCAATTTTTTTTTTAACTGGATACAGACTACCCACAGAAATACAATCGAATCAAGGATCAAATTTTATATCAAAGTTATTCAAGGAAATTATAGATAGCTGAGGAAGCAAACAATGTAAATCAACTGTGTACCATCCAGAATCACAGGGAGCATGAGAACAGTGGCATCAAACTTTAAAGACCATGTTGAGAGCCTCTAGCCATGACTGTCTAGAGGATTAGGATAAAGGAATTCCATTTGTAAATTTTTGGCAATTAGGGATATATCTAATGAATCAACCAAATTCAGTCCATTTGAATTAGTTTATGGCTATGAAGTGAGAGGACCACTTAAATTAATGAAAGGAAATTTGATGACTTAGTGTTCAGAGACTATGTGTCAGATTTTGGAGAGAGATTAGATGGAGTGGGTGAGTTGGCTAGACAGCACGTAAAAATAGCACAGCATGTGATGAAACAGGAAGCAGACGAGAGATCAAAAATCCATTGTTTCGCTAGTGGAGATAAAGCGTCAGTATTATTACCAGTGTAGTTGAACCTTCAAAAGCAACGTTTAGCAGGCCTTACCAAATCAAAAGGAAATTGAGTGAGGTGATTTATTTGTTAAGAATTCCAGATAGAAGGAAAACTCACAGAGTATGTCAGAATATGCTCAAATAGCATTTTGACAGGCAAGGAAAGCACAAGGTGAATATGTTAGTTGTTGCAACTCAAAATGAAGAACCAAAGCAAGTGGTTCAAGAAGGCAGCTCACCATCACCTTCAAGGGCAACTAGGGACAGGAAATAAACGCAGTATAATGTGGATGCATGTGAGGTTATTTACTTTGGTAGCTCAAACAGGAAGACAGTTTACTATCTGAATGGGGATAGATTTGGAAAGGGGGAGGTGGGACAAGACTTCAGTGCCCTTGTCCAGTTTATCTCAGTTGGCTGGATCGTTGGTTTGTAAAGTAGGGTGATGCCAACAGTGTTAACGTTTCGGGTCTGGTGACCCTTCCTCAGAACTGATGGTGGCTGGGAAACATCAGTTTATATGCGGAAAATAGGGAGGTGGGTGGGGTAGGGAGTAAACGATAGGATAGAGCCGAAAGAGAGAGAAAGACAGTTCGACAGACAAAGGAGTTGCTAACGATCAGGCTGGAAGGGTGAATAGTTGTTAATGGGGACTGTTAGTGACTAACAACAGGAGGTGTGTAATGGCAGGCTATGTGGTAACAAGGCCTGGTGTCTGGGGTAGGGGGCTGGGACAGGGGAGGGTTATCTTGTCCTTAAGTACCATCTCACCAGCATCCAAATCCAGAAGATGATCAGATGCCATTTCCGCCACCTCCAGCGAGATGCCACCACCAGACACATATTCCCCTCCCCTCCCTTGTCTGCCTTGCGCAGGGACCGTTCCCTCCGGGACACCCTGGTCCACACTTCCTTCACCCCCAACACCTCCCCACAACGCTACAGCACCTTCCCCTGTAACCGGCGAAGGTGCAACACCTGCGCATTTACCACCTCCGTCCCCAGAATCCAAGGGCCCAAACATACCTTCCAGGTGAAGCAACACTTCACCTGCACTTCCAAGAATCTGGTCTACTGCATTCGCTGCTCACAATGTGGTCTCCTCTACACTGGGGAAACAAAGCATAGACTTGGCGACCACTTCGCAGAACATCTATGTTCTGCTCGCAAAACAGACCCTGAACTACCTGTTGCCTGCCACTTCAATGCACCTTCCTGCTCTCTGGCCAACATCTCTGTCTCCGGCTTGCTACAGTGTTCCAGTGAAGCCCAATGCAAGCAGAAGGAACAACACCTCATTTTCTGTTTGTGAATCCTACAGCCCTCCGGACTCAATATTGAGTTCAATAATTTTAAGGCTTAAAGTCTCCCATGTCCCAGCCTTTTTGTATTCCCCTTCGCCTTCAAGGATTTCAAAATTCACTCTTCTTTTCTAAGAACTCTATTTCATCCCAGTGTGACAAGTTTTTACTCTCTTCTTATCTTGCACTGTTTTATTCCCCTGTACCTCTTACCTGTTCGGAAGTGAAGTTTACCTGCTGGAGTGCTGCTTTCACACTGCTTCCGCTCCTATGAATTCTAATGGCTGCTTGTCAGTTTACATATTTTAGCTGTTGACTGATTGTGTCTTCTAATAGTGATAATACTCTTGAAGTGGCAAATTACTTCAGAATTTTTTTTTCTCAAGGGTAAATGGATTCCCAATACTATTGCTTCCTTGGTGTATTTCAGAAACTGCATCCAATGCTATTTCCCATGGTCTATTGGGCTCCAGGTTACCAAACACTAACAGGTTGTGTTTGGGGTACATTGCTTGCACAAATCCTCCTCACTATTATGTGTCTAAGGGGCTGTCTAATTATTAAAAACAGAGGGTAGGTCATTCATGAGTCTTGACAAGCAAAGGTGCATGTTTAACATAACAAGACACAGTGTGTTGTTTGAAAGCAATAAATGCAAGTATATTCACTAGTTAGGCATAATTACCTAAGACACCCAGGATGATGCATCTGTCTGCATCAGCACCTTCTGATAGACTGCTCAATTCTCTACCAAAATACGATGTGATATCATCGGAATTGGTGGAGCTTAAGTAACTTCATATTAACACTTTCAGAACCATTACTTTATATAACACATTTGATGGTTGACTAGTTTATTGTAGAGGGTATCTGCTAGAGAAGAAACCTGAGAGGGATGACGCTACCAAAGAATAAAGAAATCATTGATGTTTCCTGCATGCCTAGTACAGAACTGATGGTCTTCTTGTTCAGAGACAAAAGAAAACTGCAGAAGCTGGAATCCAAGTAGACAAACTGGAGGCTGGAAGAACATGGCAAGACAGGCAGCATCTGGAGGAAAGGAGCAGTGAATGTTTCGGGTATTATTTTTCTATAGGACTGGATGTGGGTGAGGGGGAGCTGCAGATAAAGAGAGAAGGGAGGGGCCGGTAGCAGAATGTGGTAATAGGTGCACACTGGTAGGAGGTACGACCTGCTTGGTCAATGGAAGGGATGAATCAGGTTGGTGGCTAGAACAGAGGGTCAGAAGGTGGAATTGAAGGGAAGAGGTTGGGCTGGAAAGGGAGCCGGGGGATGGGTGGGAAGGTTACTTAAATTTAGAGAAAAATTTTGAGTCCTCTGTGCTGTAGGGTGCCCAGGCGGAAGATAAGGTGTTGTAATTCAAATTTCTGAGTCTCTGTGACACTAGAGGAGGCCGACGACAGACATGTTGGAGGGGGAGTGGGGTGGGCGGGGAGTTGAAGTGGGCAGTGACCGAGAGGTTAGGTTGGCCATTACGGGCCAGTGAAGATGCTCAGTGAAACGGTCACCTATTCTATGTTTGGTCTCACCGACATAGAGAAGACCACATTGGGAGCACTGAATGCAATAGACTAGGCGAGAGGAGATGCAGGTGAAGCTCTGTCTCACCTGGAAGTCTATTGCATCCAGTGCTCCCAATGTGGTCTTCTCGACATCCGTGAGACCAAACGTAGAATAGGTAGCCATTTCACCAAGCATCTTCATCTAGTTCATAATGGCCAGCCTAGCCTCCTGGTGACCGCCCATTTCAACTCCCCGCCCCACCCTACTCCGACATGTCTGTCCTTGGTCTGTCACCACCATTCTGCTTCCACTTCTCCACCGCTTTATCTGCAGCTCATTCTACTCCCACATCCAGTCCTGAAGAAGGGTAATACCCAAAACAATAACTGCTCCTTTCCTCCAGATGCTGCCTGACTTGTTGTGTTCTTCCAGCCTCCTGTTTATCTACCGTCTGATGGTCTTCATGTGCTGGCTACAGACCAGCTGCTCAGGAAGGGAATGGCACTTCTTGACTCATGAAAACTCCTCTCATATTTGGTTTGACCTTGTTTGCTACCATGCATTTTAATCAAATAGACCTGGATCTGGGGCAATTGTACCCTTGACACAAAGCTGACAGGTTTTCAGTCATTCTATCCATGTCAAAGTGAACATAGTTTGAGTCTTTGCAAGTATGGCATCTGTGACCAAAATGATGCCGTTGTGACGTGTAGATTGAGAAGTACTCCAGATATTACCGATTACTGATCCCTGAAAGAAACTGGTTAAAAATAAATTGAAAGCTCTATGACTTTCACAGCCACTGGTAGTGTGAGACCACCTGCTACTCATGGACAGAAATCTATTTCCAGAAGACACCGTAATTGGCTGCACAACCAGTCACAGGAGACTCGTGAATTCAGGCTAAAATAATGACTCATTTTTAGTGTTAGCCTTTCGGTATGGCTGCATTCCTAGTCAAGACTGTTGAATCTTGGCGAGATATCGAAGTAGCAAGGCACATTTGTTCTGACAAGAACATCAGAAAACAATGTTAAAGAAAGATGTAATGTACAATTTGCATTTGCTAATGTGTTTCTAACAGCTAGATTAGGGCATTGCATTAGAACCACTTGCATTAGAACAGAGATAACAAGGTGTGGGGCTGGATGAACACAGCAGGCCAAGCAGCATCATAGGAGCAGGAAAGCTTGACCTTTCGGGCCTAGACCCTC